>CAXITT010000005.1:555324-589219 GCA_964033795.1 Lymnaea stagnalis | reverse complement strand
CCCCCCCCCCCCCATTATGTCAATAATAACATGAACTCAAGGAACCCACATTTAAGAATCCCAATATTTGACACACCCCTTCCCCCATCATACGTCACTGCACACTTTTTATTTCACGCCCATGAACTATATTAAATATTCTCATGTCCCAACCAAATTTTTTTTTGGACACAATACTTAAATTGAGACGATTTCATTTCCGAAAAGAAAATATTACGCACCAAACGCAGTTGCGTTATTAAAAATCTATATATAGATCATTTAGCGTAGTTATCGGGAATTATATTTTGCGCGCTAGTGAACTCATTATTTAACCACACTCTGGCGTATGGATATATACCCTGCGTGGTGGTGTTTGACCTTTGCTGGCGAATTAAATATATAGATATTTGATTAACAATGGCAATAGTAACAGTGTGTGACTCGTGTGGTTTTCCTTACATTACAAGGCGTCGGTTATTCCGCCATTTAAGATCTAGAATTCGGTCTGGTCCATCATCCCTGGGAATACGCCTCTGTTGACCTCGTTAGACGGTCCCCCGAAATATTGGCAGACGTTTGCGTGTGTGGCGGATGTATGCGACCTGTCCGATCACTCCCTCCCCCCCCCAACTGGTTCCTTCCCGCCCCCCCCCCTCTCTGCCCGGCTCGCTAAGCAATCCGGGTTGTTTAATCGCTCCGTTGCTAGGCAACCAGACCAATCAAATACAGCGGTTGGGCGTCCTCACTGCTCACATGGAACAAAAGTCCGAGTCTTCGGGTGACCCGAATCTGCATAACGAAGCCATCTTTCTCAACCATTCCCATCTCAAGTCCCCTAAATGAAATTTAAAAAAAATTTAGATCTGGTCACATTCCCCCCCCTCTCCCCCACACTACTCCTATGTTGTCTCGCAGAAAGAAAAAAAAACTCGACAGGAAAGTAACACAACACCATCCCACGACTAATTATGTCATTACGTCATAACGGCTGATCAAACCGTTGTCATGGTAACAAGTACAGATAATTTTCTGGCTTCTTTTTTCCCCCCATGGCGTCAGGAAAAATAAAAAGTCAGAAGGCACAAAAGGATGGAACAATTTGGGCACAAAATGATGGAACAATTTGGGCACAAAATGATGGCGCAAGTTAGGCACAAAATGATGGAACAATTTGGGCTCATAATGATGGAACAATTTGGGCACAAAAATGGAACAATTTGGTCACAAAATGATGGAACAATTTAGGCACAAAATGATGGAACAATTAAAATTTGGGCACACTGTGGACATTTAGTGAAAGAACGGGGGCCATGTTGAATGAGACCCGTTGACAGGTTGCATATGTGGCTGGGGCCATGTTGAATGAGACCCGTTGACAGGTTGCATATATGGCTGGGGCCATGTTGAATGAGACCTGTTGACAGGCAGGATTTATGGCTGGGGCCATGTTGAATGAGACCTGTTGATAGGTTGCATATATGGCTGGGGACATGTTGAATGAGACCCGTTGACAGGTTGCATATATGACTGGGGACATGTTGAATGAGACCCGTTGATAGGTTGCATATATGGCTGGGGACATGTTGAATGAGACCCGTTCCTTCACATGACTGTTAATGGCGAGGACAAACCACAAGTCTACTGCTCCGAGGATCACGAGTCTACTGCTCTGAGGATGATGCCACTGCTCTGAGGATGATGTTACTGCTCTGAGGATGATGTTACTGCTCTGAGGATGATGTTACTGCTCTGAGGATGATGTTACTGCTCTGAGGGCCATGAATCTACTGCTCTGAGGAACACGAGTCTACTGCTCTGAGGATGCTGCTGCTTGTGTGTTGGGACCAAAATAACGCCATAAGGGAACGTCTGGACAACATATGCAACAACAAACTCATTAAAATCTTTAGGGACATCAACAAAAATTAAAATAAGATTAATAGATTTGCACCGCCCCCCCCCCTTCCCCACTTCCTTCCAAGGGCCCCACCCATCTCATAAAATAGAAAGTTCTACGTCAGCTGCTGCTTTGTCTAGGGAACTAAGCAGGGGCTTAGGAAGAAGGAGGTGGAGGGGGGGGGGCACTTTTTAATTTCTGTGTAAACAAAGATGATACTTCATGTCATTTTCGAAAGCTTATTTTCTCAGTTCTACAGTACAGTTTGCATTCATTAAAATACAATTTCAAGTCCATTTTTCCCAATTCTAAAATGATTGTTTCTTTTGTTGAAGGTGCAAGACTTTGGTAAACAAATCTTAAATTGGTGTGAATGAGGTAGTAGAATAACATATTGGTGTGACTGAGGAAGTAATACAACAGATTGGTATGACTGGGGTAGTAAAACAACAGATTGATGCTACTGGGGTAGTAGAACAACAGATTGGTGTGACTGAGGTAGTAGAACAACATATTGGTGTGACTGGGGTAGTGGAACAACAGAATGGTGTGACTGGGGTAGTAGAACAACAGATTGGTGCTACTGGGGTAGTGGAACAACAGATTGGTGTGAATGGGGTAGTAGAACAACAGATTGGTGTGACTTAGGTAGTAGAACAACATATTGGTGTGAATGGGGTAGTGGAACAACAGAATGGTGTGACTGGGGTAGTAGAACAACAGATTGGTGTGAATGGGGTAGTAGAACAACAGATTGGTGCTACTGGGGCAGTGGAACAACAGATTGGTGCTACTGGGGTAGTGGAACAACAGATTGGTGTGAATGGGGTAGTGGAACAACAGATTGGTGTGAATGGGGTAGTAGAACAACAGATTGGTTTGAATGGGGTAGTAGAACAACAGATTGGTGCTACTGGGGTAGTGGAACAACAGATTGGTGCTACTGGGGTAGTGGAACAACAGATTGGTGCGAATGGGGTAGTAGAACAACAGATTGGTGCTACTGGGGTAGTGGAACAACAGATTGGTGCTACTGGGGTAGTGGAACAACAGATTGGTGCTACTGGGGTAGTAGAACAACAGATTGGTGCTACTGGGGTAGTGGAACAACAGATTGGTGTGAATGGGGTAGTAGAACAACAGATTGGTATGACTGGGGTAGTAGAATTGGGTAGGGGGGTGGTGTGTTGGGTAGGGGGGTGGTGTGTTGGGTAGGGGGGTGGTGTGTTGGGTAGGGGGGTGGTGTGTTGGGTAGGGGGGTGGTGTGTTGGGTAGGAGTTAAAAAGGTAGAGAAGCGGGTAGGAAAAGGGGCGGCTTGATTTTTTTCAATTCTTTTTATATTTATTTTTGTTATCAAAACGCTAATAGGCAAAATGCGGCCCAATTAAATTTTAGATAATCCAGTGGAAGCAACGATCCGTTACCTAATATTTGAGAACCCTCACACAGTAGATGCACCGATCAAGAAAAGCGCACGGCAAGGGAGACACGTGTGGGTGAGCGTGACGTCAGTGAGGCATGGCACCGTTTACGTTTTCAGTCCACACAATAAAACACAGACGTCAATACGGGGGAAAAAAAGGGGGGGTCCAGTGAAAGGACACGTTTCCTCTGATTGAAATTATTTTTTTCGTCTTTTTTTGGGAGCCGTTAGTGCACGGGGGGAGGGGGTGGAGAGGGGCGCTTGCTTTATTTAGGATTCAATATGGTGCAAATTTTTCCTTTTTTTTTTTTCCCCCCCCCCCCCCCCACTCTTTTCAAATATAGCGTTTTTAAAAACGAAGTGTACCTGCAGCATTGCAAGAAAGGTTTAAGAATCCCTGTCCAGCAGCATTAACTAGATCACCTCCCCACCCCCCACAAAACAATCTGGTCAACTTTTTGTTTTCGTTCCAACCCACTTAACTTCAGGTGCTAGTCCTAACTCTCTCACGCCCGTCTCTTTTGACATAAATTCCCTCCATTGTCAATGCCACTACGCCCAGGGTGGCCTGTAACTTGACCAGAGGCCATTTCTCGGACCTCGCACGCCGGTACTGATTCTCTCAGTGATTATACTTTAATAATGAAATAATTATAATTGTCGTATAAAAGAGTTATGTTAAAAATTTCTGTACTTTAGGGTCATCAAGTGCAATGTTTGTTATAATATTCAGATTTTCATGTGACGTCACCTTTCTTTAGCCAACCCCCCCCCCTTCCCCTCGTCACACATCGTCTCAAAAATATCCTCCCTTCCCCTTTTTTTAGATGCTTGACGTCATTNCCAATATTTGACACACCCCTTCCCCCATCATACGTCACTGCACACTTTTTATTTCACGCCCATGAACTATATTAAATATTCTCATGTCCCAACCAAATTTTTTTTTGGACACAATACTTAAATTGAGACGATTTCATTTCCGAAAAGAAAATATTACGCACCAAACGCAGTTGCGTTATTAAAAATCTATATATAGATCATTTAGCGTAGTTATCGGGAATTATATTTTGCGCGCTAGTGAACTCATTATTTAACCACACTCTGGCGTATGGATATATACCCTGCGTGGTGGTGTTTGACCTTTGCTGGCGAATTAAATATATAGATATTTGATTAACAATGGCAATAGTAACAGTGTGTGACTCGTGTGGTTTTCCTTACATTACAAGGCGTCGGTTATTCCGCCATTTAAGATCTAGAATTCGGTCTGGTCCATCATCCCTGGGAATACGCCTCTGTTGACCTCGTTAGACGGTCCCCCGAAATATTGGCAGACGTTTGCGTGTGTGGCGGATGTATGCGACCTGTCCGATCACTCCCTCCCCCCCCCAACTGGTTCCTTCCCGCCCCCCCCCCTCTCTGCCCGGCTCGCTAAGCAATCCGGGTTGTTTAATCGCTCCGTTGCTAGGCAACCAGACCAATCAAATACAGCGGTTGGGCGTCCTCACTGCTCACATGGAACAAAAGTCCGAGTCTTCGGGTGACCCGAATCTGCATAACGAAGCCATCTTTCTCAACCATTCCCATCTCAAGTCCCCTAAATGAAATTTAAAAAAAATTTAGCTCTGGTCACATTCCCCCCCCCTCTCCCCCACACTACTCCTATGTTGTCTCGCAGAAAGAAAAAAAAACTCGACAGGAAAGTAACACAACACCATCCCACGACTAATTATGTCATTACGTCATAACGGCTGATCAAACCGTTGTCATGGTAACAAGTACAGATAATTTTCTGGCTTCTTTTTTCCCCCCATGGCGTCAGGAAAAATAAAAAGTCAGAAGGCACAAAAGGATGGAACAATTTGGGCACAAAATGATGGAACAATTTGGGCACAAAATGATGGCGCAAGTTAGGCACAAAATGATGGAACAATTTGGGCTCATAATGATGGAACAATTTGGGCACAAAAATGGAACAATTTGGTCACAAAATGATGGAACAATTTAGGCACAAAATGATGGAACAATTAAAATTTGGGCACACTGTGGACATTTAGTGAAAGAACGGGGGCCATGTTGAATGAGACCCGTTGACAGGTTGCATATGTGGCTGGGGCCATGTTGAATGAGACCCGTTGACAGGTTGCATATATGGCTGGGGCCATGTTGAATGAGACCTGTTGACAGGCAGGATTTATGGCTGGGGCCATGTTGAATGAGACCTGTTGATAGGTTGCATATATGGCTGGGGACATGTTGAATGAGACCCGTTGACAGGTTGCATATATGACTGGGGACATGTTGAATGAGACCCGTTGATAGGTTGCATATATGGCTGGGGACATGTTGAATGAGACCCGTTCCTTCACATGACTGTTAATGGCGAGGACAAACCACAAGTCTACTGCTCCGAGGATCACGAGTCTACTGCTCTGAGGATGATGCCACTGCTCTGAGGATGATGTTACTGCTCTGAGGATGATGTTACTGCTCTGAGGATGATGTTACTGCTCTGAGGATGATGTTACTGCTCTGAGGGCCATGAATCTACTGCTCTGAGGAACACGAGTCTACTGCTCTGAGGATGCTGCTGCTTGTGTGTTGGGACCAAAATAACGCCATAAGGGAACGTCTGGACAACATATGCAACAACAAACTCATTAAAATCTTTAGGGACATCAACAAAAATTAAAATAAGATTAATAGATTTGCACCGCCCCCCCCCCTTCCCCACTTCCTTCCAAGGGCCCCACCCATCTCATAAAATAGAAAGTTCTACGTCAGCTGCTGCTTTGTCTAGGGAACTAAGCAGGGGCTTAGGAAGAAGGAGGTGGAGGGGGGGGGGCACTTTTTAATTTCTGTGTAAACAAAGATGATACTTCATGTCATTTTCGAAAGCTTATTTTCTCAGTTCTACAGTACAGTTTGCATTCATTAAAATACAATTTCAAGTCCATTTTTCCCAATTCTAAAATGATTGTTTCTTTTGTTGAAGGTGCAAGACTTTGGTAAACAAATCTTAAATTGGTGTGAATGAGGTAGTAGAATAACATATTGGTGTGACTGAGGAAGTAATACAACAGATTGGTATGACTGGGGTAGTAAAACAACAGATTGATGCTACTGGGGTAGTAGAACAACAGATTGGTGTGACTGAGGTAGTAGAACAACATATTGGTGTGACTGGGGTAGTGGAACAACAGAATGGTGTGACTGGGGTAGTAGAACAACAGATTGGTGCTACTGGGGTAGTGGAACAACAGATTGGTGTGAATGGGGTAGTAGAACAACAGATTGGTGTGACTGAGGTAGTAGAACAACATATTGGTGTGACTGGGGTAGTGGAACAACAGAATGGTGTGACTGGGGTAGTAGAACAACAGATTGGTGCTACTGGGGTAGTGGAACAACAGATTGGTGTGAATGGGGTAGTAGAACAACAGATTGGTGTGACTGAGGTAGTAGAACAACATATTGGTGTGACTGGGGTAGTGGAACAACAGAATGGTGTGACTGGGGTAGTAGAACAACAGATTGGTGCTACTGGGGTAGTGGAACAACAGATTGGTGTGAATGGGGTAGTAGAACAACAGATTGGTATGACTGGGGTAGTAGAACAACAGATTGGTGCTACTGGGGTAGTGGAACAACAGATTGGTGCTACTGGGGCAGTGGAACAACAGAATGGTGTGAATGGGGTAGTAGAACAACAGATTGGTGCTACTGGGGTAGTGGAACAACAGAATGGTGTGACTGGGGCAGTGGAACAACAGATTGGTGCTACTGGGGTAGTGGAACAACAGATTGGTGTGACTGGGGTAGTGGAACAACAGATTGGTGTGACTGGGGTAGTGGAACAACAGATTGGTGTGACTGGGGTAGTGGAACAACAGAATGGTGTGACTGGGGTAGTAGAACAACAGAATGGTGCTACTGGGGTAGTAGAACAACAGAATGGTGCTACTGGGGTAGTGGAACAACAGAATGGTGTGACTGGGGTAGTGGAACAACAGATTGGTGTGACTGGGGTAGTGGAACAACAGAATGGTGTGACTGGGGTAGTAGAACAACAGATTGGTGTGACTGGGGTAGTAGAACAACAGATTGGTGTGACTGGGGTAGTGGAACAACAGAATGGTGCTACTGCGGTAGTGGAACAACAGAATGGTGTGACTGGGGTAGTAGAACAACAGATTGGTGTGACTGAGGTAGTAGAACAACAGATTGGTGTGACTGAGGTAGTAGAACAATAGATTGGTGCTACTGGGGTAGTGGAACAACAGAATGGTGTGACTGGGGCAGTGGAACAACAGATTGGTGCTACTGGGGTAGTGGAACAACAGATTGGTGTGACTGGGGCAGTGGAACAACAGATTGGTGTGACTGGGGTAGTGGAACAACAGATTGGTGTGAATGGGGTAGTGGAACAACAGATTGGTGCTACTGGGGTAGTGGAACAACAGATTGGTGCTACTGGGGTAGTGGAACAACAGATTGGTGCTACTGGGGTAGTGGAACAACAGATTGGTGCTACTGGGGTAGAGGAACAACAGATTGGTGCTACTGGGGCAGTGGAACAACAGATTGGTGTGAATGGGGTAGTGGTACAATGAGGAAAGAGAAAGCCATAGACACTAGTGAACACCATTTTCATTGTTTACATTTTTATTTGTATATTGCAAAGCAACTACATATAAATCATTTTTAATAATAGTATTTGAAAAAAAATAATAGTCTCTAGTTGTTTTTTTTTTAGCTGTTGTAATCATTTGAAGTGTATGATTATACAATAATAGAAGATGAAGATTAGTACAGGATCATGTAAAAGTGACCTCTATCTAAGACATGTTACATGTAATACAAAAAAAAATACGCACAAATTTAAAAATAAAAATAATTATAATTAATTGTCATGAAGCAATAGATTAGTGCACAGCCACAACACTGTCAGTGCAGTGCACACAGGCGGTGGCTGTTACTCTGGTGCACTAAGCTAGAGGAACACCAGTTTTTTTACCAGCGCACCAGCTAAACAAGGGTAGAACGAGTACCGGTGCCACCCCCCCCCCCCCCCCCCCCCAGCACTGATAAAATTTTCATTTGCCATCACATTTATGCAGCAAATGTTCACAGATAAACCAAAGACGTCCATTATTTATCATAGGCAAATTTAAAAAAAAAAAAAAAAGTGATGATTACAAAAATGTCAACATAGATAAATGCATCGTTAATCATTTAACATGGGAGGATTTAATGGGCCTTTGTCTGAAACCTCTCATCCAGATTGTGGAGCTGAAACCTTTCATCCAGATTGTGGAGCTGATTTGTGGTTTAAAAATCAAGCAGAACATTTAAAAAGTGCGATCAAACAAAACAGAAAGAAAATTAGATCTATATTTAGAAAATGTCAACACAATGGGCTTATTCTGTGGCATCAATACAAGGTGAAGTTGGTCTACAATAATTTTATACACAATATTATATGTATGCACAGTTTTACAATCATGTAGAAAAAACAAAACAATTTACATCAATACAAAAAGTACATCAATTTTCCTGGACAAATAGTTTGAAAAATACACTAAATACACAGAGAAATCCCTGACGTTAATGATTTTATAAGGTGGTCACCACTG
Source organism: Lymnaea stagnalis (assembly GCA_964033795.1). Lineage (NCBI taxonomy): Eukaryota > Metazoa > Mollusca > Gastropoda > Lymnaeidae > Lymnaea > Lymnaea stagnalis. The sequence goes on along the minus strand of CAXITT010000005.1, from coordinate 580,278 downwards.
ACATCATGATTTTATAGGGTGGTCACCACTGACATCATGATTTTATAGGGTGGTCACCATTGACATCATGATTTTATAGGGTGGTCACCATTGACATCATGATTTTATAGGGTGGTCACCACTGACATCATGATTTTATAGGGTGGTCACCATTGACATCATGATTTTATAGGGTGGTCACCACTGACATCATGATTTTATAGGGTGGTCACCACTGACATATGATTTTATAGGGTGGTCACCACTGACATCATGATTTTATAGGGTGGTCACCACTGACATTCATTGCCAGGACCTATGGCTTTATAAAAATTTCAGGCCCAACATAAACTAATGCCACAAATGATGTACTCAGTGATGTACTCAGATAATTTATGGTTTAATAAGAAGAAATGTCAAAAATATTATTTTTCATTACACGTATAATTAATAGCTATATATATATATTTATCTTAATGTAAATTTTCAAAAAATCAAAATGTATTAATTATTGGTAGTAGAAGTTCAAAGTGGTATATAAGCAACAGCAGCCAAAGTCCACGGCTAATTATTTGATCAACTCTCGGCCACAAGAAACTATTACAAAATTTGAAAAGTGCGAAGAAACCGCCATCTTGAATTAACATATATAAAAATTCTCATGTACATAATGATGCAAGATCCAGATCTATTTGAGCAGATTAAATGGAATTTAAAAAAAAAAAAAAAAACTATTTCGTTTATTTTTTTTTTTTTGGATTTCAAATCTAATGTAAAGGAGTCAATATAAAAAAAATACTGTTTTTTTGTGCCTTTGCTTAGAATAATTTTCATTCTTGAATTAACATATATAAAAATTCTCATGTACATAATGATGCAAGATCCAGATCTATTTGAGCAGATTAAATGGAATTTAAAAAAAAAAAAAAAACTATTTCGTTTATTTTTTTTGTTTTGGATTTCAGATCTACTGTAAAGGAGTCAATATACAAAAAATACTGTCTTTTTGTGCCTCTGCTTAGAATAATTTTCATTGACAGATTCACTGCCTGCTGCACAGTGGTTCTTCTCAAACTCTTTTCGACTTGGGGGGTTGGATCAGCAAATTTTTAATACATTTTATAAAAATCACAAGTTCAGTTTCAATTGCCGTAAAACTATTTATGACACTTTAAAAAAAAAAATAAACGCAAAAAGCCTCGTTGTTACAAATGAATAATACCATTGAATCCATTGAATCCATTGAAAGTCAACATTGTTGTTGCTGTGGATAAATGAGCAAATAAAACATTTCATTGTCAGAGCTAAACACCCTTAAAGACCTGGAGGAGTGCTGCAGTGTGCAACCTGCTCACCAGATAGCATTGTTTAGTTCCAACTTTCCTCACATTTAAGAGCAACTAGATGACTGTCCTGATGATAAAATATTTACCACATTTTTTTTTTGCTTGTTCACATTATGGGCAGATCCGTTTATAATTTAAAATTTTTTTTTCCAAACTCCGATGTTTAAAAAAATTAATAATTTCAAACTAAATATTGTTTCCCCCTTTAAATTGCTCTTACATGTGTGGAATCGAGAAAAGGCAGCCTTTTTGTAATACTGTGTAGGCCTGAAGTAAGAGTTTGTGGCAACATGAGGTAACACTTATGGTCAAACTATCTTCTGCTGGGTCATGGGGTTATATCTTGGGTCAAGGTCATACATTTGTAGATAGATAGAACTCATAAATGTATGCATGCAGAATCATAATTTTCATCTCATGAAAAAATATTAATACAATTTCAAAAGCGTAATGTCATAAATCTAAACAGTATTAGAAATGTCATGTTTGTAAATGTATACAATATCAGAAGTCGGCCAGGGCATAATGGCATATGTGGATGAAACCAATTCATTGCTGGCTTTATTTTTTTTTTATATCTCTACTCTGAGATTAAGTAGAAAATCATAAACACAAAAAAAAAACAAAAAAAAAAAAAAAAAAAAAAAAAAAAACAAAAAAAAAAAAAAAAAATAAAAAAAATGAACTGAATTGCCATTTCTGCTTTTAGCAAGTGGTTTTAACAAAAATGATTGTAACATGTTTACGGATGTAAAAGGAACAAGAATTGAAATAAGGACAAATATGATTCAGATCTGTTCATGTCAACAATGAGACTGCGGGTAAAGATTGCTTGGCTGAGAAAGAGGCAGATTTATGTTTTGTTTAAACTGTCGAGATATTGTTTCAGCTTAGAGAGTAGGCCTAGAGCAAGTTCATCTGCATATTATTTCAGTTTAAAGAGTAGGCCTAGAGCAAGTTCATCTGTATATTGTTTCAGCCTAGAGAGTAGGCCTAGAGCAAGTTCATCTGCATATTGTTTCAGTTTAAAGAGTAGGCCTAGAGCAAGTTCATCTGCATATTATTTCAGTTTAAAGAGTAGGCCTAGAGCAAGTTCATCTGCATATTATTTCAGCCTAGAGAGTAGGCCTAGAGCAAGTTCATCTGCATATTGTTTCAGTTTAAAGAGTAGGCCTAGAGCAAGTTCATCTGCATATTGTTTCAGTTTAGAGAGTAGGCCTAGAGCAAGTTCATCTGTATATTTATGCTATTCTTTAACGAGGGCCTAAAATCTAAATACACTTAGGCTGAATATAAATACACTTAGGCTGAATATAAATACATGTAGGCTGAATATAAATACATGTAGGCTGGAACTGCTCAAAATAAAATCATTAAAAAGAGGGGGGGGGGAGGGGGGGAGGGGGGGTATTGAAAATATTGCAGAATGTAGGGCTTCTCCCAGTGTCCCTCTTTTTCAGCTTAACAAAATGGCCACAGGCATGACCTCATAGATAAGTCATAAGTTAATAATTGGAACTGCTCAAAATAAAATCATTAAAAAGAGGGGGGGGGGGGGGGGGGAGGGGGGGTATTGAAAATATTGCAGAATGTAGGGCTTCTCCCAGTGTCCCTCTTTTTCAGCTTAACAAAATGGCCACAGGCATGACCTCATAGATAAGTCATAAGTTAATAAATGAGATCCATTCACATACATTTAAATGATATATTAAATAGATTCTGTTTATACATTGTACAGTATCAAAAACAGAGTTTCAAGCATAAATAGTCCTCTTACTTTTAGAGTTGAACATAAGACGCCAAGTGGAATAGGAGAACGAAAAGCTTTTCACAACTGTCTTCATTGAATTATATTCAAACCCATAAGCGCAACAGTGAGGATGCTGGGGAGATCCATGTCTGCGTATTCATACAACATAAAATGTGAACTTTAAAATTCATCCCGATTCAACACCTTTACAAGTATTGTTTGAATATAGGTTTTTTTTTTGATGTTGAGATTATTTATTGAGATCAAACGATGGAGAGATTAATTAGTTCCTCACAATCAAATTTATTTGTACTTAGATTATAAGAACTTGTCAGAGTAAATATAGATTTAAAAAGAAAAACATTAACTACATTTGAAATGGAAAGTTTCACAATCGAAATCAACGATTAAATACAAAAGAAAAATTGTATGTGAAATATTTTTGTAATGTTCTGTCGTCTTTTATTATGTCTTGGGACCCAAAACAATGGCAAGTGGCGACGTTCTAGAGTCACAATGAGCGGAAAAATTGAAACATGTGAGATGCCGACCCTTCAACAATATTTAGAAGCAACGGTACGAGGGAGGCTTAAAGTGATTAATCTATACAAATGAGGAAATGATATGTCTGCCGAGGATTTTAAAGAACATGAGCAGACTAAAGAACATGAGCAGACTAAAGAACATGAGCAGACTAAAGAACATGAGCAGACTAAAGAACATGAGCAGACTAATGAACAAGAAGATTGTTTTCAATGTAGTCACAACCAGACAACATCCCCAAAGTATGCACTCAATGATATATTTCATATTCATGAATCACTATCAAATGAATCAGAATAGTTTTATTTTAACAGATGGGGTAAATGTAAATTTAAGAATATTCCTAGTAAGTTCAATTTAAAGTTAAAATTTTGAACTGCATCTTGTTTATATAGAAGAAGGAAGTGTTACACTGCTATATTTTTTTAGATAAATAATGAAGAGCAAAAAAATATATATATATATATCAGAATTTAAAAAAACCAAAACCTTTGCGATTGAAATAGTTTGAACATGCTATTTCTTTTCTTTTGTTTTAAAGACCATCCTAACAGGTTGAAAATTCCTTTCTTGAAATAAGAAAAAAAACAAACAAGATAGATCATGCCGAAGTGTATCACAAACTCTGCCGATGAATGTGGTGTAGAGAGTAGAGCGAATATCAGGTGTTGTGTGTTGCGAACACGGCAGACAAACAGCACATCGGATATCAGGTGTTGTGTGTTGCGAACACAGCAGACAAACAGCACATCGGATATCAGGTGTCGACTTATCACGGATAATCACAGGTGTGTTTTTTTCCCAAGCGCTGAACACATTTTTTAAAGATGTGTTTAAGCCGTCAATGCAGGATAAACACTTGAAGAAGATGAATTGAGAAAAACTGAACACATAAACTGTCATGGAAAAAGAAAAGAAATTCAATTTAAGCACAGCTCTAAACACTCCTCAATCACCAGAGAGTAAATCAATATACAGGATGAAGGGGAGAGAAAGAATTTAAAAGAGAAATATAGAGATATAAAGAAAGACCCATTTTGCTAAAGAGTTAGGTGTCTAAATCCATTTATATACATAAAGAGAATCAGGAAATTGTTGAGGTAAACAAGCAAATGTACATTGGGCAATAAAACCGTCTTCTTAATAATGGAACAAGATCTTTAGCACAAGATCTGTGGCACAAGATCCGAAGCACAGAGTCTGTCTAAGATGTAGGTGTACAAGTAAAAATCCTAATATGTTTCTCTATTGGCAAAGAATAGTATTTGCTGTACATAGGATGTAGATTATTTCTTGATAGAGGAATATATCCCAGCTTCAGAATAAATAGCTTTATTTAAAGGGATGTGGGACATCATGTTGTCATTGTTCTAATAAATATTAATCAACATAGTGTTATTGACAGTTATAAATATATGGAGCTTCTATGGCTGATCAAAATTAACTGTTAGAGATCTGGCTTCTTGAAATATATACTTTTTAAATTAATCTGCCACTATAATCTAACATTTCATTATTTAGAAGAGTTCACATGAAAACAATCAGAAAATGCAACAATAAACAAAAATATTTGAATATTATAAACCATAGAAATGGCACAATTACAGCTTTTCAAAATTGTCATGATAGGCAGTTCTGCATCACTGTCATGTTAATGTCTAATATTTACTGTAAAACTCCAATATATGCACAGACAATTTTAGCAGGTTTTGTTAAATTTGTCCACTAAATGGCTAAGGGGGCCATTAAAAATCTGTACCATCATGAAAGAACAAGCCAAAAATATCGAAACGATGAAAAATTTAACAACTATTTACAAATAGCCTACACATTATATCATTTTCAACAACAAGAAAACTGGTTCTTAAATATTTAGGAAAAGAGGAACAGAAAATTATTTTCAAACTTGGTCAACCTGATGCTACAATGGCGTGGCATTTAGAACTGTGTCATTTTGTTTGGATATCTTAAGATGAAATCAACCCCATTGTGTTTACTGTTAACATAGGAGTGTACATGATCTGGCTGTACATCATTAATTTTATAAATCTAAATTTTTTTTAAAAACTAGTTATAGTCCGCCAAACAATGTTATAGCAATGAGTGAAGCTCCCATCTACTCAAGCTACTTGACAAAACATGGAACTCAAGTAACACACTTTTTCAGCATCCCAAATAGTGCTACACCCTCCCCCATGAATCATATCAAAAAAAGTGCTACACCCTCCCCCATGAATCATATCAAATAGTGCTACACCCTCCCCCATGAATCATATCAAATAGTGCTACACCCTCCCCCATGAATCATATCAAATAGTGCTACACCCTCCCCCATGCATCATATCAAATAGTGCTACCCCCTCCCCCATGCATCATATCAAAGAGTGCTACACCCTCCCCATGAATCATATCAAATAGTGCTACACCCTCCCCCATGAATCATATCAAATAGTGCTACACCCTCCCCCATGAATCATATTAATTTACCCAATATTTTATTACACCATATTTAATTTGAGACAGTTCTGATTTCCATTTAAAAAAAAAAAAAACACAGTTGCTGTATTTTAAAAAAAACAAAAACATTTGGCATATCCATTTTTATAAACCTGTAAGTTTACACTGTGACGAAGCCTAACTTTTGAGATAACTAGCTGATAACTAAATTACTAGAATAGGATGTTGAAAAATAAAATCTGTTATCATTTATAATTTATTGTTTGAATCTGATGATGAAAATGGCTTCATGCCAATGATTGTAGGATCATGTTGGCAAAACAAACAAGAAAGAAACCCCTGTAAAATCTCCCTGAGAAGTGAACGCATGTTCACATTTTCTTTTCTTTAGCATTTGATAAACATGAAAATAACAAAACTTTGCTTCTTTGTTCACCATTCAATGCCAGGGGCAGCCATAGGTGAAAATTGTTCACAAGTTTGGTTATTTAAAAGCACTTATGTTACCTGTCGAGAAATTTAAAACAAACATTTATACAACAGAGATTAGAACCATCAAATGAAACCCTCAGATCAGGAACAGAGCCTCAAATATTTAACAATTATTTATGACATTAAAAATCAAGCTTTTTTTAATGCATTAAATGACATATCTTCAAAACTTTAAAGAAAAAATGTTAAAAATTAAAGCTGCAAAAATAATAAAAGTTAAGACAATGTTCCTAGAGAGCCCAGTGATGTAAATGTTATTTATTAGAGCCCAGTGATGTAAATGTTATTTATTAGAGCCCAGTGATGTAAATGTTATTTATTTCTGCATCAAATTTTCAAACACGGGAGGCTGTTGCTTTTTGTTTCACAATTTCTTCCATGTTTTGTAGATCATGAAATGATGGGAGAAGGGGCTTGTTGCTTTTTTAAAAATTGAATTTTGTATTGGGTGGAGTGGGGGGGTGGAGTGAGGGGTGGAAATAATTGTAGCTATAGATGACCCTAAGTTATTGACATAAATTCATAAGGGATTCGTTGAATAATAAAATTATAATTTGACTATTTTAAGCAAGTCTGACTTTAAGGAAACATTCCAAATTTTAAATTTCATTTAAAGACAAAGAGCTGACATGATCGATCACCCAGGCGATCGATTGACAAAAAAAACCCCACACAAGTTCTCGTATAGAGGTCACTCACGGCTTGACCCCTAGGATATAGATCTAGTTTTAGTTTTCAGATCAATAAAAACAGGATGTAAAAGTAATTAAATCACATATCTTTGTGTATGAGTGACATCAACAGAAAATAATTGGCTCCAAAAAAACAAAAACAAAACCAACTGCATTTATTGTTTGCCACTAGTGACAGAAATGAGCTGCAGCTACAACACCATGGTCAATGATGGAGACTTTAACAAATCCTTTCAGTGCTTCTAGGTCACCTCAAGGGTCAGGTAACTGCCAGTAGACACACACATACACACACAGAGATGTTACATTTCTGCCTCTAATGTTGAGCCATAGATGAGCCATCCAGAACTTTGCAAATAGATGAGCCATCCACAACTTTGCAAATCATCATCAATGACTACTGCACATGAATTTCAGTAGGGTTACACACAATATAGAAAAAATTCAGTTGTATCCTTTCATAGAAAAATGTTCAGTCACCACACAACAACACGCCAGTGCGACACACAGCAGCACACCAGTGTGACACACAGCAACACACCAGTGCGAACACAGCAACACACCAGTGTGAACACATTAAGATTAAACTCGAATGCTGATGATAGCTTTGGATATTTCCATTCTAAAGTCCTTTATTAGTGGACTTGAACGACTCAACACTTGGGTGCATCAAATGAAATGATAACAAAATGTCATTACTCAAAGTATAACCTCACCTGAATCAATAATTGCATTTGGTTATCCTTAGCACAACGAAACATGAAAAGTTTGTTTACAATGGATGTGTGGCAGCGTTTGGGGTGCGGCACTTTCCACGGCTAAAAAATGCATTTCCTTAAAAATTCATTCTCTGAGCTTCTTGTTCTATTTACATATTTAATTTTCCACAAGAAATACCCAGAACAACATCAATGTGGTGCGGGGACTTGGGACCAAACAAAATGTGACAAAATTAAAATGTCATCCAGTGGAGAATAATTTAATTGTTTATTTGTTCGCTTGCTGTACATAACATAAAGGGTTGTCGTTTTTTGTTTTTTTTTAAATTTATCCGGCGAGGCCATTGGGTTGGATTTAATTAAGAGTGTAAAGTACAATCCTTATTTCAGAGACCATTTCTTTAATTAGCGAAGAAAGGTCTGCTGCAGTGGCTGTTATTTGTTTTGTACAAAGCAGTGGTGAAAATTATTTTTAAAATACAAAATTTTTACCACAAATATGTCAGTAAAAGCTGCTGGATGCCAGAATGATGTAAAATAAAAATAAAAAACTGATAAAGAGTTCAGTCGTGAAAGTTGTCCGTATTCTGCAGATATCAATGGATAGACACTGTAAATCACTGTGAAATTTGTCGCAATGGAATAGAAATGTTATTTTTTAAGATCTCACAGTTAATCTGACTGAACTTTTACAGGATTCATTCCGCCTTAAGTCTTTTCATGTCGACCATTTCATTGAAACCCGGGGCAAGCGATTTATCCCTGAAAACAGAAGGTGAGCTGGCGGCCATCTTGTTGTACTGATGGGCAGGAGAGGGAACCAGTGGTTTGGCGGAGTGGGCGGGGATCGGGGCATTTACTTGGTTGTTGTTGTGGCTGACGTTGTTGTTGTTGGTCGGGGACGTTGTCGTGCGGGACTTGACCATGTACGACGATGACGGCGACAGAGCTTTGCCAACCAGAGAATATGGAGCGGACGAGCTGGGAGATCCGGCCGATTCACGCCTGGCCGCCTCTTTGGCCTTGAACTTCATCAGTCTTGTTTTGTGAGCTTCTTGCTGGCAGTGAACCTTGAACTCCAAGATGGTGGAAAATCTTTCGTTGCAAGCTCTGCATTCATACTGGACCTGCTCCAGCTTCATGATGGACTCATACCCTTTGGGCAGGGAGGCAGATGCGGCAAGACAAACTGCCCGCTGATGAGCGACACAGGACTCTCTGGCGGGGTAGACCATCTGACACTTCTTGCAGATGTAGCCGACGTCGAGGGTGGCCTCTGCGGCCACTGTCAGGTCGGCGGCACTGACCACACTGTGAAGGTCGGCAAGAGCCTGGCAGTCTTGTGTGTAACGTGCAAGCACTGCGCCGGCCTCTGCCAGTTTCTCGCTTACTGACTTGATGGCTGCGGCCGGGATCTGAAGAAGTGACAGCGGTGTTCCGTAGGCCAAGGGGTCGTAAGCCATCATGTGCTCAGCTCCTTTAGATCAATTTAAAAACAAAAACAAATTTAAAACTTGTTGAAATGAGTTTAATTATCATTTTTGGTGTTCATGTATTTCTGGGAATATTTGTAGGCCTATCTATCTGAAGGGTGAGCTACTCATTCACACAAAAAACAATGAATGCGTTTTCAATAACACAAGAATTTCCCTTCTCTGATATTGAAAATAAAATTTCTGAACATATAAAAGAATTGTTAACGTCCTCTTGATTAAAAAAAAAAAGTGTACCTGGCATCAGACCAGGTTGTACGAGGGAAAGTCCCATGCCTGGGAAGTAACCTGGGAGGCCTCCGTACATGTAGGACAAATAGGCAGGGTCAAGGCCAGGCATGTAGCCTCCAAGGGCTGACATCATCTGGGCATTCATGGCCAGCTCCATGGCCGCCTGCACCTGCTGCTGCTGTTCTTCCTTGGACATCGCACCTTTTGGAATAAAACAGGAAATTTTTGACGGTACAAAACAATGATGGCTACAATAAATAAGGAGGACATGGCGCATTTTGGAATAAAACTGGAGGTTTTTGATGGTACAAATTAATAAGGATTGAAGACACACAAAAAAATCACGTATGAAAAATGTTTCCCTTTTCTTACGTAATTTGCAATGAAATCTTTTATTGCTCAAAATAAATGTAAAAACTCGAAAGAGTTTTAAAAATACTGCTAACAAAGAGGTTAGCCAAGCCTGAGAAATACTTTAAAAAGTCTTATTCTTAAATTGTTTTTGTTAAAAATGCGTCATCAAAATTAGAACATTTATTTCATATGTTTGAAAACGAGCATGTACAATATCATCAAAAACTCATTTCTGTTCACTGGGTTCAGTAAAACAATCTTATCTTATCCTGTCTTATTCTATCTTATCTCATCCTATTTTATCTCATCACATCTTATCCTATCTCATCTTATCTGCTTATCTTATCAATAACTAAGAAACTTATATAGTAGTTGGCTACTCACCATCGTGTTTCTTTTCCTTCCTAACTGTTTCAGATTTTTCTTGGCTTTTCAGGCTGCTGCTCTCTCCTTGAATGGGAAAACAAATGCAAAGAAAAGTTAATTGAAATTTTATGGCATTAGTGTCAACTGCTGTATAAGTTAAGTGGGCTGACAGTGAGTTACATTCTTCAAACATGTTTATTGCTCATAACTTTGATGTCTTTGACTAAACCACTTTGATCCTCCACGTTCTTAATACAAAATTATCTTTGAATGTAACAAACTTTTTTCTTAGCTCCAGGTTTTGTAAGGAATTAGATTGACATAAATTACAGTAATTTTTAAAACAAAACTATAAGTGCCAGTAGAAAATAAACAATAATTTGAAATCTTTGAAGCCGAAAAAAAAACTAATTGAAAAGTTGTGCGGAAAAGTTGACTCGTGGTTGCATTAGGGCAAGTTACTCTAGTCTATTCTAAATCTACATATTTACACAATAAGTATAAGACACAAAATATTCTTCCATGGTCAGTAAAGGAAAGAAAGTGATTACCTCTAAAATAATTTTATTATTTTCTTAATCACATTCATTGCCCTTCATGGAATAAATGATGAACACACTGAAATAAATCTTAATTTTGTTCCACTGGAAGTAGAGCTTTTCAAAATAGTTCATAATAAAAGTGCAGTTGGAACCAAACAATTATCTGAAAATGAACCCCAAAATTTGTTTATCCCATTTTCCCCACACAATCAGTTTAAAAAAAAACAACACACACACAAATTAGCACAGAGTAAAGAGTTCAGAAAAAAATTAAAAATCTATATATATGGCAATGAAGGTCTGTATGTATGTATGTATGTATGCATGCATGTCCCGTATGCCCCCCTACACCATTCACGCGACTGTGATAAAAATTTGGTGAGTTGTTGTCCACAAGTCCACGCATTTCTCTGAGTCATTGCAACCCTTTTAAAATATTCCTTCTTGGGCAGTGGGCCCTTAATTTGTAATTTTTCTTAAATGAGCTTTTTAAAAATAATTTCCAAATGCTCTCCTATACCATTTATCTGAATGCGATTAAACTTTGGTGAGATATTGCGCGCACGCTCGCAAACGTTTTTGAATTATTACAACAAATTTAAAATATTCCTCTTTGAGCCAGGGGCCCAATGTTTGTTTTCTAATATGAGCTCTATAAATTTAATTTCAAACAGAGCTCTTTCATGGGTGGATAGAGCTTTAATCAAATACAAAAAGCAACATTATATTTTATTTGTGACATAATAAATAGGTTATTGGCGTACCGAGGGTTGGTGTCGCCCGGTGCAGTAAACTCATGGTGTCATCCCCCCCCCCCATTTCAGGATAGATTTCTTATTGTGAAAAAATATTTTTTAATTTATTTTAAAGTTATAGGTCAATAAGATAATTGAAGCAGAGTTTGCATTGAAATTTTTAAAAATTGTTTTGCATCAAGTATTTATTATAATCATGATGGAACACAGAAGGTGGCTTAGACCAAGTCATAACACTTATGTATTGTTTCTTAACCCATGGTTGGTTGTGTCTTGTGTACTGTCTTGTGTACTTATTATGTTGCTACCTTAACCAACTATTTTCACTTCAACTTCACATCAATAAAAAAAATTTTTTTTTTAAATTTAAAAAAAAAAAAAAAAAAAAAAAATTTTTTTTTTAAATATAAAAAAAAAAAAAAAAAAAAAAAAAAAAAAAGATGATGTATTTTAAATCATTGCAAAACAATTTTTTTGGGGCAAATTTAAATTTTAAAAGATGGAACAATTATTTTTTTTAATTTTTTTTTTTTGGATGGGTTAAAAAGATGATGTATTTGAAATCATTGCAATACAATTTTGTTGGGTCAAATTCAAATTTAAAAAGATGGAACAATTATTTTTTTTAATTTTTTTTTTTTGGATGGGTGGGTGGGTGGGTTACATTGCATGACCCACTATCTCAAGGCATTTTACAACATCTAGCTCCAAACAAACCTGGGCCGAGCGGGTAGCCCATGGATGTTGTGTTAATTCCCATGGCCTGGAGCTGAGCCAGGTGAGAGCTGGACAGAGAATCATCCCAGTACTTTTTGGCTCGATCTGTCTCACCTGGGGTCCGAGACAAACCGGACAGGCTGCCGCTGGAGAGGTCAAGGTCACGGTCATTCTCCGAGTGCAGGAAAGTCTTGACCCTGTCTATGTGGGTCTTGGTGAAGATGTGATCTTGAACCTGAAAGGTTTGATATTTATTTATTTTGAATTTCATTCGTGTGTACACAAAGACTTTCAAGACTTTTTTAAACAAGATTTGTTTTGGGGTCAATACAAATTTCTATTTATTTGGATCAATTTAAGCATCTTATCTTATCTTATCTTATGTGCACTCTGATATGTGTGCTCTTATTTCAATATGCTAATATCTACATGTTAATACACATATTGGTGTATAGAAATAAAGACATTTTGATTCTGTTCGTATGATGTTATAAAGAAATCATTAAACAAAATAGTTCAATCAAATATTGCTCTAAATTCAATATGCTGATATTGACACGTGTATGATATTCCTAGATATTTAAGTTATTGTATGATATTCCTAGATATTTAAGTTATTGTATGATATTCCTAGATATTTAAGTTATTGTATGATATTCCTAGATATTTAAGTCATTGTATGATATTCCTAGATATTTAAGTCATTGTATGATATTCCTAGATATTTAAGTTATTGTATGATATTCCTAGATATTTAAGTTATTGTATGATATTCCAAGATATTTAAGTCATTGTATGATATTCCTAGATATTTAAGTTATTGTATGATATTCCTAGATATTTAAGTCATTGTATGATATTCCTAGATATTTAAGTTATTGTATGATATTCCTAGATATTTAAGTCATTGTATGATATTCCTAGATATTTAACAATAACATACTATAAGGATCTATAAATTCTTATTGTATGATGTTCCTAGATATTTAAGTTAACAGGCACACCTGGTAATAAGGTTTTTTTTTTTCACTGTTCTTTTCAAAAAATAATTTTTTGAATTTTTTCCCTTTCTGTTACATATTAAATACCTAAAAAAAATTCTTTATCTTGATAAAAAAAAATTGTTTACAAACAGACAAAATTTTGTAAATGGTGTTTTTGTTTTTTGTTTTTTGAGTTAAAAACCACACAAAAAAGAGTGATGCTCAAACTGTAAATCAATACACACACCAGTGATAAAAATCAACACACACACCAGTGATAAAATACATTGTGTTGTTATTGGTGGCGAAAAATAAATTAACAAAAAGGTCAAAAGCATTTGTAGATGCCCTCTCCAAACAACAAAGTAACCATTTTGGGGGTGGGAGAGGGGGGAATTAATTTTTAATAAATTATTTTAAGGGCTGCAACATTGATAAAACTTTGCAAGAAATAATGAACAGAGAAGATTGGCGGTCCCGCTTACTGTAACTTTGTGTGAGTACTTGTAGTTACACAGCTTGCAGTCTTCTGGGGACTTGGGGAAATCCAGTTCTGCGTTGAAAGGTTTTCCCGAATTGAGTTTGGCCTTCTTCTCCTTGGCCCTGGCGTTCTGGAACCAGACCTGGACGACGCGTTTGGCCAGGCCTATCTCCTGACCCAGAAGCTCACACTCTGCCATGGTTGGCGTCTTGTAGTCTTGGAATAAGTGCTTCATGACCTTGACCTGCGGAACATACAAATGGAGCTGGTATAGAGGCGAGGTTAAAAAACACATTTCCTGGCCAATGAATAAAGTCTACAGTTGATAAATGAAGAAAATATATAAACAAAAATTTGTAAATTTAGTTGCATATTTGCCTGTGGTTTAAATTTTTTTTTGCCTTCTGATTAAAAAAAATAAAATAAACAAGTCTTTTTAAATTGTAATACTTGATTTCTCATTCCTTTAGTAGGGATGGCTAGAATGTGGCAAAGATCTAGGGTATGATTCAGTATCAATAAATATTTGTGTTTCTCCATTTACAATATCAGTTTCTCACACTGGAAAAATCATCAGCCCACTCAAAATGAGGTTGCGAGCTTCAGTCATTAAAAAAAAAATTATATTAGAGATTATATGAGTTTGTTGTCACTTCATAGTTTTAATCTCATCACATAATCTCTAAACCAGATGAAATGTAAATGTAAACCCAATTCTTCACTGATGCTTCTAAAAACAAATTCATTTTCTGTACAAATATGCACACATAATAATGTACTAAGGACCATAAGTGCTGGCTGTATGTCTACAAAGCGGTGCATTCAATCTTCTATGGCCAAGCATGCAGTTTTAAAGAACATAGGAACAAAGAATTGTAGCTGACCAGTGGTCTGCCCTGACCTGATTAAAGTAATCATCTTACAAATAAATTGAAATTTAGAAAAAAAAGAAAAAAAGAAAAGATCACAAATTGCTTTTAATTAGATGAAATAGAAAATAAAACATACAGAATGAATAACAGAATTAAATATCAAATTTTTTTCTTTGCTTCTTATGGAATCAGTTAAGATATCAGTTTCAGTAATGTCTGAAATATCAGCTGGATGACGGCGCGATAGCACTCAAGAAATCTACATGCAGGTTCATGCAAGGACTAACAAACACTGAGGATTAGTTTTATTGAGCCAAACCCTTGACGAGCAGACAACAAGATGGTGGACAAAGTGAGTACATAAAGAGGTGACGAAGGTCAGGAATGATGGTGATGAAGGCCAGGAGAAGGGAAAAAATGATCCGAAACAAAAACAAAAGAAATGAGCAGGGACTCACCAAGGGAGACGACTCACATGGGTTAGTACAGGTTTGCTAGTGCGACTGAACGACAGAACAGACAGTTGAGGATGGATAAAATATACAACCTTTCCTACCTGTGTAGCAGACATCTGTGTCCTATAGCGTTTGCCCGAGGATCCAGGGGTGTGGCCGCCGAGGTGCAAGCTACCGTTACTGGTGTGTGAAGGTGAAGGGGGGCTGCCCCCAACGTCGTTCATGTACTCGTTGTCGGCCATCTCCGACTGGGTTTCCGAGAACGAGTCATCCAGACTGTTCAAGCGTCTCAAGTACTCCAGCTCCATGGCTCTTTCATTGAAGTCCTGCGTGCTGATCCGTGAGCTTGACTCGCTGTGGCTAGTGGTCAGAGACTTGACCGGTTTACTAAGATCCAGGGGGGCATCATCGCTCGGCGGTGGCGGCGGAGGTGCCACGGCGGGCTGAGGGTTGCTCTTGGGTTTATGGGCATCAAGAGGTCTGGACGACAAGTTGAAATTAGAAGGTGGAGGTTGGTGGCTGGGTTTGGGGGTTGAGTGGGCTGAGATGTTTGTTGATGAGGTGGAGGACTGTATATTGTGGGACGAGTGTGGGGCATTGTGCTCTTGACGGGCTGCATTGTGCTCTTGACGGGCCGACATGCTGCTCGCCAGCTCGCTCATGTACTTCTTGAAAAATGGATCCTCAAAGGAAGGATGTCCCAACATCTCGGGTGTGGGGGAGGGAAAGGGAAGGTTCAGGGCTCCGGCAGATGACATGAAGGCCATGTAGTTGGGCATTGTCGCCGCCGCACCGGGCGGGAGGAGCTTGCTGATGTCCGAGTGGGATGTTCCGTGACCTGACGATAGCGACAGAGACGAGTGGCCCAGACCGGTCGGAGGCTCAATCATTGCATCGGGGATTAAGTCAATGTTGATGTCCCCCTTGGCCATTTCTTCTGGATGTTTGGTGGCCAGGTGGGACTCGAGAGCCGACTTGGCGCGGAAGAGCGCCCTGCAGAACGGGCACCTCTTGTTGATGAGCTGCTGGTGGGCCCTGTAATGCCCTTTACGTTCTCGAGCTCTTGTGTTCTGGAACCAAACTTGAACCACCCTCTTCTTCAGATTGACCGTGCTGGCGATGTGTTCCAGCTGTTTCCTGCTAGGGTTGCAATCAATCTAAACAACAAAAACAAGAAACATGTGATTGAACTATTTTGTTGAATGATTTCTTTATAACATTATATAAACAGAATCAAAATTTCTTTATTTCTATAAATTAATGTGTATGCATATATATATATATATATATATATATATATATATATATATATATATATTTAAAAAATAAAAAACTAATAAAATATAAAATTAGCAATATTATTATAAATGATATCAATATTGGAAGATGTATAATAGAGCATTACCATGGGATGACTGGCAATGACTGAATGTATAAATGATATCAATATTGGAAGATGTATAATAGAGCATTACCATGGGATGACTGGCAATGACTGAATGTATAAATGATATCAATATTGGAAGATGTATAATAGAGCATTACCATGGGATGACTGGAAATGACTGAATGTATAAATGATATCAATATTGGAAGATGTATAATAGAGCATTACCATGGGATGACTGGCAATGACTGAATGTATAAATGATATAAATATTGTAAGATGTATAATAGAGCATTACCTTGGGTTGACTCACCTGGTATTGTTGATACAAGTAATCTAACTGCTCCGGTAGGATTGTTGTCCTGAGTCTCTTGTCTCTGGGCTGTTCTCCACTTTCATCCTCAGAGTCTGTCTTTCTCTTGGAGGATGGCGAGGGAGAGGTCGACGAGGAGTTAGGGGTAGTCGTCATGGATGCAGACTGATGGGAAGCGGACAGGGGTGCCGACACCATAGAGGGGAGCAGTGAGCTAGGGGTGGTCATCACAGCCAGGGACAGAGCTGCCTTGGAGTCCTCCTGGTGGGCCAGGGTTTGGAGCATGCCGAAAGCCGAGCTGGACGAGAAGGGCGTGTACATGGCCGGGGCGATGCTGTGGGATTTCTGGTGCTCCTGCCACACGTCGAACCTGGAGAAGGTCATGGAGCACTTGTCGCACTTGAAGGTGGGGAGCGAGGATGCGCTGGAGGGGGCGGAGGTCACCACAGGCGACTGTGGTATACAGGCTGAGCTTGAGGTAGCACTGGGTGGTTTGACGGTCGTGCTGGAAGGAGGGGAGACAATGTCTTGTTGCGACCTGGACAGAACTTCTCTTTCCCTGATCGCCGCCGCTGGCGTTCCCTGGCGGTCGGAGAAGTTAGAGTCGTCATTTGAATAACTGAAGTTGCTGTCATCTTCCATCATCGAATGAATCGATTTGTTGTTGTTGTTGTTGGACTCTCCGACACAAGAGTTCTTCTGATGCTTGATCAGCTCATAGTAACGTTGGAAGACAGAGTTACATTTCTTGCATTGGTAATTCAACCCGGGGGTGCGCTGGAATGGACTGGCTATTTCTTTGGGATTTTCCGCCGTTGGCTGATTTTCGTAAATTTTGCGAGCTTTCTGTCTAGCATTTTGAAACCAGACAACGATGACCCGAGCACTCAGGCCAAGAATTTTGGATAAATGTTCGAGCTCGTCATCTTTGGGATACGCGTTTCTCTCAAAGTAATCTTGCAGTGTTTTGATTTGGTAGTCTGTGAACCTCGTCCTGTTGGCCCTCTTACCCATATTCTGGAAAGTGGCTGCCTCCAGCCTGGCAATATTTGCAGCGTAGGACTCAAGGGAAAATGCAAGGGTGTTCATGGGATTATTAGTGATCATGGGGGTGGGCGTGGCAGGGGCAGAGGCCGTGGGGGTGGATGGAATGGAAGACATGTTCGACGGCGATGATGTATTGGAATGGCTCTCTTGATCTCGTTTGCACTCATCGCTCATTTCACTTTTAGCGGGATAATCGATTTTCAAAGGTGGGTGCTCCTGTAAGTCTTCCTCTTGGTCTTCATCCTTCTCAGCGGCAGTTTCTACTTTGACCAGGGGCGTTTCCTTCTTAACTTCCGGCACCAAAGGGTTCCCAACTTCCTCCTCCTCCTCTGGTTCCTGCTTGACCTCTGGGATTTTGCCTGTCCTGTCGTACTCGTCCAGGTCAATGGAGGTCGAAGGAGGGTTGTTGAAATTGTAAGGGGAGTCTTTGTTTCTCTGTCTCTCCTTGAACAATGTGTTCCTGAACCAGTGCTTGATGACCTTCTGCGGCAGGCCAGTCTGGTCAGACATCTTGTTGATCTGCTCCTCGCTGGGGGAGTTGTTGATGTCGAAATACTGGCGGAGGACCTTGAGCTGGTCGTCGCTGATCCTGGTGCGAACACGTTTCTGGTTCTGGGCGGCCGCGGCGGCCGCCGCTTGCATCTGCTGCTGGGATGAAACAGAGCTGGCATCTACCAGAGGTGGGGGCTGCATCTGAGAAAGGAATCCCTGAGACAGATCCATGGTGGGCATCATGAGGGACGGCATCATTGAGTTTGACAGGCCAAGGTTGACCAGGTTCATGGGAAATTGCATCGGGAGCATGTTCAAACCCATGAGGGGCAACAGCTGACTCAGCTGCGCCATGTCAAAGCCCGTGGGCATCTGGGGCTGGGCAGGGGGAGGAGGTGGGGGCATTTCCACGGCGGGGGCCTTCTCCACATTTGTGGGCGTGGGAGGGTCGGAGGGCATCTGGAGTGACCCGACACCTTCGTGCTCTGAGATCTTTGGCAGATTCTTCTCCCAGTCCTCTTTGAATTTCTTGCCGAAATCTTCAATAAAAGCCGGAGACACAAAATGGTTGTGAACTTCTTCCTCGTGGTTCTTAAGCACCCAAACATTGGAGAAATCTTTGTTGCATGTATGACACTTGCATTTACCTAGCTCAGGTAGGTCGATGTTTTCTTTGTTTTCATCTCTGTTGTCCTCTTTACTCTCATCACATTCGCTCTCTTGCATTTTTTCCTGCATCCTCTCGGCCTCCTCCTCTTTGTTGTCCTCCTTAGTACTCTCCACTTCCATCTTCTCCTCCACATCTTCGTGTTTCTCTCCATTCTCATCCACTCCGATGACATCATCCTTATTCTTCTCGTCATTCTCTTTATCTTCTTTTGGTTTTGTCTTTTCCACACTGTGCTCTTCATTGAAATGCATGACACACTCAAAGCCGTAGTTCTCCAACAAGCTTCTGTGAAGCTGGGGTTTAAACCTGCCCATAAACCCACGGGGCCTGGCGAGGATTGGGGCGTGGGGAAAATTAGGGGGCAGCTCCTCCTCTTTTTTGGCATTCTTCGGATCCCCTGAGATTTTCCCATCAAAAATCCCCATCTTTGATTTGTTTTCACCTCCAGCTGGCTCAATTTTGCCGTCCTGCTTGATGACCATGTTAACTATCTTGTCACTGTCTTGGTTTGATCTCACAGGCTTGTCCTTTGAGGATGCAACTTTTGCATTCTCCCCTCGCTGGCTTTCTCTCATGCTCTGATTGTAATGTTGATTGATTGAGGAGTAGTAGGCTTCCAGCTGTGCCGTCGACATGGCCGCCAGTGCATTCTGGGCCGAGGCAGACAGCATGTGGTGGCTGGAGGCCGGGATGATGCCTTGGAGCAGTGAGAGCTGGGCCATGGCGTTCAACCCCTGCATGCCCTGCAGGTTGAAATAGGTGGCGGTGGCATTGGACGCGGCCTGGGCGGTGGCCTGTTGGTGGATCATGTCCGCAATGATCTGCGCCTGCTGCTTTCCCGCCGTTCTCGGATCCGGATGCTCTATTAACGCCTGGTGCACGTCGACCTGGCCAGTTTGGATGAGCTCGCCGAGTTTGCTGGCTTTTGTTTTGTGCCCCACGGAACGGAGGTGGATTTCGATGCTGGGCTGGTTGTTGTAGCTGACCTTGCAAATATTGCACTTGTACGGTTTGGTGGTGCTGCTGCCCCCACCGCCGGCGCTGTCAGACCCATCGAAACCCCCATTGGGCGCGCCAGTGGATGGAGAGTTGACATTCACGGACGGGGAGAGAGGGGGTGGTGTGGAATGAGAGCCTGAAGTTGTGTTGTACACAAGACCCTCCCCGTTCAGGTGATTGTGCTGCTTGAGCTTGTGGAGATGGGACACGGAGTTGTAGTGGACCATCAGGATATTCTTCTGTGTGAAAGATTCCTTGCAAATCTCACACCTGTATGGCCGCGACGGGTCATCAAACTTGTCGGCCTGCTCCCCCTGCCTGTGCTGGGACGTTTTGTTGTGGGCGAACAGGTAGCGCTGGTTCGTGAAGGCGACCTTGCACCTGTTACACTTGAACTTCCGGTTCACGTCCTTGAAATGCTCCTCGGCCATGGACTGGCTGTTCATGTAGTCCTCCAGGAATTGTTTCTCCCTGTAGTAGTCCGACATGACTTCAGCATCGTCCAAGTCATGATCGTTGACGTTCTCCTTAATGTCCAGGCCGTTGGTCAGCTTGCCCTGTCCTATGTCCTCCTCGCTGCCGGCGATGTCGAGTTTATTTGAGGCATTCCCATTGACCATAAGCATCTTCACTGTGAACTGTTCATAGGCCGGGCTGCTGAAGAGAAGAGACGCGTTCGCCTCGATGCTCTCCATCTGAACGGTCATGTCGGCAAGGCTCAGGTCTCCGTGGACCGTCTCCAGATGCCGCCTCATCTTGGCCACCGAGCTGACCCTCCTGGAGCAGATCCTGCACTGCGTCACAGACTGCATGAGATGGATCAACGTGTGCCTCTGCATCGCCTCCAGTGACCGGAAGTTGTAGCTGCACTGCCCGCATTTGAACTTGTAGGCCTCCAGATCGTGGACCGAGAGGGCCCCGGGAAGCGACTTCTTGGCGTGGATCTCCCGGAAGTGAACCTGGAGTG
Organism: Lymnaea stagnalis; assembly: GCA_964033795.1. NCBI lineage: Eukaryota > Metazoa > Mollusca > Gastropoda > Lymnaeidae > Lymnaea > Lymnaea stagnalis. Next base: position 559,176 of record CAXITT010000005.1, on the reverse strand, counting down.
TAAGGGCCGTCTTGAAGTACTGGTTGCACCCCTTCTTCCAGCAGAGGTAGCCGGGGCCCCGCGGGGTCTGCTTGAGCTCTAGGTGGCCCAGTTCGTTCTGGTGGCAGTACAGCTGGTCAATGTTGATGAAGGACTTGTTGCACGTCTGACACCGGAACATGTCCTCGTACTCCTTGTCCAGTTTCTCTTGGGCCACAATGTCCACGCCTGAGCAAGAGAAGAAAACGAAAAACTCATGAACAATTTAAACAAATTTAACGTGTTTAATAAAAATCAGCAGGTATCTGCTAAAACTGTGCCGGTTAATGTAGGTTTCTTTTCTTTAAATGTATTGGTGTCTTTTCTTTAAATGTGACGGTGTCTTTCCTTACTATTTAGTTCCCGGTTTCCTCCTGCGCCAAAGATATTAACACTCATATATTAAAACTCTCTAACTTAAAATTATTTACATATCAAAACTTCCTAACTCAAAAACATTTGATCCACAAATAGGTGATCGTCTCGTGGGGCGCTGCGTCACCACGCTCCCTGTAGCAAAAAGCGCAACATCCTTTCTCATTCCATATACCAATACCCTCGACTAACGCCATATACCAATACCCTCGACTAACGAATTGTTCCGTCCATTAATCTAAGGCATCCTTTGTCACAATCGTTTTGTAAGACCTCCTTATACACACTGTAAATATCGAACTACCCCCCCCCCCTCCCCACATCCCCTAAAACCTCACTCTCTTTCTCTCTCCCCCCACCTCCTGTATCCAACATTGATCACCAGATGTTCCAATGGAAACAGACCTACTCTCAAGCACGGCTCTAATTGCTGAAAGGTCCATTGTATTAGGAAAACATGTTTAGCGATAAAGCTATCGGCGAGATTATCCGCCCCCCCCCCCTTTCCTTATTAAACCGACGTGGCGCCACGTGTCAGCTAATTAAGCGAAACGTTCCGGGTCTTCCTGTAGTAAGACAAAGCAAGGGGGAGGGCAAAACGGGATCTCGCTTTGATCGGTGTCACTTGAAAGCTTATTGCCTTTCCCCCCAAGGTAGTGTTGGGTGGTCCAGTCTACGGTAGCGTCTCCGTCTTGTTGGTCAGTGTCAGAAAATGTTCGTATCCCTGCGATCCCATGGTCACGTCCTGTTCTGAGCACCCTACACTACGTTGTCCTCATTTATAGCCTAATGTCATCGGAGCATTGTTTCGTGGCATTGTCTTGGCATATCCACATTTTTTATTATTTTTTTTTTTTTAGTTGTCAAGTGATTCGGAACGGACAGAGTAGATCGTCCTCGTTATTTGGGAACATCGCCCAACGCAAATTCATAAGTCGACAGTCTCCACGATGAACCAACAAATTTGTTATCGCGTTCTGCCAGGCTAAAGTTTAAGTAACCCGTAACTATGTATTCAGATCAGAAGTTGGCATGTAAGCCCCGACTCCCCCCCGCCCCCCCCCCCTTCCCATCTAGAAAACGCCTTGTCTTACTCTCCAACCAAGCAAGGGAAGAGTTTTGTAACTTGCAGCTTTGTTATCGTAATTGTTTTTCTAAGATAATTTTTGTTGTTGCAACGGCTGATTTTATTATAATGTTCATGTTGATTATTTACATTTAAAATACCCCCCCCCCAACCAAATAAAACAACAAAAAAAACTTATGGTAAATACGGCACGCGCCAATAGAGACAGCACTGGAACTCTCGCATCTTGAGCGCGCGCGTGTGTTTGTCAACGGTGCATAGCTCCAGCCGCGCCGTGTTCCCTGGGGTGTCAAAGGAAGTTGTGTTTTGGGCAGTTGCCGTTGTTGGGAAATCTCTTGGAGTTGGTCTACCACCATTCCCTGTCTCCCCCCCCCCATCTCAAACACTTAATGTCTGCAGTACAGGTGAAAACAGTGCTCATCTGTGAATGGGGGGGGGGGCGCGACATTTTCAACAATCACTGCCCTACATATGATCGTTTTCACTTCTATGATCACGTGTCAGCCGGAGCTATCCACTGTCGACAAACGCAAGTCTATCATCACGTGTCAGCCGGAGCAATCCACTGTCGACAAACACAGGTATATAAATCACGTGTCAGCCGGAGCTATCCACTGTCGACAAACACAAGTCTATCATCACGTGTCAGCCGGAGCTATCCACTGTAGACAAACGCAAGTCTATCATCACGTGTCAGCCGGAGCTATCCACTGTCGACAAACACAAGTCTATAAATCACGTGTCAGCCGGAGCTATCCACTGTAGACAAACGCAAGTCTATAAATCACGTGTCAGCCGGAGCTATCCACTGTAGACAAACGCAAGTCTATAAATCACGTGTCAGCCGGAGCAATCCACTGTCGACAAACACAAGTCTATCATCACGTGTCAGCCGGAGCAATCCACTGTAGACAAACACAAGTCTATAAATCACGTGTCAGCCGGAGCTATCCACTGTAGACAAACGCAAGTCTATAAATCACGTGTCAGCCGGAGCTATCCACTGTAGACAAACGCAAGTCTATAAATCACGTGTCAGCCGGAGCAATCCACTGTCGACAAACGCAAGCAAGCGTGCAAAATACGTCACAGTCGTTAACACGGGTTTCATACTTCAGATTAAACATCCATTTCCATTTTAAGAGCGAGGTGGGGCAGATTGTCACGTTTTGAATAAAGAAACAGTGAGCGTCCCCCGGCTCGGCTATACCCTACTGATTGGTCCGCCATTAGCTCATTTCATTCTGTTTATGTCATCAAAATTAATCAACCTAATAAAGACAAACACATTTTTTTTATAACCATTTATTTGCTGGTGGCATTTCAAACCGATTCGGTGCCCTAGGAAAGTCAATACACATTAACAACTCGAACTATTTGTTTTAAAATACATGTATATATATATATATATGGTTTTGTAAAATGAAATAAAATACAACGGACAAACATTGGTCGATGGTGCAAACATTGGTGGATGGTGTTTTCTCGCAAATAGCATCGTCGCTGACGATGGCTGGTGCAAACCTATTCGTTTGTGGAAATGATCACCGTGGTACAGATTGGATGACACGGTCGAGTCATTACTGTGAGGGGATAGGGGGGTGTCGGTGGGGAGGGGGGGTTAAACTAACCGGTTGGGGACGGGCCCGGGGGGGGGGGGAAACTAAGTCCCGTGGAAATCGCCGGCCGGGGGCGGGGAAGAAGAATAAGGTCGGCGCAATTCGGAAATAGCTGCCATAAGAAAATTAGCACCTCTGGAAATACAAGACTGCTGCCTGGCTGCTGGCTGTCTTGTGTGATTTCATTTAATTACATTGATCGGCAAAATTTCTTAAATATCCACAATTTAGATATCCAAAATTTCTTCGTATTTTACATCTGTTTGGCTGGGAGATCAATGAGAGTGGAGTCTTGTTTTTTTTTTTTAATGGGGTTGGGTGGGGATGACTGAGGGCAATAGCTCAAGGGGAAGCAATACCACAAGAAGAAAACAAGTGGCACAATATAATCACAGAGGCAGGGCCCGGAACATTATGGATGGATCTTGGCTTGTGAGAGTGTGTCTCTCTCACAGGCTTGTGAGAGTGTGTCTCTCTCACATTCTCTTTACTCTCCCACTGTTTCCATACTCTTCACTACTCGGTGGTTACGTTAGCGCCATCCGATGAGACAGAACACTGGGCGATACAGACTTTCTTGGGATCTAATGAGAAATAATGGTTGTTTTTCTAAAAAGAAAGATGGCTGGGGGCTGGGGTTCGGGGGGAGGTTGGAGTGAACATGATTCGTACGTCAACCCGGGGTCTTGGTGGATTTGGGGTGGCCGGGGGGGGGGGGGGGGGTGGCAAGATCAATTACAATTTACTACGGTA
>CAXITT010000005.1:516872-532803 GCA_964033795.1 Lymnaea stagnalis | reverse complement strand
AAAATTACCCCCCCCCCCCCCCCCCCAATTATATTGACCTTTCACATCTATAGCTCACTTTTAATAATTTGGAAACCGACCGTGAGAGGCTATCGTAATATTATGCACACTATCGAAATCATGCAGCATCACACACTACTTACTAATATCGATTCGAACAATTGTGACGCAGATACCGATTACGTATAATTACACCCCCCCACCCACCCATGAGTACAGGCTCTGTACTTATGATGAGACCCTCCTCGGTAATACCCCCCCCTCCCCAGCCATCATTAGCCGCGGCACCGCTTATGTGACTTATGAGCTCTTCAAGAGAGAAGAACTCCACCAATCGCCTCCTGCATCATCGAAAGTCGAGCCAATGGGAGAGGGGGGGGGGCTTTCTTCTCTCGCGAACGAGATAATGATAATCTCGCCATCCAGGATCTCGTCATTAATAGTAGTTGCGTTGCTGCTGTTGTTATTTTAGTTGTATTATTATTACTATTATTATTATTATTATTTATTTTTCTGTACTTACCCAGGGCATCGATCGTCTCCTTCCCAGCGTTCGAACTCTTGGTGGCGGCCGGCTCGATCCTGAACACGCTGTAGTCGGTGGCCCCGGCGCTGCTGCCCAGTGAGGATGACGCTGCAGCAGCCGTGGTGGCGGTGGTGGGTGTGGTGGCGTGGGGCGGTAGCGTGGCCGCCAAGACTTTGCCGCCGTACCCGCTGGAGCCTAAATGACGCGGCGACCCCTCAGTGACGTCAGAGGAACGGTCGAGCGTGTCGTCATCAACTGAAAACAAAGGAGGGAGAGAACAAAAAATGGTGGCATTAGCCAAAATGTGTAAACAAATTAAATTAGTTTGGGAGAAAGGATTAATTTTTGTGGAGTTTAAATTGCGCGAGTGCATCAAAGTGGATGGCCGCTTTAAACGAGAAAGTAAATTAGACAAAGACTCGCAGACGTTTCATATCATACGATCGTTAGAGCCCGGAAAATTAAGAAATGACATAATTTCAATTGCAAGCTATGAAGTACGTGGGTAATTATTGCCACTGACTGCCAATTAAACCCACGAGGGGGGTGTGGGGGGGGAGAGAGAGAGAATCAACTACGAGTGGGGATGGCAGGGGCGTCATGAGAGGGAGGATAAAAAAAAGACAAGAAAGTCAGTCAGCTGATGCAGCAATTATTGTTGTCATGTGCCACTGCAGTTACTGCTGTGTTACTGCTGCAAATGAACCATTTTACAGATGACTTACTTTGAACCCTCACAGTGGATGGGGTGAGGGGGGGGGGTAATTTTTTTTTGGTCAGTGACAGGATGAAGGTGTCTATATTCTTATATGTTCTATGTATGAAGGTGTCTATCCTATTCTATGCTCTATGTATGAAGGTGTCTATACTATTCTATGTTCTATGTATGAAGGTGTCTATACTATTCTATGTTCTATGTATGAAGGTGTCTATACTATTCTATGTTCTATGTATGAAGGTGTCTATACTATTCTATGTTCTATGTTTCATGACAAAAAGAAAAGAAAACCCACGTCACATTTGATACACACGCGAAAAAACACAACACATTCAAATTGTTATTATTAGTATTAAATTGAGAGCACTAATTCAAATTCATGTTTACAATTTGACCGCCAATCAATGCATGATCGCATCAGCATTTAAACCCTCGACCGTCTCCTCGGGCAATGAGATCATTTCAACGGACCATCTGAGCCACAGCTACCACCGCTACTGCTTCAAATCGGCACTGTCCCATTAGATTGTTATCGATTTCTTACGAGATAATAAAGACTCTGTTACTGCTTTAAAAACAAGGAAATTCGAATACAAGCTCAGATCTTGTGCCAACGTTATTATAAGAAAGAAAAAAAACAAAACAATATTCCATTCGTCAAAACCTTCAAATAATTAAAAACTAAGAGAGATTAATTAAAGGCTTAGCTCTTATTTTTTAATTGTTTCGCTTCTTTGCCGACCCCCACCCCACCGCAACCGACTGCCGAAATAAAACGTCTGGGCACAAATTACAAGTGAATTATTTCATTATTTTCTTTAATAATATCATTGCTGGAAATCAATGGCGCGATGGGCAGACCACTCGTCGCATCGCTTGTCTAACTCGCTTGAGCTATCAATTTAATGTCAAACAAAGGCCTCGCGTCATTAGTATGGAACAAAGAAACGACAATGAAGGGGCAGGTTTAGGGGCAGGTTTAGGGGCAGACAACAAAGTGCCGAGAAACAACAATGGCGGATTGTGCATCCTGACAAGTAAGAAAAAAAAAATAGGTAAAACCTGAAAGAAGAAAAGAAAGGTAAGTGGGGGGGGGGGGGGGGCGGCGATACAACTGTAGTTGATGAATCTGTTGGGATTTATTATTTTTTTCAACGGTGAGGAAAGATATGAAATACGGGTAAAAACAACAACAAACAGATTGACACTATTCTCTAGATTGGAGCCCATCGATCTGTTTGCAAGGAGAGTCAACACAATTGTAAGTGAGCAGTGGCTGAGGAAGAAGGATGCGGGAATTGGGGAAAAGGGGGGGGGGTCTGCCGCGTACGCAGGGCGCCACTTCTATTCCGTATATAGAGAGGCGGCATTATCTGAATTCCTCTTGAGTTTTTTCGTGGAAGAGGTGGGGGCGAAAATCTTGTCCCTCCCCGGGTGACACTAACTCCAGCTACGCCGCTAGAAGGAAGACGTTCCTTTTAAAGGGAGGCCTTTCATTTTTTTTTCTTTCAATCTAACTAAACTAATAACCATCGGTGCCATGAGGTGTACATTAATGAATGCGATGTCCCAATAAAGCATGCTGGTACCAGTTTGAGAGCCACCGTTTAGCTATGAATTCTACATTAATGAACGAATAAAAGCACGCTGGTACGAGTTTGAGAGCCCCTCGTTTAGCTACAAGGTGCACATTAATGAACGCAATGTCCGAATAAAGCATGCTGGTACCAGTTTGAGAGCCCCCGTTCAGCTAGGTTTCGTATCGGTTTCTAATTAGCTCTACAATGTGAAAACATAATATGATGATCGTAATTGTTCAAGCCATTTACTTGTTGTTTTTTTCTATTTAAAACTTTTCAATCAATACGAACAGCTTCAGGAGATCATTTTCGGAGCCAGACAATTCTAAGACAATCTCAACTGATGGGTAAGGTTAAAAGGGGGGGGGGGCGTTAACTGCAACAGGGGGGTGGTTTGATACAGCGGAGGGTGTTGTATGGGGGTTAACTACAACAGAGGGAGGTGCAACACCCACATGAACATGTTAGTACAACAGTAAGTTGGGTTTAACTATAGGAACATATTGGCACAACAGAAAGCAGGGTTTAGCCACAGGAACATAATAGTAACAATTTAACCAGGGGTCCATTTGTAGAAGGCGCACATAGAAACAGCCCAACGCCATCCAGTGAGGACGTAGAACATCACAGCCCCGGAGAATGAGGTCAACAGATCGAGGCCCGACAGAAGTCCGCGCACAATGACAGCTTGAGATTAACGAGCACAGGTCGCTAGTTACACGAGATGCCTTATCATCCTGACACCCGAGGAAACTCCGAGGGAACGGAATTCCGCGCCAGTCATCCCATAAGCGTACTTGGTGTGAGTACGAGGCCACCCCTACCAGACTCCCCCCCCGCCCCGCCATCCATAACAGCACCAGCGGTGTTTACACCACTGTCTAAATTTATTCCCCTCCCGCAAATCTGGCGCCCACCCCCACACACACAAAATAAAAAAAATTGCAAATGTTTCAAAAAGTTATGTTAAATGATCAATCTTTGCTAGACAGCCATGACCAAACTCCTTAATGATCAATCTTTGCTAGACAGCCATGACCAAACTCCTTAATGATCAATCTTTGCTAGACAGCCATGACCAAACTCCTTAATGATCAATCTTTGCTAGACAGCCATGACCAAACTCCTTAATGATCAATCTTTGCTAGACAGCCATGACCAAACTCCTTAATGATCAATCTTTGCTAGACAGCCATGACCAAACTCCTTAATGATCAATCTTTGCTAGACAGCCATGACCAAACTCCTTAATGATCAATCTTTGCTAGACAGCCATGACCAAACTCCTTAATGATCAATCTTTGCTAGACAGCCATGACCAAACTCCTTAATGATCAATCTTTGCTAGACAGCCATGACCAAACTCCTTAATGATCAATCTTTGCTAGACAGCCATGACCAAACTCCTTAATGATCAATCTTTGCTAGACAGCCATGACCAAACTCCTTAATGATCAATCTTTGCTAGACAGCCATGACCAAACTCCTTAATGATCAATCTTTGCTAGACAGCCATGACCAAACTCCTTAATGATCAATCTTTGCTAGACAGCCATGACCAAACTCCTTAATGATCAATCTTTGCTAGACAGCCATGACCAAACTCCTTAATGATCAATCTTTGCTAGACAGCCATGACCAAACTCCTTAATGATCAATCTTTGCTAGACAGCCATGACCAAACTCCTTAATGATCAATCTTTGCTAGACAGCCATGACCAAACTCCTTAATGATCAATCTTTGCTAGACAGCCATGACCAAACTCCTTAATGATCAATCTTTGCTAGACAGCCATGACCAAACTCCTTAATGATCAATCTTTGCTAGACAGCCATGACCAAACTCCTTAATGATCAATCTTTGCTAGACAGCCATGACCAAACTCCTTAATGATCAATCTTTGCTAGACAGCCATGACCAAACTCCTTAATGATCAATCTTTGCTAGACAGCCATGACCAAACTCCTTGTCTAACAAAGACAATCGCACTCCCACCCCGCCACTCACCACAATATCCCATTCCCACCCAGCCACTCACCACCATATCCCATTCCCACCCAGCCACTCACCATATCCCACTCCCACCCTGCCATTCACCACCATATCCCACCCCGCAACTCACCGCCTTACCCCATTCCCACCCCTGCCAGTCACCCCCTAGCCCACTATCACCCCACCACTCACCACCATTACCATCGACCAATGAATTGTTAGAGCTTATGTGGCTATTATCCTCGTGATATTTTAGCACCAATGTCCGCTTTTTTTCTAGCTTCAAGTTGACTGACCTTCGTTCGCGTGACCGATTACCTTGCTTGTGGCCATTGTGTGGTGATTGCGAATGCTACTAGCAAAATACTGATTGGTCCCCCACAATAATCAACGAACGATTAGACCACTTCAAGGAAGGTCACGTCAAGAACGAGTCAACATGACTTTCTTGTGCACTGCAAGGACTCAATGCATCTCATTTTTTTTTGAGAACCGCTGTAACAGATAATAGACTTATTGAACTTTCGGGGTCTCAAAATCTGAAGAAATAAACACACAAAAACTCTTGACACACCCACTCCCACACAACCCTCTCCCCCCCCCCTCCCCACCCCATCTCCGGACCCTCAGTCTCTCAGCAGCAGAGCTAGTTAGCCTGGACTCCTCTCCTNCCAATGAATTGTTAGAGCTTATGTGGCTATTATCCTCGTGATATTTTAGCACCAATGTCCGCTTTTTTTCTAGCTTCAAGTTGACTGACCTTCGTTCGCGTGACCGATTACCTTGCTTGTGGCCATTGTGTGGTGATTGCGAATGCTACTAGCAAAATACTGATTGGTCCCCCACAATAATCAACGAACGATTAGACCACTTCAAGGAAGGTCACGTCAAGAACGAGTCAACATGACTTTCTTGTGCACTGCAAGGACTCAATGCATCTCATTTTTTTTTGAGAACCGCTGTAACAGATAATAGACTTATTGAACTTTCGGGGTCTCAAAATCTGAAGAAATAAACACCCAAAAACTCTTGACCCACCCACTCCCACACACCCCTCTCCCCCCCCCCTCCCCACCCCATCTCCGGACCCTCAGTCTCTCAGCAGCAGAGCTAGTTAGCCTGGACTCCTCTCCTCTATTGAGCGCCGCTGCCTGTCTACAGTGTAGCTATTATCGATACCCCCATTGCAAAACGCAAACACATACCGACTAATTACAGCCCACGCCCCGGACTTTGCCTTCCCTTCTTCTTGTTTTAATTAACTTCCAATTAAACCCTGCTGGCTTGACTAGCTAGTCGTCCCGTGCTCAGCCGGGGACGGTGAAATCAAAGCTGCGGCTCTAACGGCAGCCTCGCTTAATGTGAAGGGGCGCCTATTGGATTGACATCTGTTGTTGCGCATGTTCATCATGCTATTCTTTGTTTTGCATCAGGGAATGGAATTTGGATGATCAATGACTATTTTGTTGTATGCTTAGGTTAGGGTTAGGTCTAAAAGGGCGCATGTAATCCACTTCCGGCTCTTTCTTTTTATAGTCACACTTAACATTCTAACCAAACAGCAGATCCACGGCTCAAAATTTGACTAAAATCCGTAAAGAATTAGTTGAAGATGTCATTGGCATTATAAACACATTGTACAGTCAAGCTTTTAGAGAGATCAGTCGTTCTGGCCCCCTCCCCCCCCCCCAAACCACACCCCGCCCCCCGCACATACTGGCATTGTCTTTCCAACCCCGATAAATAGCTAACATTAGAAATAGGTCTAGTTTTTAAAATTAGGAATTAAAAGGCTGATCGAATACAATTTTATTTTCACTAATTAAATGGCTAACTTTGCCAGGATGTTATGGATAACTATGTACAGAAATGCGTCAGGATTAAAAGGATAACAATGTACAGAAATATGGCAGGATTTTATGGATAACTATGTACAGAAATACGTTAAGATTATATGGATAATTATGTGCATAAATACATCAGGGCATCAAATAACAGATGACGAAAAAAAATGGTTGCGATGGGAACAGCCACGACGTCTATTTGACGCAACTGGTGACAATACGCGCGTTGTCATTAGATGCACAGACCGGTACCGACTCAAATTCATGATAAAATGTTGACTACCTGAAGTTCATAATGTACAAGGACTGGCGCATGCGTGCTATTTTTAGCCCCACTGCCAATTACCTACTTCCGTTATTAATTTCTGCTCATTCAGTCCCACACCCCAATCAAAGTATATTATTATGATAAAAAAAGCATGGAAATTAGAGATTGACACATAATGCAAAAGATATCCATTGAGCAGGCTGTAAATCAGTTGGCCCTCCACCACGTATCCATTGAGCAGCCGGACTATCCAATGAGCAGCCAGCATATCCAGTGAGCAGCCTGTAAATCAGTTAAGCAGCCCACATGTCCATTGAGCAGACCACGTATTCATTGAGCGGCCCACATTTCCAATAAGCGGCCCACATCTCCAATAAGCGGCCCACTCATCCAACAAACAGTCCACATATTCGTCCAGGGGCTCACAAACCAGTTGAGCACCCCTCTCCCCCCCCCCCCCCCCCGGGCCCGTGATGACTGAGGCCGGCCACGCCCAAACCAATGAGGAATCAAATTTCTGGAGAGGGAAAAAAAAAAAAGAAAGAAAATCACGAGACGACCTTCACAATAATAACCAATGAAAGACCTACCAACGACGATCAAAGAAAGACCTACCAACGACGATAAAAGACCTACCAACGACGATCAAAGAAAGACCTACCAACGACGATCAAAGAAAGACCTACCAACGACGATCAAAGAAAGACCTACCAACGACGATAAAAGAAAGACCTACCAACGACGATCAATGAAAGACCTACCAACGACGATAAAAGAAAGACCTACCAACGACGATCAAAGAAAGACCTACCAACGACGATCAAAGAAAGACCTACCAACGACAGTTAAAGAAAGACCCAACCACAGAAACTATCGAAAAGACCTCTATACTTACAGCCATTTTAAACTAGCATGCATGAAAAGCATTGAAAGTTGATACGAATGGCTTTTTTGGGTACACATCTTCGTTGTATTCGAATACTTTAATTTCCGTGTTCCCTCTCCTGTCCTTGTTGAAACTCAATATTCAGTTTAGAACGGAACCTGCACACTTTTTTTTTCTTTTTGTTTTGTTTTGTCACTATATTATTTTGTGTGTCGAAAGTCACTTTTTTTTTTTTTTTTTTTTAAATTGAAAAATCCGGTTTAGGAAAAAAAACAAAAGATAGCCCCAAACAAAAAAACAACCAAAAAAACAACAACAACAACAACACCAAATGCCCAACTCGCCAGCCCCTCGCTTGTCTGTCGTCTCCGTTCAATCCATCGATACATCTTCAAGACGACCCCCACCCTTATAAGGAAATGCTAATTCGCCGATTAAGACCCTCGCCGGAGCTCGAGATACGGAGAGAAAAGTATGATTGCGTTAAAGTTCAATGGCCGACAAACCATTGCAATGGGGACTCGAGGTGGTTAGTGGGGAGCGCCACGAGTACTTGGCCAGGGAACGGATGGAATCTCAGATCGAGACCACCTCGTGGGAAAAAAAGAATTTAAAAAAACAACAACACAAGATGGCCGCCAACTCCCCTTCCCCTCAAACCATTTACCCCCCCCCCACCCCACCCTCCCGCGAGGTGGCTTGGCTCTTAATTGTTCTATCGATAGAGAATGTAACATCGAATTTATTTCATGAAGTTAAGTGAATGAGTAAGTAGGACACACACTAGTCACTAACTACTACATTGATTTCGCAATAGACACTGCAAGAATCCACCAAAATTTGATCGACCAAAAGGGTACTTAGAATCTAAAAGTCAATTCATTTTCGTCGTGCTTAATAGCTAAGTGAACAGTGTTTACGAACACAAACACACACACAGAGACTCTTACACACACACACACACACACACACATAGGTGAAGAAGATAAAGCAAGGCGTTTAAACGCAGCCGACTTCAAAGACAGGGCATACATTGTGAAGTTTATAAGCAAACCAAATTGTGAAGTTTATAAACAAACCAAATTGTTAAGCTTATAAGCAAACCAAATTGTGAAGTTTATTAGCAAACCAAATTGTGAATTTTATTTTAAAAAAAAACAAATTGTGAAGTTTATAAGCAAACGGAAAAAAAAAAGAAGAAGAAACGGTGCTGGGCGATGTAAGGAAACATTTCCGTTGAATCAAGATTGAGGCCATGTCCAGCATTGTCCAGCCGGTTGACCTGTGCTTACAGAACTGATGTTTTACCGCAAGCGACACGTCGCACAATGAAAGAGCGAAGGGCCGAGGTTACTTGGACTGAATGACCACCCTGGACACTGGCCGAGAGGGTGGGGAGAGTCGGGACGATCGATTGAAACCCCACGGGTCGATACGGTACAGTACGAGACCTGCAAGCCGACCCCACCCACTAGGGTCCAAACTGGCTTTCACTTTTTGGTACTCGCAACACCACGCACTTATCATGTGTTTGTTTCATGTCATTGTCAGTGTATCGTGTCATTGAATTGTTCCGTTGCATTATTGCATTGAATTGTGTCAATGAATGATGACATTGTATTATGTCATTATAGGATTCTTTCTGCCATTGAGTTATGTCATTGAATGATGGCATTGTATTATGTCATTGTAGGATTCTTTCTGCCATTGAATTATGTCATTGAATGATGACATTGTATTATGTCATTGTAGGATTCTTTCTGCCATTGAGTTATGTCATTGAATGATGACATTGTATTATGTCATTGTAGGATTCTTTCTGCCATTGAATTATGTCATTGCATTTTGTCACTGTATTGTGAGTAAGTATCGTATCTTTGTATCATGTGATTGAGTCCTCTTTTTATCACACCCTGTCATATATGGCTTCATTTCTTTAAAAGTTGAAATAAAGTTCTAAAATCTGCTTGAACATAAAATGAGAGAACCTTTGAATATAAATGAGAGAACCTTTGAAAATAAAATGAGAGAACCTTTGAACATAAAATGATAGAACCTTTGAACATAAAATGAGAGAACCTTTGAACATAAAATGATAGAACCTTTGAACATAAAATGATAGAACCTTTGAACATAAAATGATAGAACCTTTGAACATAAAATGATAGAACCTTTGAACATAATAAAATAATAAAACACTAACGATTCGAAGTTCACCAAATTTAGACATAATCTCGTCTAATTAAGATTAGTCCATTGATACGCGTAGCTGACGCGAGCAGACACGTCTCACTCCTGCAAAGATATCTCACCTTGCCAAAGGGATCTCACCTCGCCAAAGGGATCTCACCTCGCCAAAGATATCTCATCTGCGCTAAGATATCTCACCTCTGCAAAGACATCTCACCTGAGCGAAGATAGCACATCTCGCCAAAGATATTTCACCTCTGCAAAGACATCTCAACTGAGCGAAGAAGATATCTCACATGAGCAAAGATATCTCACCTCGTCAAAGATATCTCCCCTGAGCAAAGATATCTCACCTCGCCAAAGATATCTCCCCTCAGCAAAGATATCTCACCTGAGCAAAGATATCTCAACTGAGCGAAGATATCTCACCTGAGCGAAGATATCTCCCCTGAGCAAAGATATCTCACCTGAGTAAAAAGATATCTCACCTGAGCAAAGATATCTCAACTGAGCAAAGACATCTCAACTGAGCAAAGATATATCCCTTGAACAAAGATATCTCAACTGAGCGAAGATATCTCAACTGAGCAAAGATATCTCACTTCGCCAAAGATATCTCACCTGCATGAGCAAAGATATCTCAACTGAGCGAAGATATCTCACCTGAGCGAATATATCTCCCCTGAGCAAAGATGTCTCACCTGAGTGAAGAGATCTCACCTGAGCGAAGAGATCTCACCTCAGCGGAAAGGTTAAAAAATTAGCTGTAATCAGCGGGTGCGACAAGACAACATCCAATTGAGGGCCAACTTTGACGACGGTAAACATCCTGGGAGGCCGAACTCTGTGCGGTTTGCAGCGACTGGCGGAAATAATTCAGGGACACGCCCCTGATTATACAGGTTGGACAAAAATGAAGGGGGGAAATTATATGTGCGCAAATATTTCGAACCTGAAGTTTAAAAAAACGGAAAATTTTAACAACTGCGTTTATGAAACAAAAGAAAATATTTAAAAAAAATACATAATATACCTATTTAAAAAAAATTAAAAAACGTCGCGAATTTTAGACAGTCTTCGATCTGAAGGCTTCTCAAACTCTCGAGTCACAACCTCAAGAAAGGTCTGGAATCACAATTTGATTTTGTTCCCGCCTTCAAATTTTCTTCCTTTAAATCAACCATAGATTTTGTGTTAAGTTGAAAAAATAATAATAATAATTTTTTTACAAGTGTGAAAGATACAATCTGGCCCTAGGATCACAGAGCATACAATTCGAGAACCGGTGCCCCAGAAAAAGATACATCCAAGCTTTTTAGCGCTGTTCGCTATAAACGTTAATGACAATCATTACATTTTATTCACCAAGCTGTAATCGTAAGTCTTTCTTTAGGCCGGGTTACCATTCCAAGGTAGGGCGCAACTTTCACTTACTTTTTTCTTGACCCCCCCCCCCCTTTTTTTTTTTATTTCTAACACCCCTCCCCCTTTTTTCCCCCAGACACAAAAGTGTGTAATTTTAGAGTTGTATCTGTGTTTACGCCATGACGTCAGCGGGCCCGAGTAATAACACCAATCTGGGAGATCTTGGCGAGGGGTAATTGTTGTCGTGCGGGCGGTGAGCATCGATGAGCCGCTAATCACCCACCAGATGTCTCAGACCAGCACAGAAACGGCTTAGCTTGATCCGATTTCTGATAGACTTAAGTCTTAAGAGGGGCGGTGGTCGTTGGTTAGCAAGTGAGGCGGGGGGGGGTGCTGCTGTCTTACTCAGTTTAAAGAGGGTGGGGGAGTGGCTGTGGAGAAAAGCGTGGCGATTTCAATCAATTCTTTCTTTATTTTTTTTAATTTGAAGATAATGTTTGGACGAGATTGCAGCTCTTCATTGCAATGTAATTCTTCGTAGTTAAGAATGTATAACTTTGTAATTGGCGCTGAAGGGAAAACTCTTCTTGTTTCTTTTACAGTTGGTCGGGGCGAGAGTAGGCAGTTTTTTTCCCCTTCTAATTTAGTCCATAAATGAAATGAACCAAGTTCATATTTATATATATAAAGACTTTACAATGACTGTTTAAATCAGCTACAGTAGTTGATTATATGACATAGAATAATGAGGCCTTACCCACCCGACCCCCAACCACCCCACTCTTTTCCAAGATCAGAATTTATTGAAAACAATCGAGCAGAAGTCAAGAGGAATGAATGATGTATACACCAAGGCCCCCATATTACCAACACTAGATTCAAACAGTCTGGTTACTTGCCAGGCCAACTATCATCGACCCAATAAGGCTAAACCTCAGAACTGAATTATTTGATGGTCAAAACTCTATCAAAGGGTTGCCGTCCTGTTTTGTGGCTTGAATACACGTGCCCCTCGCTAATCCCTCGTCCGTTCTGCATATCTCTCCGTTCTGCCTATCTCTCCTATCAATTATTTCTCTTATCTCCTCTGGTGTTGCGAATCCTTGCCCAATACCTTGTGTGGCAACTCTACGCCATTGCACCATCCCGTCAACAACCAACAACGCCCTATCGGCAGTGCACGATAATCGGTGAGCTGTTCTTGTTTCGCTTTCAACCAAAAAGGCCAATCTGCGTAACTGTTATCCATAGACGTGTCGTAAAATATGCCCGAGTAACAAAACTACCGCCCTTTAGTACACTCGTGATTGCTGACATTCACACGACTCAATTGAATACCAAGTGCTATTCATAACCTGTGTGCGGACTAGAGACCCATCGAAAGGGATGTTGTGGTTTCGGCCGAACCGAGACCAATCCGAAAATTGAAAATGACTTTGGTCCAAAACCGAAATATATATTTTCCAGCACATTATTTAAAAAGTATGTCCTGAAATAGTGAGGCCATGAAAAATTCAACATCAATACTTCAATAATCAGTAAGTAATCCAGAAATAATCATCACGAAGCTATACTTGTAGTTGGAAAATCAACCGAAAGTTAACTTTTCTGTTTCGGTCGGAACCGAAACTACACCGAAAATGATCATACGGCAACTAATTTGGGCACCGAAACCGAGATTCGGTCGGTTTCTGGGTGACAACGCACCTCCAATTAGCCGTATGCTGATTCTAGCAATGTGACGCCATTATAATATGTCAGTATTAATAGTAATCAATAGAAATGACAAATCAAAACATATGACTGTGTACTTTTGTCACCCCTGGAGTCTGAGATACAGTATACTGGAATAGAAGGTACATGATGGTCTGACTGAGAAATTGGGCAATAATTATGTGAAGGAAATGAAAATACCCGTAGAGTGTGTGTGCAATACAGCACTCTTAACTAGTCATCCGTTCGACTCTCTTACTGACCATCTACTGCAATCTCGCACTAGTCATCTACTGCAATCCCCCACTGGCCACCTACTGCAATCTCACAACGGCCACCTGCTGCAATATCATACCGGCCACCTACTGCAATCTCACACAGGCCACCTACTGCAATCTCACACCGGCCACCTACTGCAATCTCACACCGGCCACCTACTGCAATCTCACACCGGCCACCTACTGCAATCTCACACCGGCCACCTACTGCAATCTCACACCGGCCACCTGCTGCAATCTCACACCGGCCACCTACTGCAATCTCACACCGGCCACCTACTGCAATCTCACACCGGCCACCTGCTGTAATCTCACATCGGTCACCTGCTGTACCAAGAGACGCCGAAAAGCACTTGACGGTATATTCCAAACATTAAAAACTCAAGTTCCTGAGACAACTCAAGTTCCTGAGTCTCCTTCACACAGTCAAACACGGGGTAGAGGTTGGCCCCACACGGCCGCGAGGTAGCTACTCTTCAGCTTGACAAAAGTTCAGTTACGATTCTCTAGCATACGCTTAAGATGTACCGCACTGACCGTCCACCCCACCGGCCACAAGTCGTTCTCCCGTCACCTGAAACCCCCCACCACCCCCCCCACACACTCTCTAGCTCCAAAATTTAAACAAACGCCAGTCTTTCAGGCTGCCGGACGCTGCTAAATGCCACTGTTAGCAGACACGAGACTCGCGGGCTTGGATTGTGCATCTGAAACATCCTTAATCTGCCGTCTATTCGAGGGCTAATGGGCTAATTACGAGGCTAAGTCACACGCAAGGTGAGCCAAGAAGTAGGCATCGCCAATCAATAACCGTACAGATATCATCTACCTACTCCCCCCGCGACGGTAACCTCCCCAGGAATTATTCCCAGTGGAACTCGTCACTTCAAGGGGGAAATAACTATTTATCAAAATTTTATTATTTGTCTTTGAAAAGGTCTTGTCAAAGTGGTCATTAAGTGGGTTTAAAGCAGGGAAAAAAGAAAGAGGGGAGATAATGCAAGTAAGGGGAAGGCGACCCTTGATGTTTCGAGATGCGGCACTGGAAGCTTCTAGAAAATGTCAAAAGTATGGTTTTTATTCTTTTTTTTTTTAATATTCCAACAGGAGTGGGGTGGGGGTGGGTTGAGGGGGGGGGATAGGCGATTAATTTCTAACAAGTCATGGCGATATGCATAGTCTTGACCTGAAGTGGGCTTTGAGGGAGATATATGATGGGATTTGTGGACCATGTATAGTGACTTTTTGGGGGCCATTTATAGAATTTTGGGGTCCTTGTAAATTTGTGTTGCTGTGGCCCTTGTAGAATAACAGGGGTTTTGTGGCCTGTGTAGAGCGACACGAATTGTGGGCAATGCATGGTGGCCACTTCAGCTAATAAAACAAGGGCAGTTGTATGCCAGGGCTACAAGACAGTAGACATACACATTCTGTGTGCGGCGTCGCAGTTCATCAAATGATAAGCAATATGCATGACATCTAATAAAAAAAAATTACTTGCTGCGTATGACATCCAGTAAAATAAATGACTCCCATTTTAAATCCATTTTATTTTTACATTTTACATGTTATCAAAGAGGAATTCAAAAATAGTTTTTTTTTTGTTTTTTTTTGTTTTTTTTTGTTTTTTTTTTTGTTGAAATAATAATACTAAAAAAAGGTCAAGTCCTATCAATACCGAGAGAAAGTGCCCCACCCTCCGCCTAGTCTCCGGCTTTACAAAAGAAATTATGTTCAAATGCAATTATTGATGGTGGGCCGGGGCAATTATCTGCAGCTACGAGATTCGACTTTTGTCATCATGCCACGCGCACGGGGACTTCTGGGGTAAAATCTGATGTTTATAATCATAGTACTCGAGGGGGAACTGCTGGAGATATTGATAATCTTAAGGGAACTTAAGGGGGAACAGGAGGTAATTTTTTTTTTGATCAGGGAACTTAGATGTAGATTAAAATATGTATATATAGCAATTATGGCGATGGGCGCAGGCACAAATACATGACAATTCGACTAAAGCTCCAGCAAATGACGTCAAACATTACTAACGAATATTAGAAGTTAAACATTAAAAAAAAGAATTGTGTCAATTAAGAGTTGTTGTTTTTCCCCCTGAAATTTTAGCTCAGACATTAAGTTATCTCAACCTGTTACTAACCGTGTTGGTAATTTATTATTTTTTTCTTCAGGTGGAGGGGCGAGGGGGGAGAGGGCAGAGACATGGCATAGCTGTTTCAAAGGGAGGTAAGACGGAACGATGGTGGTGCAAAGGGAGAGAAGACGTGACGATGCCGGTGGGTTAGAGGGCCAAATCTAGAACTTGGCTAACTAAACACGCCATGTCAAAACATAATCAACAGGAGCACGATTGTGGTGGTTGGGGGGGGGGCGCCATATGATTGTTCAGAACAGACTATTCAATCACCCAGAGCGTGCGTGGGTCACGCCTCCCCCTTTTTTTTCACCCCCCCCCCTCTCCATCGGCACGTTCTTTAGTTGGAGCCGTGTTGTTTCTCTTGCTATTTACTTACGTGAGTACATGACTGCGCGCGGGGTGGGGGGGAGGGGGC
>CAXITT010000005.1:463880-475846 GCA_964033795.1 Lymnaea stagnalis | reverse complement strand
TAACATTGGATTTTTTAATTAAAAGCGCTGGAAAAATGTTTTGTAGTACGAAAAAAAAAAATGTTTAAAAATGTAAAAAAAAAAAAAAAAGTTTGCATTGGTTTCAAACATGCTGAATAGACACGACACCACGGGACACAATATGACAGTTTGGGATAAAATCAGGCATTGATGGGTAAAATCATGGAATTATGGTTAAAACCTCGTTATTATGGGTAAAAATCTCGTACTTGTGGGTAAAAATCTCGACTTATGGGTAAAAATCTCGTACTTTCTCGTACTTATGGGTAAAAATCTCGTACTTATGTGTAAAAATCTCGTACTTATGGGTAAAAATCTCGTACTTATGGGTAAAATCATGCAATTATGGGTAAAAACCGTAATTATGGGTAAACTGACACAGTTATGGGGAAAAATCTTGTAAATATGGGTAAAATCACGCAATTATCTGTAAAATCTTGCAAATTAATTGTAAAATCTCGCAATAATAGGTCCAATCACGAAATTATGGGTTAAATTGTGCTTTTAGATGTCACATATCGTTGTCATCCATGAGATACTGATACGATTCTATATCAAAGGACAGAAGTCATACAATGTCGTGTCCTGGTATCTAAACAAACTATTTAAAAAAAATCTTGAATAATAAAATGTTGAGAACCTCTGTGCCAAGTTTTGAAAGTACAATCTACAGCGGTGGTAAGCCGAGAGATTTAGACAAAGAAGAAAAAAAATCTCCAAGAGAGAGATAAAATTAGAAGGACGGTTTGAATGGACAGAATCGTCAACACAGAAGAGACAGGAAGAAATGAATCGACGTACGGTGCGGGAGAAAAGGAAAAAAAAAAAGGGGGGGGGGGGGGGGCAAGAACTTCTTTCTACACAAATCAAGTTATGGTAATTAATTTCTCCACGCCATACCCACCCGTTCTTTCTCCTAACCCGTCCCGAAAAATAATACCCCGAGACCTCCCTTCCACTTTCTCACCCCCTCCCCGACACCGTATTTATAGATATTAAAAAAAAAAAAAAAAAAGTTTTGTCGGCTGTCATTTGTCAGAACTGTACCACGTGACGGCCAGGGACTAAACTAGCGGTGTCCCTCATACCTCTTAAAAAAAAAAAAAAAAAAAAGTTTTGTCGGCTGTCATTTGTCAGAACTGTACCACGTGACGGCCAGGGACTAAACTAGCGGTGTCCCTCATACCTCTCCTCCACCTGTGGCGCAATTCTAGGGCTCAGTCGGGTGCCGGTGGTTTTCTTTTTTTCATTGGACACCCGGTCAGGATCCGGTTATTAAGAAACAATACCCGGCCGGTCCGAGTCCGGGCCAGGGTGTTAGGGTGGTAAAAGTTATCCTCTCATTTTGTTAGTGGCTGATCCAGCCACTGAGTGGCTGATCCAGCCACTGAGTGGCTGATCCAGCCACTGGGAAGAAGTGGAAAAAGTACACGTGTAGAGCCAGGAGCCCTCACGAAGGCGTCAAAGGTGAAGGATTAAAAACATTAATAACGTGATGCTATAATCCTAACTCAGCGGTTCAAAAACTGTTCAGTGTCGCGACCCCTTTATAACATTTGCCAAGTTGTGGCGACTAGAAGTATAACTTGAAATTGAGAATTAAAAGCGGGGTGGGAAAAAATAGGGGGGGGGGGTGGTTGTGGAAGAGATTTTTTGTACATCAGAAGTACTGGTACTGTAGGTGTGATGAGGTGGGGAAGAGGGGGGGGGGGCACGCAAAACAAAAACAAAATAAATGAAACACCAACAAGATGAAAATCATGCTTAATGTACTTCATCATACTTAATGTACTTCATCATACTTAATGTACTTCATCATGCTTAATGTACTTCATCATGCTTAATGTACTTCATCATGCTTAATGTACTTCATCATGCTTAATGTACTTCAAGAAAATAAACTGTCCAAATATTTCATTTACGTTAGCTGCTGACAGATATCGTTTAGATCATAGATTTCAAAAAAAATAATTTTAATATGCGACTGTAGTGTAGTTACAGTGAAAAAAGCAAGGTATTGGATGAGAGAATGCAATGTATTGGATGAGAGAATGCAATGTATTGGATGAGAGAAAACAATGTATTGGATGAGAGAATGCAATGTATTGGATGAGAGAATGCAATGTATTGGATGAGAGAATGCAATGAATTGGATGAGAGAAAGCCATGTAGTGGATAAGAGAATGGAATGTATTGGATGAGAGAAAGCAATGAATTGGATGAGAGAAAGCAATGTAGTGGATAAGAGAATGCATATATTGGATGAGAGAAAGCAATGAATTGGATGACAGAAAGCTGCGTGGATCCTTTCCTCCTGATGATACTTCTCCTCTCAAATGTTACACTCTACCTTTCATGCACTGAACTGTATTAATTGTAAAACTAATGCCAACTTTTATCCCTGCAAGCCCACTCCCCTGAGACATCACTCACTCATTGATCTCTATTCTTCAGGTGATTCATTCAACAAACCATTGAAGTTCGTCAAACTTAAGCTTCGTTGCACGCCTTCTTGGAACATGTTAAGTACACGCACATAAAAGGTGAGCCTGGTCGCTCATCATGTTGTTTTACTGAAATGGGCGTTTTTTGGGGGGAGGGGGGGGCGTGGACGTGAGATTTCCGTTCGAATCCTCCACTGGTTTAGAATCTACACCAGTGTTTCCCAACTTTTTTTGCCCCATGCCCCATCTAAGCCTTTCTAAAATGCCCCCTATGTAGTATACACACAATTTATTATATTCAAAATTTGATCATAATTTTTCCACCCACCGAACGCTTACTTTCAATTGAGACTCAAACGATTCTCCTATTAAAATACCAGTTTAATCATAGGAGACCGCGGCTCTTCAAATGCTAGACAGATTTCATTTTTCTTTCAAATTTCCCCATAAATAATGAAATCGCACCCCGTGCGGGGCGCGGGCCCCACGTTGGGAAACACTGACCGACAGTTTCAACAGCTGAGCCTAATCGGCATATATCCCCTGGCAATGTTGGCCGCCCACTGCATGGTCAGGTTTTACTTTTAAAAAAAAATTCATACTACGGTCATAAATGTACAATTCATACTACGGTCATAAATGTACAATTCATACTACGGTCATAAATGTACAATTCATACTACGGTCATAAATGTACAATTCATACTACGGTCATAAATGTACAATTCATACTACGGTCATAAATGTACAATTCATACTACGGTCATAAATGTACAATTCATACTACGGTCATAAATGTACAATTCATACTACGGTCATAAATGTACAATTCATACTACGGTCATAAATGTACAATTCATACTACGGTCATAAATGTACAATTCATACTACGGTCATAAATGTACAATTCATACTACGGTCATAAATGTACAATTCATACTACGGTCATAATGTACAATTCATACTACGGTCATAAATGTACAATTCATACTACGGTCATAAATGTACAATTCATACTACGGTCATAAATGTACAATTCATACTACGGTCATAATGTACACAAACAAAAAATGTGTAAAACAACGCGTCTCAAGCTTTTTCTAAATACCCGGACCCGGTTATTTTGCTGTCGGATTCAGTTTATGTTCCGGGTGTGCTAATACTCGGCATTGCCGGGTATCCGAGTCACTACTCGACTCAGCCTTACTCTGTTCAGCTGTAGCTGCCCCGCCACGCCCGTCCCTTTCCTCCTCCCGCCCCAGCAGACCTTGTCACCTCCCTTGATTCTCACGGTCATTAATTCAACAAAATAATTATTTCAAACGTCACACACGGGGGCGGGGGGAGGGGGGGGAGGGGTGTAGTAGTAGACCGGGGTTGATTTTTATACGCCAACCATTTTATTTTTACGAGAGCCCCACCCCTCTCCTCACACACACACAATGACACGCACACAGATACCAAGCAACCCTCGTGCTTTCCTCGCAAAGGTATTTCATAACAGCACAGAATCAAAATTAATGCAAAAGAGCCGGCGAACAAAGGCAGCACCTACCCATGTCAAATAGAAATTATCATAGTCTCAAAGAAAGGCCCCCCATTAAAGTAGAAATAATACCCCACTAGAGGGTACAGCGCGAACTTTTCACCTCTAGTCGCCTCCTGCTTTTTGAATTTCCAGCCCTTACTAGGACTTCTACACCCAACCGGAACGGCAAGATGGCTGCCGGGGGGTGAACGGCAAGATGGCTGCCGGGTGGTTACAGCAAGATGGCGGCTAGGTGGTTACAGCAAGATGGCGGCTGGGTGGTTACAGCAAGATGGCGGCTAGGTGGTTACAGCAAGATGGTGGCTTTGTGGTTACAGCAAGATGGCGGCTAGGTGGTTACAGCAAGATGGCGGCTAGGTGGTTACAGCAAGATGGCGGCTGGGTGGTTACAGCAAGATGGCGGCTGGGTGGTTACAGCAAGATGATCGTGGTAGAATGGGCACATCGGGTTATATAGGGCACATTAATTATTAATTTATCCGCCCTTTACCGGATTTTCTAATGCCTTCAATCGACAGCGTATTCTACTTGAAATAAGCGCCTAAAACAATTATCAACTCTGGTCAAGTCAGTTATCAATGTCATACTTAACCGACAACTGATTTAAGCACTCGTGTGTGAGTAGGTATTAGTGAGAGTCGCAGAACGGTGTCGTAATTATACTCAAATCAGCAGTCCCGGTAGTCAGTCTAGGTGGTCAGTCCCGGTAGTCAGTCTAGGTGGTCAGTCCCGGTAGTCAGTCTGGGTGGTCAGTCCCGGTAGTCAGTCTGGGTGGTCAGTCACGGTAGTCAGTCTGGGTGGTCAGTCCCGGTAGTCAGTCTGGGTTGTCAGTCCCGGTAGTCAGTCTGGGTGGTCAGTCACGGTAGTCAGTCTGGGTGGTCAGTCCCGGTAGTCAGACTGGATGTTCCGCACTCAGAGACTGACTGCCAAACTATATCAAAACCGATGCTACTCCCCCCTTCCCCCCCCCATTGTTTTTTTCCAGATCCATGGATGGAGAGGGGTTGTTTTTTTTGGTGGGGGGGGGGGAGGAGAAGAAATAGTCTTCCCTTTTAAATGAAAGGTAACTTTGCGTGTGACAGGAGCGTAGACCGAGATGAAACGTCAGACGCCCTCAGTGGGAGCTGATCACTTGAAACGATTGAATGGCACATGGGGGACGCCTGGCAGAGGGCGCCTTACAAAGTGCGTTCCTGGCAATGGCGGGTCATGGACTGTGGACGGGGGCACGAGGCTGTGGGGTCAAGATAGCTGTGTCTGTCCTGTACCCGATGGAAGTAAGTGGTGTGTCTGTTGCGTACCCGTGTGTCTATCAAAGTGCGTACCCGTGTGTCTATCAACATTGCATACCCGTTTAAATATGAGTGCATGTGTTGTACACCCGGCTTAGAACAAGAATACAGCGTCACTGTTGGTGTACGTATCAAGTGTTCAGTCTCGCCAACTCCACGGGGCATCTTTCAGGCTCGCCTGACACAGTAAGTTCCTGTCACAGTCGTAGTGCCGTGTTTCTGTAGTGGACTTGCAATGCAGGTGCAGGTGATTCTTGGTCTCTTAATAACAAAACTTCCCTAACTCTCTTTCATTGTCATTGTTTCTCTCCTACTATGCGATTCTCCCTGCCTCTGAGCCCACGTTATATTTTCTTTCTATGTATCTCTCTCTCCATCCCTCTCATTCTCTCTCTACATCCCTCTATATACTCTCTCTCAACCCCCGTCTTCATCTCTTGTTATATTATCTATCTCTTTCTATCTCTAACCTCCCCCCCCCCCCCGTTAACCCCTCTTTCGACCCCCGCCATGATCCCTCTCAACCTCCGACATGGTCATTCTCGTCTTAAGCCCCCCTTCCTCTAAACACCCACCTCTAACCCCACCCCCCCCCCGTTAACCCCTCTTTCGACCCCCGCCATGATCCCTCTCAACCTCCGACATGGTCATTCTCGTCTTAAGCCCCCCTTCCTCTAAACACCCACCTTGATTCTTCTCGACCCCTGTTATGACCTCTCTAACGACCCTCACATTAAAAGTTTCAAGAACCCACATTCGCCAGGAATGCATACAAAGTTACACTCTAACTAATCATCTAATGTTTTATTCTTTTCCCCCTTCCTCGAATCTTTTCCACCTCATAATAGTGTAATCAATTTAATTTCAATACAAGCCATCATTAATCAAGATAAGTTCTGTTTCATTATCAAGATAAGTTCTGTTTCATTCACACAACTGACTCCCCCCCGACCCCCCCCCAATCCCAAGGTATTAACCCCCCACCCACCCCAACACTAAATTAAACCAGTAAAACCCTCCTTATAAAGCCATGTTCAATTAAAATTTCTTAACTTAATGAAATCTGTTTCATTCACACAACTGACCCCCCCCCGACCCCCCCCCAATCCCAAGGTATTAACCCCCCACCCACCCCAACACTAAATTAAACCAGTAAAACCCTCCTTATAAAGCCATGTTCAATTAAAATTTCTTAACTTAATGAAAAATGATGGTCCCCAATGCTAAGTCCGGACACACACACACAAAATGTTATGTGCAAACAGGGAGGAAGGAGGGGGGGGGGGCGCGGCTCAATTTTCAGCTATAGAAAATATACAATGTCAATAAAAGTAAAGATAAGCGAGTGTGTCCCCTTGCCGTGATTGAGGTGTGCCCTCCAACTTCAATGTAAATTAATAAACCTTTTTTTAAAAAAAAAACATGCGGGGGTTGGGGAGAGAAGCCTTTCTTCGTGTTATCTCGAATCCGTAATGACGAGAAGACGGTGTAGTGTCTACCCCCTCCTCTCTCTCTCTGTCTGTGTGTGTATGTGACTCGGGAAGGGATTAAAGAGCGAGCGGGTAGGCGAGGGCGCTGCTGTAGTTTGGGTACCGTCACACGGCCATTAAAGACGTCTTGATGGTTTAATGATTGAGGGGGACAAAAAGAAGGTCAGGGGAATAGATTAAAATACAGGATTATTTTTCACAAATTAAATACAAACCGTTTGGCTTGTTTCGGGGAGTGTAAATCAAACAGGGGCCGGAAGTGGGCGGTAAGGTGGACGTAAATACGACACGTGAAATGTAAACAAAACTAAGATCTTATCTCTAGAATTATTGATATAATAGACAAGAATAAGACTTGAGACTCGATTCCTGGCCATTGTAAGCTGCTGCCAGCATTAGATAAAAATATATATTCCCTAAAAGCTCGAATAAACTCCAACACTATAAATCAACTCTATACCTTCCATCTAAGCAACGATCTACTAATGAATGACACCCCAGGGAATATAATGTATAGGCACTAGTTGAAATAAATGACCTACATCGTCATCTCGTTGTCCAGGCCCGGCCAAAACCGAAATGAAAAGAACATATGAAAGAAAACACACAAAAAATAAGACCATTGACCGTGACGAGTTTCACCTTAACAACATTGAACACTTCATCCTGTTGGGGGGAATGATAAACGCAGTGAGATCTGTCATTTCCCCGCGTAAAGTGAAGACTTGATAGATACTACGCACGCACCCGCTCTTAGTAAAGAGCTTAAGTCTTATTTGTCCGGTGTTTTGAGAACTATTGATTTTTTTGTGTTGAAAATTAGTATTGAGTGCTTGAGAACCATCGTCATATATATACATCTAACACTCGAAGATGTTTTGCCAAGATGAAAAGCGGACTGTCGAGGAACGAACCTCAAAGCGAAAGTGCAATAAAACCATTCAATTGTAAGCGGTTGGCAGCTATCGGCTCTGAGTCCGAGACACCCGATACCCAAGGAAGTCGAGACATTCAAAAGAAAGAAAAAAAAAAAATCTGGAATGGATGTTCCAACAGATCCAGATAACTAACCCACACTGGAGTCGTCGGTACCAGTCAGGCAATTGGGGGGGGGGGGGTTCTCAAACTGAACGAACGACGACGTGGGGTCTTAGCGAATAACGAGCTGTTTGCAAGAAGTCAGTGGTGTTCGTGATGCAAGAAATCAGTGGTGTTTGGGGTGTAAGAAGTCAGCGGTGTTTGGAATGCAATATTTCAGCGGTGTTTGGGATACAAGAAGTCAGAGGTGTTTGGGATACAAGAAGTCAGAGGTGTTTGGGATACAAGAAGTCAGAGGTGTTTAGGATACAAAGAGTCAGCGGTGTTTGGAATGCAATATTTCAGCGGTGTTTGGGATACAAGAAGTCAGAGGTGTTTAGGATACAAGAAGTCAGAGGTGTTTGGGATACAAGAAGTCAGAGGTGTTTAGGATACAAGAAGTCAGAGGTGTTTATGATACAAGAAGTCAGAGGTGTTTAGGATGCAAGGGTCTTAATAAGAGAAATAAATATTAATTTCACTCAGACTTTATAGAGGTAAATATTAATTACTAACGAAATAATGAGCTAAATATTTCCAAAGGAGAAGAAGAGAGACAGAGAAGAGAGCAAGAGGGGGGGGGGGACAGAGCAAGAGAGAAAGAAAATATAGCAAGAGAGAGAGAGGACGAAAGAGAGAGAGGGGGAGACAGAATAGAACAAGANGTAAATATTAATTACTAACGAAATAATGAGCTAAATATTTCCAAAGGAGAAGAAGAGAGACAGAGAAGAGAGCAAGAGGGGGGGGGGACAGAGCAAGAGAGAAAGAAAATATAGCAAGAGAGAGAGAGGACGAAAGAGAGAGAGGGGGAGACAGAATAGAACAAGAGAGAGAGGAAGAGAGAATATAACAAGAGCGAGAGAAGATAGCAAGATATGTAGAGTGATTAGAACAAGAGAAAGAGAGGTATAGGAAATCCCCTCTACATGCATAGGAGCCAAAATATCAATAAATTGATCGTGGGTCCTTAATATAAAGATGAAGAGGATAGCAAGAGAGGGAGAGAATAGAACAATAGAGGGCCGATGGGAGAGAGGAGAGCAAGAGAGAAAGTCCTATGAATGAAATAATTGGTTACATATTTTCCATAGGTAAGGCAGTGAAGCAGATAATAAAGGAATAAATCAGAAAATGTCTAGGTGGAATTCATGAATTCCACTTGATCAGTCCAGTCCTTTCAGCCACACACAGTCCTTGTATGTTAGTAGAATGGTGGCACACATGCTCCACAGTTGAGAACCCCCGAAATAATTCCTTTATTTGACATGCCGTGATTCCACACACCCCCCAACCCCCCTCTTTTTTTCTCTCTCCCTTTTCTCCCCAAGACACATAAATACGGCGAGAGAGGAATAAAAGCGAAACTTGAAAGAGCATTAACTGTTGTAGTGGCCTCCATGAAAGCTCAATAACACACCATCACGAGCAGGCCTGATAGTTACTTTCTGCAGCAGGAATTTTAGCGTTTTGTGTGTGGGGGGTTTGGGGGGGGGGGGTGGAGGCGATCATTCCCAGGGATGTGGGGGGCGGGGGGGGGGGCAGTGGGGGGGGGGTGGAGTCGATCATTCCCAGGGATGTGGGGGGCGGGGGGCGGGGCAGAGAGTAGGGGGTGTAAATATTTATGGGGGTTGCTGGGGGTGGGGGTGGGGTAGAAGGTTAAAGGGGTGAGTGTTAAAACATGTTTAAAAGAAAGAAAGAAGGACGAGTTGTTGATAAGAAGAGATGGGGTTGTTTTAACCTCTGCAGGTATCTTCTTATGGGGAACAAATACGTCACACGAGGTGTCCAGATGAGGAGGAGGAGGATGATGAAAAAAAAATATATAAAAAAAACACTTTATATATAAAGTATAAATAAATAAATAAATAAATAATAAATATATATATATATATATATATATATGTGTGTGTGTGTATATATAAATCTGCATATATAAATTAATGTACAAGCAGACATGTCTTAATGCAGTGTTATTGCAGACTTCATAATAATCCGCACTTCATGTGAACTATTTGACCAGTCTCCCATCCCTAGACAAGAAACAATGCATTTAAAAGTGTACAATAATGTACGCCTAATGCCTTTGTGGAAGTGAAAAAGACAACTGTAAACTTCAAAAATAAATTTGTGGCTAATTACATAGGAAAATGTTCATGAAGAATTTTTAAGGAAAAATAATTTTAAAAAGTATATCACAACTTAAAAACTGTGGTCTCATCTTAAAATTCCTTTTCCACGCACGCCCTAAAAATGACCTCTTCGAAAAAAAAAAACTGGGGAGGGGGTGGGAACATCTCAGGTTGGGAAAATTCTGTGAAATGTGCAACCAAGATGAATGCACGGAGGGTGGACTCGCAGAAGTGGCTATCCCTCACGGCGGTACAGCTCAAATTGCCAACTAGACAAAAAATGTCCACCAGAAGATGACAAGTTACTGTTAGGCGTCATCTTCTGCATCCAGTGGCGGTTGTTAGTCCAGCAGTACTTATTTGGTCATCCCACAGGTTGAGAGCCGCTGACTTAACCGAAGCTGCATCGAGGGCAGAAACAAAAAAAAAACAACAAAAAACAACAAAAACGACTTCGATAAGTTCGGGATCACATATCGAGACATCGCCGTCACACCGCCGACCGTCTATATTTAGAAGGCCCTAAAAAGACTTCACGAATTCACCAAATGTAATTATTTGCGATTTTAAATTACCGCTACTCAACAAGTGAACTCAAGTTACCTGGGATTCACGAAGGGTGCGAGGGGATGGCCAGGGCCACAATTGAATACAACCCCCCCCCCCAACATGAATCAAGCAGTTGGTTACACGGCGCCCAGGTTGGATTATAAATAGATTGGCGCTGGGGTAAACATGGGTAATTGCAAACCCCACGATTTTCTTTGTCTTTTTACTACTTTTAGGGTTTTAAATAAAAAAAATTGAAAAGGTCATTAATTGTGCTGTCTTCTCAGTCATGGCGATAACCTTTAACCTTTGAACAACAAAAAATATCGTTTAAAAAATCGAGACGCTAAAGTATCACGACTTCAGTTCTCTTATTGGAATAGCTCGCCAGAGTAAAGACTTCACCAATCACTAAGCTTCACTGTATATACTAATTGACGCCACAATGCTCTACATTATTAGTCTGTATCAGGGGGGTTCTGAACCAGGGGTGGCAGCATCCCCTTGGCTTTGTGGATGGCAGAGACGGGTGGGGGGGGGGGGGAAGACCTAGAAAATACGGTTTGTTTATGTTAAAAACTTTTTTTCTTTTTTTTTGAAACGGCAGGGGATGCCTGAATTATTCTTTAACAAAACGGAGATGGAGGTGCTGGGAACGTTTTCATAGGGTGCTGGGAAAGTTTTCAGGGCGTGCTGGGAAAGTTTTCATAGGGTGCTGGGAAAGTTTTCAAGGGGTGTTGGGAAAGGTTTCAAGGGGTGCTTGGAAAGTTTTCATGGGATGCTGGGAAAGTTTTCAAGGCGTGCTGGGAAAGTTTTCATAGGGTGCTGGGAAAGTTTTCAAGGGGTGCTGGGAAAGGTTTCAATGGGTGTTTGGAAAGGTTTCAAGAGGTGGCAATGTTTTCACGAGGGGTTGAAGCACCGCAAGAAGGTTTAAGAACCACTACTCCATAAAGAAATTCAGTAAGCAATGACAGGAACAAACTTTACGAAATTCAAGAGTAAGAAATTGAAACACGGAGCTGAAGTTCACTTGACGTTTATTTTCGTGTCTGAGTTACATTAATTCATAGGGATGTCAACAGAACGATTTTCCGAAAGCTACGGTGTAGAGGATATGGCGATGGCCCCTTCTTCTGGCCCTCACCTTAGATCATCATTAGTTAAGGTTGTGGGCCCCCCCCCCAACCCCTGCCCAATAAAACCAATATCTTCCAAATGTCCCCAACGCCCCCCACATTTAACCAGTCATTTCTACCAACCCCCGCCACATTTAACCAGTCATATCTACCAACCCCCACCACATTTAACCAGTCATATCTACCAACCCCCACCACATTTAACCAGTCATATCTACCAACCCCCGCCATATTTAACCAGTCATATCTATCAACCCCCGCCATATTTAACCAGTC
>CAXITT010000005.1:448441-462138 GCA_964033795.1 Lymnaea stagnalis | reverse complement strand
AAATAATTTAAAATTTCTTTAACAATTTAAAAAAAATTTAAAAGGTAGGAGAAAATTTGGAAAAAAATGGGGGGGGGGGGGGAGGAGGGGAAATTAATGCAAAATATCATTTTTTTTAAACAGGGTCTCTAAAAAATGTTGTTCTAAAAGATCGCTTAATTTGTTTCTAAAGATCGTTTAGTTTGTTGTTAAAGTTATTCTTAAAGATTGCTTAGTTTTTTGTTAAAGATCTCTTAGTTTGTTGTTAAAGATCGTTTAGTTTGTTGTTCAAGATCGTTTAGTTTGTTGTTCAAGATCGGTTAGTTTGTTCTTAAAGATCGCTTAGTTTGTTGTTAAAGATCATCCAGTTTTTGTTAATGATCGCTTTATTTTTTTTTTTAAAGATCGGTTAGTTTCTTCATAAAGATCGCTTAGTTTGTTGTAAAGATCGCTTAGTTTTTTTCATAAAGATCGCTTAGTTTGTTCTTAAAGATAATTGATTTTGTTCCTTAAGATCGATTAGTTTGTTCTTAAAGATCTTTTAGTTTGTCCCTAAAGAACATTTAGTTTTCTGTTAAAGATCGCTTAGTTTATTCATATAAATCATTTAGTTTACTGTTAAAGATCATTTGTTTTGTTCTTAAATATCATTTAGTTCGGTCTAAAAAAATCGTTTAGTTTGTTCTTTAAGATCGTTAAGTTTGTTATTAAAGATCGCTTAGTTTGTTTTAAAGAGCGTTTAGTTTGTTCTTAAATGTCTCTTAGATTGTTGTTAGATATCCTTTAGTTTGTTCTCAAAGATCGCTTAATTTGTTCTTAAATATCGCTTTCGCTGAGTATTAAATGACCGAAAACCTGAGTCACTTTCGGCCGGATGGCCGAAAGTCTAAGTCAATTTCGGCCGAAACCGAAGAAAAACCGAAAGTTAAATTTTCTCTTTCGGCCGAAACCGAAATTAAGCCGAAAGTTAACTTTTCAGTTTCGGCCGAAACCGAAACGTGGCCGAAAGTGATAAAATGACCACTTTCGGCGCCGAAACCGAAGCCGAAATTCGGTCGGCCTCTACTCTGGTCTTCATATGTCTGTCGGTTAATGTCCACCTCTGGACATTATATCAATATATATATATCAATATTTTTTTTTGAAACTTACCTGTTCTGTGTACGTTCATTATTTAGTACACACACACAAGGAGAAAAAAGCAAAGAGAGAGAGAGAGAGAGAGAGAGAGAGAGAGAGAGAGAGAGAGAGAGAGAGAGAAAAAAAAAGCCGCCATCCTTGCTAGCGAGGTAATTACGGGAAAACTAAAATAAAAAAATTGCCAAGACAACAGCCAAGGCGGAGTCTTACCAAGGGTGACTCACGGCTCCCAATCAGTGGTGTGGTGCGGCTTTGATGGAGTTTGACAACCGGAGCTACAGCACGGGGTGCTCAATCAGACCGAGATCATAAATACCGTAGCTACCTTACTGTTGGGGATAGCACCATCTTGCGTCGAGGAGAGGGTGGGGGAAGAGGGGGGAGGGTGATAAACACAACATTGTTTTGTGATTGTTAGCAGTGATAATCAAAAACCCAGCAACAACAACATGGGAGGAGAGGGTGGAAAAATGTAATTAAAGGTGATTTATTTGGAGCTGATTGTGAGGTAAATAAAACAATGGGGGCGTTAATGGAATGGGAGTTGAATCAAAAAAATGGGTGATCATTGAATGGTAGATGATAAAACTATGGGGAGATACATTTATTGAGAAGTGAATAAAGCAAAGGGGAGATCATTTATGAATACGTGAATAAAGCAAAGGGGAGATAATTTATTGAGAAATGAATAAAGCAATGGGGAGATAATTTATTGAGAAATGAATACAGCAATGGGGAGATAATTTATTGAGAAATGAATACAGCAATGGGGAGATAATTTATTGAGAAATGAATACAGCAATGGGGAGATAATTTATTGAGAAATGAATACAGCAATGGGGAGATAATTTATTGAGAAGCGAATAAGCAATGGGGAGATAATTTATTGAGAAGTGAATAAAGCAATGTCGAGATAATTTATTGAGAAATGAATACAGCAATGGGGATATAATTTATTGAGAAGTGAATAAAGCAATGGGGAGATAATTTATTGAGAAGTGAATAAAGCAATGGGGAGATAATTTATTGAGAAGTGAATAAGCAATGGGGAGATAATTTCATAGTAGATCATAAACAAATGGGGTTAATAATTGAAAGCTATGGAGTATAACAAATGGGGAGATAATTTATTTAATTTATTGTGAACCCATTGTTGCCAAGAAAATGCCATTCAGCAAGAGGCACGCACGCGCGAGCACACACACACACACACACCACATACACACACAGTATAAAACAACAATGGAGATATAATTTGTTCTATTTTTACCACAGTCGACAACCAAAAGATGGGGGGGGGGGGGTGATTCAGAAAGGGTTAATATTACAAGATGGTTATCGTTAGATGGACAGACGTTAGATGGACAGACTTTAGATGGGAAGACGTTAGATCGATGGACTTTAGATGGACAGACTTTAGATGGGAAGACGTTAGATCGATGGACTTTAGATGGACAGACGTTAGATCGATGGACTTTAGATGGACAGACGTTAGATGGACAGACGTTAGACGGATAGACGTTAGATGGACGGACGTTAGACGGATAGACGTTAAAAGGACAGACGTGAAAAATGTCATGCATCTCCAGGCTGTAAATCTACTTTCTGTTTTAAAAAAAAAATACTCACATTTCTACTTTGTCGTCTATGCCCATGTAATTATAATGTATAATTATATATATGTGGCACATATGATCCCCCCCCCCCAAACCTCTGGTATGATGCCGATTCTATGGTTCAAGGTTTACACCGAGTGACATAGCGACTATCGCATTGATCTCTCGGTCGTCCAACTGTTTCAACAAATGACTGGTGGCTTTATCACTGGCGGGGGACAACAGGTGTCAAGGTGTGTCATCCTGGTGGGTCAACGAATGAAGCTATGCGCGGGGGGGGGGGGGGAGATGATTGTGAGGTTCCTTAATGGCGTCATCAGACAAGGCGATGGTGTTTTGAGTAATACAAACAAAATGGTGGCGATCCACTTGACCCATTTTCTCTAGGCTTAAAATGTTCGATGAAGATTGTGTTGGTTTTCTCTCGCCTGAATACGCACCTATTTGTCAGGAGATATTAACAACAAAAATACTGAACAAGAAATGTACGCATGGGCGGAACTTGAATAAAAAAATATATATAGAGAGGCTATAGAGGGCGCTCTTAAAATATATAGTAAGCAATTCCAGGAAGAGATCGCAAAATTACCCAACCATCCCTCAAAATGATCCACTTATGTATATACATCATTTGTACACATCTTTCGCTCCAACTGTGTACACAAGAATACATACTATATACATACTATGTAAATGCATGAGTGTATTATATAAAAATCAGGAGACACCATGCACAATGTTTATCACGCGTTCACCCCATTATACTTACAGGTGTGTCACACAATAACGTACTTCAGATCTGATTGTCTCAAGCACATTGACGGAAAAGATATTACAATGACATAATTAAATGAGCCAGGGTTTGGAATAATTGGCCATGCCACCAGAAGCTACTGTTTCCTTTCAGCCTCTTACCTACGGGCTTTAAGCCTTACAAGGGGGAAAAAATTGACAGCGGCCAATTCTTCAATTCTAATTGTGACCCTCGCTCCACACTCCCTGGAGATGATGGATTCTCAAATTTCTAATAAGCAGTTTAAAAGACGCGAGATCGGGGATCCTTGGCTTACACATATATCATATAGCATTCCATTACAGTCTTATGTTGTAAGGTTTGACAGCAGAAATATGTCCACTATACGTCGAATGGTCCCCAAATAGTGGACCTCGGATGGAAGGTCTGTCGAATGGTCCTCAAATAGTTGACCTCGGGTGGAAGGTCTGTCGAATGGTCCTCAAATAGTGGACCTCGGATGGAAGGTCTGTCGAGTCGTGCATTGTCATTTAACTATTGAGTAATGCATCTCCTTACACAGGCTGTGGATACATGTTGATATCTCCCCTACATCTCCTTACACAGGCTGTGGATACACGTTGACATCTCCCCTACATGAATGATGACTGTTGATTTAGGACATGGCCACAATGACACAGCTTCATATAGACATATACAACCCACATGTAAGCCACCCACATTTTAAGACAGGTTGTGGTCAACATGTATCATTTTTTGTTTGTTCTGTCCAGTGATTGGCGTCACTGAGGTGGATGGAGCGGGGGTGTGTGGGGGGGCATCTTTAAACGGAGTGACATGAAAATGTTACTGTCAATATAATGTTAACAGTTTTAACAATGTTCTTGAATGGGTTCAGGGTCCATACGGCTGGCACATACATTAGTTACGCCACGAGTTCTCCACATCCTGGATAGATTTTTCGCCCCCCCCCCCACCTTTTGTTTTTGTTTTGTTGTTGTTCAGATTATTTATTAACGACTTAAGGTAAGATGGTGAGACCTCACCACGGAAGTCACCATCCATCACAGAAGACTGCACACAAATAGTGAAACCAGTTGCACCAAGTAACCCTTCTGATACCTGCACATCGCACCATGAAACACAACGAAATAAAAGCATCACACTAAATGAAATTAATGATATCACAGTGCAACATTAAATGAAGGAAAAAACAACAAACAAAAAACATGCAGACCAAGTTCGCTGTGAAATCCCACTACAGGCATGGACGAGATGAGACTGCGCCATATTTTAATATTTGTAGCTAAATCTCTGCCCCAAATTCAGTTGTTTTGTTTTTTAAAAAATAATTTATATTTAACAATCGAGAAAAGACAGAAGTTTGTTGACATCCCGCGGCCAACAATGAAAACCAACCAAATCGCTGGGGCCGGCCAGTGCCCCACGGGCGTTCATTAACAAAGGATCACCTCGTGTTGTCGGTGTAACGTTGTCTTGATCAACTACCGAGCACAGGGCGAGGGCAACTTTCATAAAACCACGCGGCGAGGGCAAATGAACAAAAAACAAAAAAAAGTGTATCCCTAAAAAAAATAGCCCATTTCAGCATTCCCCCCCCCCCCCCCCCCCCATCCTCTGCTCAAGTTTGGTTTTATTTTCACAATTCACAAAAGTCACTAGAAAAATTCACCATTCAGGTGTTCATACTAACGCTCATAGATTTTGATGACTTCAATTTGAAACTCACACAGAACGGTATCCCAAAGGAACACTAAAAGTCACAGTATTCAAACAATCAGGATTCCCCTGGCCTACTCTTCCATTTAAGAAATCTACTTAAACAAACTTTGTTTTAAGCATTACGGGCGTGTAATGTGTTCTTGTTATTTTTTTTGTTTTTTATTTTAACGTTTTTTTTTAGTTTTTTTGCAGTCTAATTGCAATCACGTGGCATCGCTGTGGCCACCTGGAGCAAGCCATCCGTGAACCGTTGGGTCAGAATCTGCAAGTTGATATCTTAATTAATTAAGCCCCCACGATTCCGACACACAGGTGAGTTGTGACATGTGTGTGGTAGAAACACACAACTACTAACTCTCCAGGCACATAGAAAAGAATATACTCACTGCTGCCAGGTACACAGACGACTCGCTACCAGGGTACACACACAAGGCACTTACGTGCCGATCGTTTGATGGACACAAGAATAGATCATGCCTTGTACACAATGGGACACGTGGTTAATTAGGGACTCGCAAACACCAAAAAAAACAAAAAAAAAACAAGTTTGATGAATAAGTTCGAACAGTGGCGGAGCCATTCTCAATATTAAGAATGGAAAGAATAGGGGGGGGGGGGGGCAAAAAAATCTATGGCATAACGTTGCTGTGCGTGGGTGTCCCTAAGAGCCGAATCAGTATGTACTAATATATTGAAAGTAAAATTCTTATCACTGCGAGGTCACCCCCACCCCCCCCCCCACACACACACATAAACCCGGACCCCACCGAATTCATTTGGGATCCACTTAATATTATAAGCAGATGATCTATGGAAATATCATTTGCTATTCACTATCAGTTTCAAGTTGCTATTCACCATCACTTTCAGCGACGTACGGTAGATTCAGCGACGTACGGTAGATTCAAAGCGGCCGCGCTCATTACTTTTCCTTACGCTAGGTGGCGTAGCCATCGGCTGGCGGATTGAAATGTGTTTCCTTGGGAGGCGTACACGCCCCTGGCTCTGTTTAATGAGGATCCTATTCCCCCGCCAATGAAAACGTTGGTTGATTCTATTACAGCATGTATTTGTAACCGTATAGGGTAATTAGCATATAAATTGTAATATGTTTCATCCGGGGCCTTTGTAGTTTAATTAAACGAGACAGCGATACTGATTAGCGGGTGAGAGACAGGCGAGCGGTGAGAGGGAGGGGGGAGGCTGTGCGCTAGGTGGCTTGGGGTTAGGGCGCTGGTTGAGGGGGGTAGGGGTTATAGGGGTGTTTTATAAGATAGGCAGGGTGCTAGTCGTGAAAGGGGAGCACCATGGAGCTGGGTGGGGGGTTGCGAGAGAGAGAGAGAGAGAGAGGATGTATTGTAGCGTTTTGGAATGCAAATATTACAAATTGATGAGGGCGAAATCCCACGTCAGATGAAAACAGATATGACCCTAGCCAACGGCTCGCGTCTTTGTGTGAGGGCTGGCAACATGTGTCTGCCACTTCGGAGGGCAATAGAGAGATACATTAATTACGTCAGACCAACGTGTGTCTGCCACTTCGGAGGGCAATGAAGAGATACATTCATTTCGTCAGACCAACATATGTCTGCCACTTCGGAGGGCAATGGAGAGATACATTCATTTCGTCAGACCATCGTGTGTCTGCCACTTCGGAAGGCAATGGACAGATAATCAATTTCATCACACCAACGTGTGTCTGCCACTTTCGAAGGCAATAGACAGATAACTTAATTTCGCCAGACTAACGTGTGTCTTCGGAGGGCAATGGAGAGATGAATTAATTTCGTCAAACCAACGTGTGTCTGCCACTTCGGGGGGCAATGAACAGATAAATTAATTTCGTCAGACCAATGTGTGTCTGCCAATGCGGAGGGCAATGGAGAGATGAATTAATTTCGTCAGACCAACGTGTGTCTGCCACTTTGGAAGGCAATAGACAGATAACTTAATTTCGCCATACTAACGTGTTTCTTCGGAGGGCAACGGAGAGATATATAAATTTCGTCAGATCAACATGTGTCTTCGGAGGGCAATGGAGAGATCCCTTAATTTCGTCAGACGATATTTTTGAAAAGCTGGCCAGAACAAGGGTGGCGCCCCCCCCCCTCCTCTCAGCCTGTACTTAACCACTTGAATGACCGGCTGACATCACGTGATCAATTAGATGCATTTGGACGCGCTGCGGGGCGACCAGAGAAAATGCCTGACCAAGAGGTTAAAGGTCATCAGATATTAAGTTGTGTTGTCTTTTTTATTATTTTTTTGTAAAGAGTTCAAACTTTTGCACGATGGTGAGGTCACGTGTCGGTTAGAGAAATTCCTTGAGTATTACAGTGACGTCTGAGGGCATTCAAACATGGAGGAGTAAGCTATATATAGGTCGGCGTTCTTGTGGGGTGTTCGAACAAAGTTGACAAAGTCTTGTAAACGGTACAAGCTTAATTCGATCACGGTCGGCCGCCATTCGAGTCATTAAGTTCATCAAACTTACCCTCTCCCCCGTAGGAAGGCCTACGCCCACTAATTTAATGGCAAGCACAAAGGTACGACAACTGGGGACAGCATTTTAAACGGTTGGTGTTGGGTGAGCTAAAAAAACACACACGCAGTTCTGGCTCGGGACCTATATATAATATGTTGCTACCTAAGAGTTAGAATGTCTGAATTTCCCTAAATCTAAAATTAGAACAATCAACTTTACTCACCATAATAATAATTTTAAAAAAGTCGGGCATTACGTCACAGCGTTTTTTTCGGGGCAGCAGACGCGAGGTGAATAATGGCTCATCACTGACTCGGGGCAGCAGACGCGAGGTGAATAATGGCTCATCACTGACTCGGGGCAGCAGACGCGAGGTGAATAATGGCTCATCACTGACTCGGGGCAGCAGACGCGAGGGGAATAATGGCTCATCACTGACTCGGGGCAGCAGACGCGAGGTGAATAATGGCTCATCACTGACTCGGGGCAGCAGACGCGAGGGGAATAATGGCTCATCACTGACTCGGGGCAGCAGACGCGAGGGGAATAATGGCTCATCACTGACTCGGGGCAGCAGACGCGAGGGGAATAATGGCTCATCACTGACTCGGGGCAGCAGACGCGAGGGGAATAATGGCTCATCACTGACTCGGGGCAGCAGACGCGAGGGGAATAATGGCTCATCACTGACTCGGGGCAGCAGACGCGAGGGGAATAATGGCTCATCACTGACTCGGGGCAGCAGACGCGAGGGGAATAATGGCTCATCACTGACTCGGGGCAGCAGACGCGAGGGGAATAATGGCTCATCACTGACTCGGGGCAGCAGACGCGAGGGGAATAATGGCTCATCACTGACTCGGGGCAGCAGACGCGAGGGGAATAATGGCTCATCACTGACTCGGGGCAGCAGACGCGAGGGGAATAATGGCTCATCACTGACTCGGGGCAGCAGACGCGAGGGGAATAATGGCTCATCACTGACTCGGGGCAGCAGACGCGAGGGGAATAATGGCTCATCACTGACTCGGGGCAGCAGACGCGAGGGGAATAATGGCTCATCACTGACTCGGGGCAGCAGACGCGAGGGGAATAATGGCTCATCACTGCCAGTAGTACTATTATAGACCCTTACCTTTTGATTACTTTTTTTTCATTCAGACTTATA
This sequence comes from Lymnaea stagnalis, assembly GCA_964033795.1. Lineage (NCBI taxonomy): Eukaryota > Metazoa > Mollusca > Gastropoda > Lymnaeidae > Lymnaea > Lymnaea stagnalis. Next base: position 453,253 of record CAXITT010000005.1, on the reverse strand, counting down.
TTGATTTAAATTTTGTTTGTCTGCTGGGTAAAAAAAATATTTAATATATATCATCCTACCAGACCAGCGGTTCTCGACCTGCGGGTCGCGATCCCATTGGGATCGAACGATCCTTTCCAGGGGGTCGCCTGAGACCATCGGAAAACACATATTTATCAAGTAGCGACCAAATAGAATGGTTGGGCTTGGGGGTGGTCGCAAAAACTGAATTAAAGGGTGACGACATTAGGAAGGTTGAGAACCACTGTACTAGAGGAGTAACAAAACCTTCTCTTAGGAAATATTGAATGTTGTTATACCTACATTACAGTCATTAAATTAGTCCAATGTTATTGTTTGATTGAACCAAAATAGATGTAAATTATTTTTTTTTTTTTAAATTTTATTATCTTGTCCATATTCATTTCTAGCACATAGGATACAACACAAGCGTACCGACCGGTAGTGAGGGAAAAAAATCTGTAGTTGTACTTACCGAAATCCAAGTTCAATGCGTCACGAAATTCTTAGAATTAGTTCCATCAAGAAATATAGTGTAACACGAAGATGAACTCTTGATCAAAGTAAGTTTAAAAACACACACACACACACACAATGAAACTTTGAGCCCTCAACACGGGATTACAGTTTGGATATATTTACACAGCTTTTTTTGTGTTTTTTGTGTTGTTTTTTTTATTAAACTTTAATTTTAAAATACAATGAAGTATTCCGTTTTGAAATGATGAGACATCGACTCCTCCTCGGCTATAGACTCCACCAGCGATGGTGTACACGAGCGTGCTTAGGACGCGGCTATTGGAAATGCGATGAGCTTCAACCCCGCGGAAAGCTGTGTCAACGACTGAGGACCTGGACAGACATGACAAAAATCCAACCCCAACACGAATTATTTCTCGCCCAATGCTGTGGTCGCCCCCCTGTGTAATGAGCCCCTCAATCAAGCTCCTCCGGTCCGGTGTGTTCTGGACAGGGATGGGTGGTGGGGAACAGGGGGGGGGCGAGGCGGGGGGGAGGGGGTGTGAGGTGACCAACATAAACAAAACGCGACGAGGACAATGGAAGGATATAGCGACACCCGAGGTAGCGGGCGAGGGGATGGGGAGGCGAAACAAAAAAGTGTGTGGGGGGGGGGTCGTCGTAATCGTGTCAAATAATTTCTTTTATTCTTTCAGGCGAACACTTTCAACACACTTCCAACATAAACAAAACGCGACGAGGACAATGGAAGGATATAGCGACACCCGAGGTAGCGGGCGAGGGGATGGGGAGGCGAAACAAAAAAGTGTGTGGGGGGGGGTCGTCGTAATCGTGTCAAATAATTTCTTTTATTCTTTCAGGCGAACACTTTCAACACACTGACCACAACGACGTCACAAGGTCCTAAAGTCTGAATACCCGAAAGGCGGCGAGGGTGGGGTGGGAGGGGGACAAATTCCGAGGCAGCCAATCAGCAATCGACAGGTAATTTGCTGGGACTAAAAGGTCGGCTCGTCAAGCTAGGGGTGTGGGGGGGATGTCAAACAAAAACCTAGGCTCCGACCAATCCCCCCAAGGGTAGTCATCACACAGAGTGGTCCCCCTTTGACCAACTCATTGTCCAAGACAATGGACACTAGGGCCGGTCCGGTGACCGAGCACTAAAGGTCGGGGGACCGAAGCCTCCATCTCATAGCGGATCAATTTAATTTTTTTTCTCCCTCCCCACTCGACCAACCTTCGGTTTAAGATCCTTCAAGAGATGCGCTCTACACAGCATACACAAGTGTAAAACCGCACAGCATGCCCAACGACGGGGCAGGTCACCCAGGCCTGGGCAGCGACAGTCCACGCCCTTAACTGTTGGACTCGGACGTCGGTGCCCACAGATCGTTTTGTGAACTCAAAAGTAAATTCACCTCCGAGGATGCGATTCCAAATGTGACGTACGACACTATAACATAACCGAAGACGCAACAGATACAACTCATTATGATACTTGTATGGCGTTGACCATCAAATTAATTTACCAACATGGCCAAAAACCACTTACCAACATGACCACATGCCTACATAACTAATTTACCAGCATGACTATTTACCAACATAAAAAATTTACAAATATAACTTATTCAACAATTTAACCACTCCAAACTCCACATTAAACCAGCCTCCACATCACAATCATATAAACGGACCGTGTCCACAAATTTCGCCCAAAGCTCACAAAACACCGTCCTAAAATACCTGAACAGGTGGAGAAAGACAGAAGGGTCCAATCAGTGATGACAATGTCTGCCACATAGCCAGGACAGGTAAGAAGCTCCCCCCCCCCCGTGCACACGTCAATACCTGTGTCCCCACAGCTACCTGTATGATGCTTCTCGTCTGGTCTCACACCTGACTGACATGTCGGATGAACTCTCCGGACACTAATCATTAATCTAACACTACGACTTGTGTATTGAAATCTCACAAGAGTTGGGTGGATAAATGATGCATGGACAAAATGTTGGATGGTTAAATGTTGTATGGATAAATACAGGATGCATGGAATGTTGGCTTGGGGTGTATGTTGAATGGATACAGTGTTGGATGGATAAAAATCATGGAAACATTGGATATTGGGTAAAATGTTGAATGGGGAAGACGTGGATGGATAAAATGATTGGATGGGGGTAAAATGATTGGATGGGGTAAAATCTTGGATGGGGGTAAAATGATTGGTTGGGGTAAAATCTTGGATGGGGGTAAAATCTTAGATGGATATGATGTAACAAAGAGTTATGACAATCTTGGATGGATATAATGTAACTGTTATGTATGACACTTTTTCCCGTGCGTGAACTTTGCTTGACCCCTAGCACACGCTACGTTCATAGATGGGCGTGGCCTATTCGTTTGATTTATCTTGTTTACTACCGGCTTCCAATTAAACATGGTTAGTAGGTCCACTAGTATCTTGTCGAAGGTTTCTCGATTGAATTAGAAAAGTAAGGGTGTTTCTAGACGCGTCGGTAGAGCCACATATATAAGGGATTGACAGGCACAGAGAGGGACGGAGATTGATAGATACTTTTAACTTCACGACACGTGTATTATTCTTTGTGTACTTATATGTGTTTATTCGCATTGATCATTCATCATTATTAATTGGCACATTGTACTAACTGTGTACCGGTACAGGATCTACCATACTGTAAGTTGATGATTTGTAACGATATTTCTTTTCTTTTGTAATTGTATTATGACTAAATTAAATCTTATTAATTGTAATTGGCAACTGTTTTGGGTGTCGTACTTGTGTTATTGTATTTCTCTATGGTATCGTCCTTTGTTAGGTAGGCACTGTTGGAACGAGCCATACATTTACAATAGGAGATTCATTTCTCACAAGAGAAGGCAGTGCGTAACAGTAACACAGAGTTATGACAATCATGGATGGATATAATGTAACACAGAGCTATGACAATCCTGGATGGATATAATGTAACACAGTTATGGCAATCCTGGATGTACGGTATATAATGTAACACAGAACTATGACAATCCTGGATGTACATAATGTATATAACAGTAATAACTAATGATTTGTTTCACTAGAAAGTTATCCGTGTCGTGACGTAATATTTGTTCGACTCCAGAGGCCCGCGCTAGGACTCATCTTCTTGTCATTTCATCCCAAATTTTAAAAAATCTTAAAGGTTGCTGTCCCCCCCCCCCCCTCCTTTTTTTTTTCCTCAAAAATATCGTGGTCAGATTCCCCCCCCCCCCCACCAAACTTTTGTCAAAATGGATGAGTACAAAGATTCCGAGACAACATTAGATTGCTGGGCAGCTCCGACCCCCCTCCCCCTCAGCATAAAAAAAAAGGGAGGAAAGTGGGTGGGGGATAAAAAAAAAAGACAAAGGCTTCGAACGGGTTACCTGTCGCTGTATTAGAGTGTCTCCCCCCACCCCCCTAACCCTTTAGTGTTGTGGCACCTGATCTGTGTAGTGGAGGTATTGTGAGGGTGGGGGATATTGTCAAACATTGGGGGTGGGGGGAGGGGCAAGATCTGTTAGGCCATACTCAAACAGCGCCCTACCCTACCTCACTTCTAAACTGTCCCTGACGCTCTCTTTATCTGTTGCCGAGTTGGGACACTTTCGTTCTGGACCTGCCTTGGATGCAAAAATGATGAATTGAGGAGTTTGGGGGTGGGGAGTGTTTGTAGAATCATATACTGGTCCTGGTACGGTGGAAGAGGCGGGGGGNAGGGGTCAGGGGTCAGTGGGAGGAACTCCGATATTTCTATAGTAGGCAGCGCTAAAAACAAATGCTTAGAGAACAGGTTAAGAGAAGGGCAGTGGATTGGGGGGGGGGCGTGCAGGGCGGGGCTGGGAGGGGGCACGGGGTGGAGGGCGATGCAAATCTGTGAAACATGAGATAAAGAGGAGTGGATCTGGAATTAGGGGTGATTTCATCAGTAACGGTGGTGTAGAGAAGGGGGGTGGTGAAAAGGTTGAGGTGGGTGGGGGTGGCTGCCTGACGATCAGTTGGAAGAGGGTCATTCTGTGGTGCGTTCTTTTCAGACACGAGAACAATACAAGGGGGACCCGGAGTCCGAGAACAAAGGACCCATGGGCCTGGACTGATGGGGCTTGACAACACAGGCAACTGGTTGAACCCTTGGCTTAGGCGGCTTGCCGGCTTTACTTTCCGCGCCATTAATTTGATGCCTAACCAAAAGTGTCCCCCCCCCCCCAGAAATTTAGCATTAAAACCAGATCCCTTTTAACGTTATATAGCAGCTTCGAGGTTGGGTAGCGAAAAAAAAGGGGAAGGGGGGG
>CAXITT010000005.1:415200-428563 GCA_964033795.1 Lymnaea stagnalis | reverse complement strand
AAAAAAAAAAAAAAAAAACACAAGCCAAATGAAATTATAATGAACAATTTTATTTAACCAAATGGACCATCCCAAGTTATGTCATGTCAATTTCGTCATGAACTAATATTTTATTTTATTTTATTTCATGCAAGTGACTTGACAAATTGGGATTAAGACCCCCTTGTCGAATGAGGTCATACGCTAGCACTAAACCCCCCCCCCCACCCCCCCTTTATGCCTCTGCTTCATATTTTCTGTCATCCATGAGTTAGTCATCAAGTGTGCGCCCCCCCCCCCTTTCCACCCCACCCCTTTTCATGCAATCGAATGCAGCAGAGACGATGACTTCTGAATAAGATTCTATAGTTTCTATTTCAGAAGCATTCACGGGTCTGCTAGCCCAATAGCGAGCGACTACATCGAATATGTTGTGTATATCTAATGAGACTAATGTGTGCTTCATGTGTGATCTGTATGTAATATGTAATATATATCCCATGAGTAACTTATATCTAATTTGTAATCTAAATGCAATGCGTGGTCTAAATCTAATGCATTATCCAAATCTAATATGTAAGCCAGATATAATGTGTAGTCCAAATATCAATGTGTAATCACAATCTAATGTGTAGTATAATTATAATGATTAATAATAAATGCATAATAAAATAATTCACTTGTATTATAATTGTGTAATCTAAATTATCTAATATTTTTAAAAAATGCATATCCATTAGGTAATCTATATCCAATATATGCAATCCATCTCTCATAATGTGTTATCTATGTATGATCACTGCTAGTCTAAATGTATACCCAAAAGAAACCAGTAGTTTTAATTATAAAGTGATTACAACGTGATTACAGTCCGCTAAAAATTGAAGACCCCCCCCCCACCCCCACAGCGGACTTTTATCCCAAAAATGAAAAAGAACCTCGCAGTCTCCTGGAGTGAGATCTAAAACAACAGGTTGGTATGACAGTATTTAACACCTGTAGGTCCCCTGTGCTCGATTGTCAAAGGGGAATAACAAATAAATAAAACGCGTTCAAAGACTCAAGGAAAAAAAAGAAAGAAAAATCCTCCAACCGAGGGAGACAATCCAATTGAGGAAAAAACGAGGGAGGTAACGCAGAGAAAAGTTGTTTTTTCTTTCTTTTGGTATTTAATATACAAGCACGGTTAAAAGTTAACATATGTAGAACTAAAACCTTAACACACGCAGGCGCGGGATTCGGTAAATAGGTCACTCACTTGGGGAACAATACTGCTCTCCGGAGAGTGAAAGAGAACCATAGTGTACATTTATTCTTAATGACACATACGTCATGTTCACACCCACACACAGACGAGATGTTCTCATAAATAGATTCACTAACCTGCGTCTTCGAACTCCACGGAAGCTCCTTCACATGTTTCTTTGATCAGGTAGACATCGAAGATCGACACGTGCCCCTGGGGCAGGGACTGCTCCTTGCGAACATGGTGGGGCGCCCTGGAATGCAGGACCAGTTTCTGTTTGGTGCGAACGTTGGCGGAGCACAGGGAGCACTGGTAGTAGCGCAGCCTCCCGGGGGCGGGCACTGCGGGGGTGGCGTGGTCGAGCAGCTGGAGGTGTCTGAAGAGCTGCGAGCACGCCTCGTGCTGGAGGGTGCTCAGGTGGAGCTGCATCTTATGGGTGGAGTTTGCATAGAAGCTGCACGCGTTGCAGCAAATCTGCATCGGGGATCCGGAGAGGGTGAGCCGCCACTCGTTATCGATGCCACCCTCCTGGACGTGGTTGACCAGCTGCAGTTTCTGCAGATGCTTGTCCGTCTTGCAGTGGAGCTGGAAGTTGGCTTTGAGATGGGTCTTGTAGGTACACAAGTTGCAATGGTAGGCGCCGCCGCTGTATGTCACGTGGGCGTCGGAGTTTCCGGACTTCGTCCGGTCGTACTGAATGTGGTTGTGGATGTTCTCGATGCTGTCCGAGCCGTATTTGTTGCAGATGCAGCACTGGAACAGCGTCGTGGCGTCCTTGGCGGAGACCGTCCCGAAGCTGTCGTCCATCCCATTGTCTTTGGTGAGGTTCATGGGCATTTCGAAGTTGACCTGAGGTGGTGGGGGGTTGGGGGTGGTGGACACGAGCATGGCGGTCTGCTCGTAGGAGAACATGTTCGAGGTCAGATGAGGGCTGATGGCGGCGAACCGCGCGGCCTGCTCCTGTTGGTTCAGGGCGAAGAGCTGGTTCATCTGGTTGATCTGATGCAAGGTCATGTCCTGGTGGAGGTGGTTGATGCTCTGCGTCATCACGAGCATGTTGTGGGTGTGTTTCTCGCTCGTCATGTGGATGCGCAAGTTCCTCGCGACCGAGGTCTCGTAGCTGCACACGTCACACCGGAAAGTTTGCTTTTGTTTGAGCTTCTTGTACTGGGAATCATCCTGAGAGAACGAGGGCGCGCTGTGCTGGGTCGGGGTGGTCGCGCTCGGCGGAAGAGATGGGGCGGCAGGCGAAGGCGGCGGCTGCATCTTCATCTCCGAGCTGCCGTTCGCGAGGTCCTGCATGTTGTTGATGTGCTTGTCGGACTGCATGTGGATGCTGAGGTTCCCCTTCGTGGTCGTGGAGTAGTTGCAGACCTCGCACCGGTAAGGTTTGTACCCGCACGAGTAGGACTCACCCCTGGCCAGCCTCGGGTGAGATTGGTTCGTGAGGCAGTACACGCACTGGGCGTCGCTGTCCGGGTGTTTCTCCTTCATGTGAATTTCCAACGTCTCCTGGTACTTGTAGTGCCAGTTGCACTTGGGACACTTCAAGGTCTTGCACGAGTTTCTCGAGTGCGTCATGGTCATGTGACCGCCAAGGGACTGCGTGGATCCGAGGACCATATCACATTTCGGACACTCGACGCCCTGAGCTCTGCCCTGGGGGTGTTCGTCGCACGACCCGAAAAAGTTCGACATGCTCAGCCCCATGGACTGCAGTGTGTTGGCCGAGGTCAGGCCGAGATGCTGATGCAACCCGGCGGCGTTGGCAGACGACATGATCATGTTTGATATGGAGGAGTTCGGAGTAGATGTCGGCTGGTAGAAAGACTCGGAGCTCATCAGGTTCGACGGGGAGGACGCCGCAAGCTGCGGGGAAGGCGTCGCTGGCGATGTTCTCTGTCGTTTCGGCGATGACGAGTCTCGAATCTGCCCCTGAGTTGAGTATAAAAATGGAACGCCGGCGATGTAATCGCTGTCCGAGCCTTGCTGTTTCTGTAGGAAATTTTCACGTTTTAGATTGCCCTGGACAAAACTACTTGATACGGAAGACCGCGGACTGGGACTTGACTCATCCCTGACACTTTTTTCCTGGTGCTCTTGACCCGGACTTCCGGATTTTCTGTCCTCGTGGTTTACAGAGTATGAGAACATGCTCTCACCGAGGCTGGACACTTTCACCGGAGAGTGAAGAAAGTTCGCATTTGCCCTCGCCCACTCGTGCGTCTTCGCGTTGGATAATACGATGGAGCTTCTGCAGTCCGTCTGGCCACCGTCCAGTCCACGGATGTGCTGTAATACTGACACTGTTGGGTATTTTTCTTTCCCGCACGCCTGAATGAGAGCCGAGGCGTTCGGCCGACACAGCAATGTTTTCTCCCCTTCGTTCAGCTCCATCGAGTGGTCGTACATGATGTGACGCAGGAACGACCGGGGATTCCCGAATGAAAGTCTGCAAATGAAACACATAAGAATCGGCTTGGCGGCGTGGCTCGCCGACTGATAGGATGGGAACAGCTCGAGCAGGTCGTCGATTTCAGAGTTCCGCAACTCATAGACGTTGTAACTGTGCACGGCCGGGCTTTGTCGGGACACTTCCGGGTCACGAAGGTCATCGGAACTGTTGTGTAAAAACGAGGGCTGGTCCCGCCGGGAAAAGAACACAGCGTTGGCGATTTTGGGTATAGATCGCTCCACGGACATCACAGACTGGCCCTCTCGGACTATAATAGAGTCCGGCAAAAGGGGCATTTTGAGTTCTAGGTCATTGTCAAAACCATTTCCCTCGATGATATACGCCGATCCGTTTGGGTTGTAGACAATTCGACCTTTAAAGATCTCGGCATCGCCCAGTGGACTGTCGCGATTCGGGAAAGAAGGGGGCGAGGGCTTGGCGAGGGTCTTGTCACCGGGAGCGTGGAATCTCGGCTGGGACCGGTAGCACGTGTGGTCCATGTAGCGCTGAAGATTACAGAACACCTTGTTGCACTCGGCACATTCTATCTGGTCGTCGTCTTCTTCCTCTTCCTTGTCCGAGCTCACGCTGCAGTTGTTGTACTCGTCTTTCAGCTCCACCACGGAGTCATGGCACTCGGCGTCACCGCACTCTGCGTCACTCAACTCTCTCATGTCGTCCGTGGATCTATTGGGGTTGTGATGATACTCGCCCTCGTCGTCGCCACGGGTTGTGGCCAGGGTCTTATCAACGATGAAGCGAGGGTCGCGAGCAGGATCAGCATGTTGTTTATGGATATTCGGCGTCTGCTCTACACCTGGTCCCGGAGACGGCGGTTTCCTGGAATGGTCACCCGGCTGGTTGCAACTGTTTTTCTCGGCTTCGTCCACCGATAAGAAATGGGCGATGACGGGCGAGGATGACCTGGAGTCGTCGCTGACCAAAGTGGGGCTCGTCCTTGGATAGTTGACCCGTGACGGCGTTGGGTCAGTTCCCCCTTCGTGCGGCATGTCCCGCGCGACGGTGAACTTGGACCTGGCGCCCCCGCTGCCACTGCCGCAGAATGATGGCGCCCCACGTCCGAAACCCAGAGCGCCATACGAAGACGGGTCCATCTCTTCGCCGGGTGGCGAGCGTAGCGGTGAGGTCTTCAGGGGCGTTCTGTGAGGACTCGAATGGGCCGAGGGCGTCGTCTCCATCTTCAGAGGCGAGAAATCCATGGTGGTAGACATGATGTGGCTCCTGCCTGCCTCGAGTCAGATGTTCATCTTTGTATCTGTGGACAGAGATGCGTGTATGTATAAACCTCTTACCCAAGACGCTGTAAACATATTTGAACATCATGTTTTGACATCCCAACACGGGTACATACGAGTACACACGCACATATTTATCTTTGTTTTACACCCCACAAAAAATCTAATTAAATTCAAATAATGACAGATGCTTTTTTACTCCGCGAAACACCATTAAACCAGCGAATTACAGTCCCGGGAGGGGGGAATTTTCAGACACCCTAGAAGATACGGTTTTCGCAATGAACCTTCATTTTTCATCAAGTCCCATATTTTCTTTTGCTTATAACTAATTCTTCATGTCTGACGAGGAAAAAAACAAAACACAAAAAACTCGGGAAAAGCATTACTATCTGTGTAGAGAAGAACACCCATCAAGCTAAGATAAGACCAGGTTAGTTTTTCCCTGGGCCATCCACCAACCCTCGCCCCCTCCCCGGTAGACAACAAATCTAAAAATTATGTTCACGCGCAACTGTTAATAGATTTTTTCGGTGAAACCCAATCGCATCTTTAGCGGCGGTGTTAATTCCATTAGTACGATAGGGGGGGGGGTAGAAGGGGGCAGCAGCGAACTCCACCCTCCTTCCTACCCGCCACCCGCGCCCAACTCCACCCTCCTTCCTACCCGCCACCCGCGCCCCGACCGACAGCGCTGCATCACAGAAACTCTCCTCCATCTCTTAGTATGCTAGTGTCGTTAGGTGGGCGCAGCCTACACAGATACATTATCTGCTTGCAATCGGTAAGCCTTTCTGCAGATACAATACTGGGCATAAACACAGATTAAAGATATAGACGAGGCAACTGACTTGTGGCTCTCGCGGTGGAAGCGGGTGGAGGTGGATGATGATCAGCAAGGAGATTTTTGTGTGTGCGGGGAGTGGGGGGAGGGGAAGGGGCTCTAGAGATTCGAACTTCTTTTTTTTTTTTTTTTTGTTGTTAAAGGGGGGGGGGGTATTTTTTTCAATCCTCCTGCTTCGCTCGTTTTTTTATGTGACTGTTTTCGTTTACTTGGCGGCAACACGAGTAGAAATCCAAATAAACATAAAGTAGGGCCAGGAGATACCCCCAACGTCAAGATGCTGGGCGCTAGTGTTGTACGAGTCTATCAGGGGGTGCCAGTAGGGGGTCAATAGGGGGTGCCAGTAGGGGGTTCAAGTACAGGGTAGCACGAGAGGCGCTCGTATGGGAATGAAAAAAGCGACTGATTTACTTTTATTTAAATTTGATGTTTAGACGCTGTTTCTTTGTACACTATATGTTTTATTTTTAAAATGTTTATTTATCAAATTTTTTATGCGATAATTTAGTTAGGTTGATCACGTTTATCTGAATGGTTAGCAGAAACTAAGTTATATACTGATACAGACGGAGATAGAGGCGAGAGAAACTGCGAACAGGAACTATAAAAGACAGACATATAGTGAAACATAGAGAGATATCCCTGAAATTAGCTTTGAGATACCTGGATGGATACATTTGGGCTGGATAGACTGACAAAACGGATGGGTATATGTATGGATGGATGGATTAGTAGGTAGGTTTAATAGGGGAGTTGGTACTTAAGGTACATCGGTAGGTAGCTAGGAAGGTAAAGGTAGATAGATAGCTAGGAAGGTTGGTAGGTTGGTATGGAGGTAAAGGTAGGTGGATAGCTAGGAAGGTTGGTAGGCTGGTATGGAGATACAGATAGGTAGGTAGCTAGGAAGGTTGGAAGGTTTTAGAAAGGTAAAGGTGGGTAGATAGCAATGAAGGTTAGTAGGTTTGCATGGAGGTAAATGTAGGTGGATAGCTAGGAAGGTTGGTAAGAATGTAGTCAGGTAGCTAGAAAGGTATAATATAGTTAACATTGGTGAATGCTTTGATGTCTTGATGTTAAGAGATTCGCCAAGACTGTGATTCCAATGACGTCAGATTGATTTCTCGGCAAAATTTGTTTGTGACTATTAAATCATTACGTTGTAGGTGTATGACTTTACACGTGTGAATTAATTCAGTATTTTATAGTAACCTGAATTTACCCCAATGAAATAAATGTGTATTCTATGCATGCCTGACTTCACCCCTATGAATTAAGTCAGTGTTCTATGTATACCTGGCTTCACCCCTATGAATTAAGTCATTATTCTATGCAAACCTGGCTTCACCCCTATGAATTTAGCCAGTATGCTATGCATACCTGGCTTCACCCATATGAATTAAGCCAGTATTCTATGCATACCTGGCTTCACCCATATGAATTAAGCCAGTATTCTATGCATACCTGGCTTCACCCCTATGAATTAAGTCATTATTCTATGCAAACCTGGCTTCACCCCTATGAATTAAGCCAGTATTCTATGCATACCTGGCTTCACCCCTATGAATTAAGCAAGTATTCTATGCATACCTGGCTTCACCCTATGAATTAAGTCATTATTCTATGCAAACCTGGCTTCACCCCTATGAATTAAGCCAGTATGCTATGCATACCTGGCTTCACCCATATGAATTAAGTCATTATTCTATGCAAACCTGGCTTCACCCCTATGAATTTAGCCAGTATGCTATGCATACCTGGCTTCACCCATATGAATTAAGCCAGTATTCTATGCAAACCTGGCTTCACCCCTATGAATTAAGTCAGTATTCTATGCATACCTGTCTTTACCCATATGAACTAGTATGTCATAGCCGCACACATTGTATTTGTATGATCATCAACAACACCCACCCCCCCACCCCCCAAAAAAAAACAACAAAAAAAACAACAAATTTCACCCCTATGAATTAAGTCAGTATTCTATGCATACCTGTCTTTACCCATATGAACTAGTATGTCATAGCCGCACACATTGTATTTGTAGATTCAGACTGACCCCCCCCCCCCCACTCCCCATGTAACCCCAGCCTCCATTGTGGGTCACACAAAAACAAATATTTCGGCAAGTCCCGTGTGTGCACTAGACTCGCCTTGGCCTGGCTCAGATAATGAACCCCACCCATAGGATATCAAGTTACACGCCTCTGTTTAAAGCCTTCATCAAGCAAACTGCAGCGCCCCCCCCCCTAGAAGCCCTGCCACCGTTGGAGTCATAAATTAATCATTCTTTTTCTGGAACTTTTTTGTTCTTTTTGTCTTCCCACTTCCAGCAACCATCACTAACCTCCTAGAATACGATGGTTCTCACCCCGTTATAAACATTTACTATACTGCATTTCTTCTAATCTCTTCAACGATTTTGTTCTTTATATATTTAACAAACAACTACAGCCAATGCACGTATTGCCTTGCACGTTGCGGTGTTTTATGGAATAACCGTCTCACTAAAAAAGCCAAACAATGGCGGCGGCAATGCGTTAGTTTTCCCATCTACTGAAGCAGCGGTTCTCAACCTGTTGGTCGCGACCCGTTTGGGGGGCCCCACGACCCTTTCCCAGGAATCGCCTAAGACCATCTGAAAACACATCTGCTCTACAATTGTTAAGTAGCAACGAAAATAATTGTGTGGCTGAGGGTCGCCACGACATGAGCAACTGTAGTAAAGGGTCGGGGCATTAGGAAGGTTGAGAACCACTTTTCTAAAGTAACTTGACAAAACATGTATTCAAGTAACCACTTTATAAGAATCCTAATTTGTGCTAGCTAAATCCTGGGAACTTTTATATTGCGCGCCTAGTGAACACAGAGTTATACCCACACATATATAGCGAATTATTACTGTTTATGTTAGTTGAAAAGGTAAACGTACAATATCTAAAGAAGTTTACCAAAACCCCCAACCCCCATATTTAATTTCCAAGCCAAATTTTTCAACCTTACACCACCCCCCCCTCTTCCATTCCAATCATTCGTTTGAAATAGTTTACCACTCCCCTCGTTGGCCCCTGCCACCCCCACCCAACGACTTTGACCATATCCTTCATCATAGGCCATGAACTGAGACCCTCCCCCCCAATCCCCCACCAAGACGTCCCCTCCACCCCCCTCCTCTCCCGGGCCTCCGAGAACTATTCCAGCTATCGGCGGGCGATGCCATGACCAGATAAAACTTTCTTCACATGCCGACCACGGGCCAACTGTCTTTACACCTCTGTTAGCTTCACTCCCCGCATCCACACGCTCAACCCACCTCTCTCTCTCTCTCTCTCTCTCAACACTCTCTCTCACACACATCCACACACACACACATTCACTTTCGCAATTCACCAACTCTCCCAAACGGTTATTTAAAAAAAATAAAAAAATCATCTTTTAAAGTACTAGTTTGATCAAGCCAATAGATCAAAGGATGAGTTTACACTCAACGACCTGTTTTCAAATAGCCCGGACGACGGGAGTAGATACCTAGTTTTAAACATTAATTCTTGAGCCATGTAGTTCACCGTTGACACATCCAAATTTAACGTGAAATATTCAGTTTTGTATTGGACAGTCGAAGAAAACAATGGAGGGTTGCGCTTTTTCGTAAGTGCTACAACCCCCCCCTCCCCATCCCCCCAAGATCTTGTGTAGCTCGAGCCCACTGGCACTGGCTGATCTAGAGTGATTACCCCGCATCTCGGTCGACTCAACATTCCAAATGTCGCAACCCTTTAATACATCTCATCATGTTGTGGTGACCCCTCCCCCCACCATAAAATTATATTCATTGCTACTGCATATACATGTGTTTTCAAAAGGTCATAGGCCACCCCTGTGTAAGGGTCGTTCGAACCCCCCCCCCCCCAGGGTCCCCCACCCCCAATCAAAGAACCCCGGGCCCAGCCAAACCTTCCCTTTAAATTAAAAAAAAATCACACAAAAAATTAAACAAAAAAAAATANCTTCTAACATAGGTGTTGTAGGTATTTGAGCCCTCGCCGCGAGGCTCGTGAAGTGATACACTTACAAAGAGCTCTACCATCTCCCGCTAAACAAGACATCGTCCCGGCTGGTGGTGGTGGTGGGTTGGTTGTGAAGATCCATCTAGCGCGCCGGTTGTCTCAGCCAACAGAGCGCGCCACAAGTCTGTCTTCTTTTCAACTGATTAACAAGCGCTTGGTCCAACGAACCGTGGAACACAAAAAAAAAAAAAATACTAAAACAAAACGGCCAGTCCTTTCTCTCTCCCCTGGCTTACCAGGCAAGGGGCGAGCACCAGGCAAGGGAGATAAATCAAGAAGGAACTGTACCTAAGATAAGGATCAGAGGTTGTTTTTTTTTTAGACTTGAGAACTTATTAAGAAGCAACCGTAAGCCTCACTGTACATGGCAGCGGTTCGACGCCTACGATTCTTTGGTGTATTTCTGTCAAGACAGTTGCTACTTTCATGACAAGTAACCAAGAGTACTCAGCACTTTGACAAGTTATCAAGAGTACTCAGCTCTATGACAAGTACACAAGAGTACTCAGCACTTTGACAAGTACACAAGAGTACTCAGCTCTATGACAAGTACACAAGAGTACTCAGCACTTTGACAAGTTATCAAGAGTACTCAGCTCTATGACAAGTACACAAGAGTACTCAGCACTTTGACAAGTTATCAAGAGTACTCAGCTCTATGACAAGTAAACAAGAGTACTCAGCACTGTGACAAGTTATCAAGAGTACTCAGCCCGTTGACAAGTAATCAATAGTATTCAGCCCTTTGACAAGTAATCAAGAGTACTCAGCCCTTTGACAAGTAATCAAGAGTACTGAGCTCAATGACAAGTAATCAAGAGTACTCAGCTCTTTGACAAGTAACCAAGAGTACTCAGCACATTGACAAGTAAACAAGAGTACTCAGCTCTATGACAAGTAAACAAAGAGTACTCAGCTCTATGACAAGTAAACAAGAGTACTCAGCATCTTGACAAGTAAACAAGAGCACTCAGCTCTATGACAAGTAAACAAGAGTACTCAGCACTTTGACAATTTACCCACAGTACATTTGTTCGTTTTGTTGATACGTGATATCCCATAGTACTGAGCAGCACTTTACCACACGCTATCGGAAGTACTTGAAACCTCTTTCAGACCAATGACCCAAATACGAGTAGCTAAAGGTCTTTGAACTATCTGCCAGACGATTTGTCTTTTGGCTCTCTGCCATTAATTAATATTTCAAAATTAAAATGCAAAATTATATTCTTTGATTAATGAAACAATGAAGAAAACAGATGACCCAACGACCAGCCATGATTGTGAGATAGATCACCCAACAGCCATCAATGTTTGTGAGATAGATCACCCAACAGCCAGCCATGATTGTGAGATAGATCACCCAACAGCCAGCCATGATTACGAGATAGATCACCCAACAGCCAGCCATGATTGTGAGATAGATCACCCAACAGCCAGCCATGATTGTGAGATAGATCCCCTAAAAGCTAGCCATGATTGTGAGATAGATCACCCAACAGCCAGCCATGATTGTGAGATAGATCACCCAACAGCCAGCCATGATTGTGAGATATCTAAAAGATGAGATGTTACGTCCTAGATTTATAGATAGTATGATCGTGTCATAAAGACTCGGTGCTTTCCGTGATCCCATATTGTGTCGCTAGTGTCCGTGATTCCATATTGTGTCGCTAGTGTCCGTGATCCCATATGGTGTCGCTAGTGTCCGTGATCCCATATTGTGTCGCTAGTGTCCGTGATCCCATATGGTGTCGCTAGTGTCCGTGATCCCATATGGTGTCGCTAGTGTCCGTGATCCCATATTGTGTCGCTAGTGTCCGTGATCCCATATTGTGTCGCTAGTGTCCGTGATCCCATATTGTGTCGCTAGTGTCCGTGATCCCATATTGTGTCGCTAGTGTCCGTGATCCCATATTGCATGGGTCGCAACCTTTTTGTCTGAGAGAGACATGGATACCACATATTTCGAAAAGTAATTCTGTGAGAGCCATATATTATGTTTAAAACTAAAAATTCAAGTAAATATGTGCATCTTGTGTAATTTCAACACTAAAAATGCAATAATGATGTCTCTGAATTCTTTTTAATAACATTGTTATGCTGTTGCTAATAAATGATGAGTATTTCTTACAATTAATGCGACGATTTTATTATAATCGAACATTTGTCTGCGAGCCAGATGCAGGCATCAGTAGAGCCACATCTGGCTCGCGAGAGACAGGTTCCCGACCCCTGCCATATTGTGTCGTTAGTGTCCGTGATCCCATATTGTGTCGCTAGTGTCCGTTATCCCATATTGTGTCGCTAGTGTCCGTGATCCCATATGGTGTCGTTAGTGTCCGTGATCCCATATTGTGTCGCTAGTGTCCGTGATCCCATATGGTGTCGCTAGTGTCCGTGATCCCATATTGTGTCGCTAGTGTCCGTGATCCCATATGGTGTCGCTAGTGTCCGTGATCCCATATTGTGTCGCTAGTGTCCGTGATCCCATATTGTGTCGCTAGTGTCCGTGATCCCATATTGTGTCGCTAGTGTCCGTGATCCCATATTGTGTCGCTAGTGTCCGTGATCCCATATGGTGTCGCTAGTGTCCGTGATCCCATATTGTGTCGCTAGTGTCCGTGATCCCATGTGTTAGTAGCGGTCATTGTAAAACGTGTCGTGATGACAGCGAGGGTCGGTATGCACTGGAGAGAAGAGTTCTTGAAATAGAAGCCGTCTGTCACCATAAGATCTTCTCCAATGACCTCAACTTCTGTTCCGATATTAGTTTTAGTGACACAGGTTGGGGGGGGGGGGTGAACAGTAAGTTGGACACCCTGCTCCCAGGACCCCGATCACTCCCCACCAACCACGTAGACACGCCCACACGCCCAACAACCCCGTAGACACGCCCCCACTCCCCACTCTCAACAATGTTACTACCGGCGCCCCATCAAGAATTTCTGTCTCCAGTGACCCCCCCACCCCTCACCCCCCACCTCCCCACCCCTTACCTTACACCTGACTTGTGGGAAAGTTGTCCCGAAAATGCCTAATCCCTGTGAACTAATTACTCGGGTGCCTACGGGCGGCATTTGCCCTATAGACGGCATTCTGTGTGTGACACATGGCTTTAATTTAATGAACGCAATATTTTCATACGCCCCGCCACCCCCCCCCTCCGCACACCACACTTTATCACGTGACTCCATTTCCCCTTTGTGGAATATATATACATATATATATGCATATGTAAAAAAAAAAAAAACTAAATTAAGTTTAATCAAGTCTAGGGCAAATCTATTTGGCGTTAAACTCCAAGCCTAACTTACGCAGACCACGAGTTCCACTAACACAAACTGATATGAAAGACGAAGAAAAGAAAGAGGAGAGAAACGAGCAAGGCGAGGGCATATGGATGTAGTAAGCAGGGGAGGCACACTTCGACAAGACGTAAATCATGTCCTCCCGCTAATGTTAATACCACCCCCCTTGGTTTTTATATTTATGCTCTCTCTGGAAGCCCCTCCCCCC
>CAXITT010000005.1:400418-414981 GCA_964033795.1 Lymnaea stagnalis | reverse complement strand
ATGAGTCAAGGGTGTAGCCTGCACCTCCCCCCCCCCCCCCTCCCCTCTTTTTTTTAAAGCTGACTTATTTCATTATAATAATGCTCGAAAGAATTTTTAATTTTAACTTTTGACTGACTTTTAATGCTGACTTTCACAGGGCGGGGCGGGGGGGGGGCGCTATTTACTAAGCTTCAAAACGACCCCCCACCCTACACAAATAGCGTTTTGCTAATAGGTGGTTACTGGAATTGTTGGTCTCCCATAGTCTCACACCGTGGCGTCCATTGACGCGTTTGATTTTCTCCGATTGTCTGGTCCTCGGGTTATCGAGCCAGGAGCAAGGACGCCTCGGCACGGCCTCGGAGCTTTCACAAATCTATTCAAACCTCCCGTACTTTTTCACACACAAACACATGACATGAAATGACACATGTCATGACACATGGCACGACACTTGACAAGACATGGCACGACACATGACATGAAACATGACATACGGTCCTACGGGTCAGTGTGGTGATGGGGCCCGTGTACCACCAGCAGTGGAGGTCGGGGATATAATTAGTCATATAAAAGTAATACGTCTTCATAAGCTGGGCCCCTGCTTTTGTATCGGAGTCCCAAGAAAATGGTTGGTCCATTGACTGGCGTAGATTAAGCCACGAGAGAGAGCGAGAGAGAGACAGTGAGGAGAGAGAAGAAGGAAAGATAGAGGGGAGAGAGAGTAGGTAGGGGTGGGGTGAGAGATGGAGAGGGGAGACAGGCGAAAAAGAGATAGGAGAGAGAGATAGGAAAGAGATAGAGATAGAGAGAGAGAGAGAAGATAAAGATGAGAGAGAGAAGAGAGGGGGAGAGGATAGCGAGGAGAGGATTGAGAGAGAGGAGAGAAATGAAAGGGGAGAGAGAGAGAAGAGATAGATAGGGGCGAGAGAGAGAGAGAGGAGAGCAGCTTGAGAGGAGAGCAGCTTGGGAAAGAGGAGAGAGAGAACAGATAGATAGGGGTGAGATAGAGGAGAGAGTGGAGAGGGATAGGAGAGAGGGAGGGGGTTAAAAATGCTGTAAATGGCTAAGGGGAAAGAGCGAGGCTGTCTTAGGTGTTGATCAAAAGAAGTGTCAACACGGTCAGATGAATACGCCTCTCATAGAGATGTGAGTTGACCTCGTATAGTCTTTGCGAGGGTTTGATGTGGTTTCAAAGTGTTCAGTCTGGTGCGACAGTTTCAACTCATTCAGAGAATGCTGGGACACACAGTCCAAGAACTAGATTTTAGATCCCTCTTTAAAATCATCATATGTTGTACAAAGTTTATTCTGCTTTTTAAAACAATCAAATCCAATTTAAAATGGCATTTCATTAACAGCATGTACTGTTTGATTTTTTTTTCATTAAACCAATGGTTCCCAAGACGAAGGATGGTAACCACATGATTGGACTTCACTACCAGTCAGTGCCCACGAGCATTGTTTTCTGACGTCATTTCTAGTCGTGGTCAACAGCTAATTTTCTGACGTCATTTCCAGGCGTGGTCAACAGCTAATTTCTGACGTCATTTCTAGTTGTGCTCAAAAGCTAATTTTCTAATTTTCTGACGTCATAAGACAAAGTGAGATAACACCACAGGGGGTAAGAGATAACACCACATGGGGTATGAGACAACAGAACATGGGATATGAGACAACACCACATTAGGTTATGAGATAACACCACATGGGGTATGAGATAACACCACATTGGGTTATGAGATAACACCACACGGGGTATGAGATAACACCACATTGGAGTATGAGACAACACCACAATGGGGTATGAGATAACACCACGTGGTGTTTGAAACAACACCCCAGTGGGGTATGAGATCACACCACATGGGGTATGGTATCTCACCAAGAACCGTTACAACTACGAGGTCAGCGGTATGTTGTGTGCGATATTACTGCACGCCATGACATACACAATGAAGAATAACATCACAAAATGACGTATTACATCACACAATCAGGTATGGCTTCACACAATGACGTATGCCACCACACAATGACGTATTACATCACACAACGACGTATGCCATCACACAATCAGGTATGGCTTCACACAATGACGTATGCCATCACACAATGACGTATGCCATCACACAATGACGTATGCCATCACACAATGACGTATGCCATCACACAATGACGTATGCCATCACGCAATGACGTATGCCATCACACAATGACGTGTGCCATCACACAATGACGTGTGCCATCACACAATGCCGTATCATCACACAATGCCGTATGCCATCACACAATGACGTATGCCATCACACAATGACGTATGCCAACACACAATGACGTATGCCATCACACAATGACGTGTGCCATCACACAATGACGTATAACATGACCGATAACAGGCACACGATCAAGCCATTACGGGTATATCATTACATCACTTAGGGAATAGGATTACATCAAAGGTTTAGGCCAACCTCCCCCACCCCCCACACACACACAACCCCAATGGCCAGGGCGAGCCCCCACATCTAAACACGGACACCACGTGTGTAAACCCAATTAGAGAAACTCAGTATCCCCAAACTCCACTCACCCCTTCCACCCCCACCATCACCCCCAAAATCGGCAAATAAAAATATAACCCAGTACAGTGCACCCCCACACAAATCCTTTTCAGCGCCCCCTACCCTAACCCCCCCCCCTTTTTTTTCCCGTTCGTCCTCCCCCATGGGCAGGAGGGCCCAGAGTCATTAAGTGCGGCCGCATTTAATGAAATTATAGAAATGAATTTAATTGACAGTCCCCTACCCCACCCCCCCCCCCTTTTTTTTTCCCGTTCGTCCTCCCCCATGGGCAGGAGGGCCCAGAGTCATTAAGTGCGGCCGCATTTAATGAAATTATAGAAATGAATTTAATTGACAGGAGTATAAACATACGCCATGACAGTGTAAACACACGGAGGAGGCATTCAGAAAACAGAAGGTAAACGGAATTTGCCCCTTTTTCTTTTCTCTTTCTTTCTGTTCTTTCATGACTTCTCGTTGGGTGGATTTCTTCATCTCTCATCCCACCAGAGAACATCCTCACTTGATGGCTAGGCGGGTCAGAGTCACGAGTGATCCAAGTCTTGGTGGCGTGGATGGTACGGTTCCACCTAGTTGTGCGCAGCGACGTCAATTAAAACAAAAATGATGAAGTAAGGCGAGTTTATAATTGTAAGAACGCGCGAATGGTCTCGCGGCCGGGGCGCGATGAGCAGAATTCTGACTAGAAATAGCACGAGGCGGTGGAGAGCAAGCAGTTTGATGAAAAATGAACGTTAACAATAGTTGTTGAACTTTGTTCTAGTGTTGGTCTTTTGTCTCCAAAAGAAGAGAGGTACTTTTAACGCATCAGTTGCACAACGTTTTAATTTTCAAAAGCAACTGATTGTGAATCTTGGCAGGGGGGGGGGGGTGGGGGGTAGCGATCAGTGGCGTAGCTAAGGTTTGCGTGGCCCTTGGGGGGCCTTTAATTTTCCACCCCCCCCCGCTTTCAAAGATCTCCAAAAGAAGAGAGGTACTTTTAACGCATCAGTTGCACAACGTTTTAATTTTCAAAAGCAACTGATTGTGAATCTCGGCAGGGGGGGGGGTGGAGGGTAGCGATCAGTGGCGTAGCTAAGGTTTGCGTCGCCCTTGGTGGGCCTTTAATTTTCCACCCCACCCCGCTTTCAAAGAAACAAGAACAACAACTCTGCAGTTGACCTAAAGTGACGCCCCTTTATATTAAGAAAAAAAATTCCACCCGTGAGAGACCACTTCTACATCACTGATTGCGATGGGGAGGAGACCAGACTCTGGAGGTCTATAAAAAGATGTAACATCATAAGATGGTCTCCCAGACTCTGGAGGTCTAGAAAAAGATAGATGTAACATCATAAGATTTTTCTTTTTAAATTACAAATTATAAGATAAGAAAATATTCAGTGTCTATGTTGGGGGGGGGTGTTTAAGAACAGCTTTGATAATAGGTCCAGAGACGGGGGGTAGGGGGGTGCCGATGCCACTAGACGATATGTTGTCTGTGGTAGGTCGGCACGGAGCAGCCATCATTAGAACAATATGACATTATCGTTGTGATACCGCCCCCTTGTAGGCACCTGACATACACGCGCTACTCCCCCCCCCACCCGCTGTTCGGCACCCCCCACAGGCTGACTGGGGTGGGCAGGTGGCGTTATGACCTTTTATCTATTTATATTGTACCTGCACAAATTGACGGGCGCCAATCTCGGCAAATCTCAAGCTCCGCGCTCATGGCTTAATCTCTACCATCATAAAACAATGTTGCTGCACACATCGCGTACGCTCAGAAATTGTGTACATCACGTACAGTTGTTCATCGGGTCATTTATGTACATGATATCAAGTCATGCAACGTGTCATTTATGTGAATGATAAAAGTCATTGAAAGTCTCATTTATGTACATGACATTGAAAGTCTCATTTATGTACACGACATTTTGACAGTGAACGTCTCATTTATGTACATGACACAACGTCATCGAACGTGTCATTTATGTAATCACTTTATGACATTAGAAGTCGACCACACGTAATTAATAACCTAATAAAATATAATGTCCTTGCATTGCAAACAGCCAAACCACCCCCTCTCCCTCTCTCAATTCTGTTTACCCCCCCCCACCCCTATGACCCCACAACCTTTAGTATAAAGCCTCCAACCCCAGTACAACAGAAATGTATCTTGTAAACAATCTGCAATTACAAATGACTCCACAGCAACACACAACATTGCACACGGCAGACGCAAGCAGTTCGATTCGTATTTTGATTGGTTAACTAGCTCCGCGCGCCTTCTCCTTGGTAGACTTACATTACGTCAGAGGGTTGTTGAAAAAAAAGGGGGGGTGGAATTAAACAACCTCTAACAACAAAGCTTTTGGTATAAATCCTTTATAAACTTAAAGACCGAGCAATGTCGGGCGGGGCTGAACATTTGACACAACATGTCAACAAGTAGCCCACTTTATAAGAATCCCAGTTAGTGCTGGCAAACGCACATTATTTTTCCACGCCCCCGAACTATATTAATATTGAAATGACCCACCTATAATTTTAGAAGAACAAAAGAAAATATTACGCAAGAAAATGCACTTGTTATATTATTAAAAAAGACAATCTCATTGACCGAAGCTATCGGGAATTTTATTTCTTGAAATCAGTGTCATCCTATTTGCTTCTTCCTCCCATTGAAAAACTAATCTGGGGGGGGGGGGTTGGGGGGGGGGTTGGTTAGGGTTGGGGGATAGAATGTGAAAGATTGTCTTGTCATCGGTGATAAATCTACGTGCCAATTTTCAGCGCCACAGCTTGACGGAAAGTGAGTTAGTTAGCCGTCCGAAGATTTTGCCACCCAGACAGTCAGTGAGCCAGCCAGCCAGCCAAGCACCCAGGAACAAAAGCTAAATTAATATAAAGGATTTTAAAAAATGGGTTAAAATATTTCGAAAGTTGAAGTAAAATACTGACGTCTCTGATATCCGGCTTGAGCCGTCGCATATAATACTCTTAAAGACGTCATCTATATCGTATCCAATACGTCCGTAGCATCCCATATATAGAAGATTCTAATGCCCCCCCCCCCACACACACACACACATCGCTCCCAAGGTCAAAAGCATGAAAGACAAGCCGAAGATGAGACAATTAAAGGACATAAATATTGAAAACTTCAGGAGCGAGACTTGAGATGATCCCCGAAATGTTTGAGCCGCACACCTGTAGACGAGGGCACTGCGTCTGAGCTTTGGGAAAGGTGTGTGTGTTACGGGCGGGGCGGTGAGGGAGGGAGGGGGGTGGCGGTAACAAGGAAGTGAGGCAAAAAAACCACCGGAGACACCCCGGGTATTGCCGGCCCCCACCATTACCCTGGGTAACTGATACAGTCCAAGTTTGTAGAACAACCTGCCAGGAGTTACGGTACTTGATCACACGCTACACTTAGAGGCGGAGGGGGGGGGTAGAAAAATGGTCTACCTCAGTCTTTTCCCCCTTTGCCTGTCTGAAGTAAAAAGAATATTTTCTTATCTTATCAACCATCTCTCCCCCCCCCCCATCAACCATCTCTCCCCCATCAACCATCTCTCCCCAATCAACCATCCCTCCTACATTGGCCATCTTCCATCCCTGCTCCTGTTTGACCTGACCCATCAGTCCCACGAGAATGCTTGTTCTCGACTTAGCAGGTAAGATAGTTCTGTTTTGTCGTGCACCCTTCTACTCACCCCCCCCCCCCAACAGGTAAGCTCTTCACCCATGCACGCGCCGGTGCGTGCTTATTCAACAAGGTGATTTTATGATGGGGAGGGGGGGCGGCAAGAGGTCGGTTACCTGGCCGGGACACCCAAGCTTCACCAATAATAAGGGGATGAACAGGAGTGGCTTGGGGAAACGAAAGGGGGCGTGTCGAAGTTTGTAGTTAGTTTGTCCCGTGCCTAGCGGCCTGCACAGACTTTCTATACAACAAAACATACAACAATAGGATGATGCGAAGAGGTTTTATGTACAACACTATTTGATGTTTATGTACACCAATAGGACGATACGACGATATTTTATGTACAACAATGGGATGATACAAATATGTTTATGTACAAAGAAACATACAACAATAGGACGATGCAAAGATGTCTTATGTCCAAGAAAACAGTTATAGAAAGCGGTTAGCATTGTCATCCAAGACTATGACACCCCAACCGTTTCAGATTAAGCAGTTGTTTTAAATTATATCAAATTCTTTCAGATAGATGTGATTTAAAAGGAAATACAAATATATATGTATATATAAAATAGTGCAAGTAAAAATTAATACCCAAGTACCTCTTGCTAGCCGATAAACAGCTCATACTATGAGTTATGCCCATTGCCATATTACCTCCCGTATTTTTGTCAAGAGGATTCATTTTGAAAGTTGAAAAATCCTACTTTACTGGAAACAGTTACGCAACAAAGGGTTGAACAATGCTAACCTCGAGACATGGCGGCCCAGTGAGAAAACAAAATGTCTCAAGAGCAGCAGACTTTGGCAGAGGAAACTAAAAAAAAAAAAATTAATTACAAAAAAAGCCCTTTGTCCATTTGTTTTTCCATGACTTTGGTTTGGTTTGGTTTGGTTTAGTTTGGTTTGGTTTCTTATAATTGTGATTTCCGCTACATAAATATTTATTGGTGGTTTAATATAATTGTAATTGCTGCTTTATAAATATTCATTTGTGGTTTATTATGATTGTGACTGCAGTTACGTAAATATTTAACGGAATTTTGTTGGCGTCATTGATTTTAATTCTATATTTTAAAATTGCACACCAGGACTTCTTAATGTGGAACAAAGTGACCATTCGTGGCATCGTTAATGTTCATTAAATCCTTTATATTAACTTCGCTTTTGTCTGTGTGCTGGTCGCAAAATGTCCGGAAGGCTAATTGGACCATTTCCCGTGACCCCCAAACGAGCTGAAATCTGGCACACAGACTCGGTGCCGATGACAACACATTCTATCAAATTTTCAGACCCACACCCAAACGAGCTGAAATCTGGCACACAGACTCGGTGCCGATGACAACACATTCTATCAAATTTTCAGACCCCCACCCAAACCCCCAAAAATTAGATTTTCCTGTTTGTATTTTTTTTCAAAAGGGGGTGGGGGGGTGGGGTGGGGTGGGTAGAGATCAATGAAACATGATTTGTTCAATGGTCGCGTTTTTTTTGGTGTGGAGATTAGTTGTGTCGTTGTTTTCTGTGTCCTTTGTCTTTGAGTCGTGTTTGGGTTCTAATACCGTCTAGCATTAGTCTATTAGGTTTCACGTGCACCAAGTTGGACTAAGAAACAAAAACATTCCCATACCAAAAATCAGTTGCTCAGTTACATAAATGTACACATAAATATAAATTAAATGGATATAAAGGATCTATTACATGAAAAAAAATATTATTTTCTTTTTTAGGGGTGCTTAATTTTTAACATTGATTTCTCTAAATATTACATTTAATAAAGGGACAAAACGACCTTTCTCTCCCCCCCCCTCCCCACACACACACACCATTGTAGCGAAATAGACAAAGGAGGTGGTAATGAAAGAAAGAAAGAAAGAAGGAGAAGAAACAACACAAAAAAAAAAAAGAAACCGAACACAGGGAGTGAGTGAGTGAGGGCCTAGAAGACAAAAGCCCCAAGGTTTGAAATCGAGGTGTTTAAATGTCAAAGGTCGCGAGACTGGCTCGGTCTTTGAGTGGTTAGAGAGTCTCATTGCCCCGCTGAGCTGTGCACCGAAATAAATTCTGTGGTGTGCGAGCCCGCCCCCCCCCCCCTAGCCCAGCCCTCAATGTTATACTTATGTGGCTGAGAAGTTTATGAGGGTGCCGATATCTGCACGGTGTGTATTGGTGTGTGTGTGTGTGTGTGTGTTGGGAAAGGAGGTTTGTTTCGGGCATGCGCGTGGTTGAGGAGAGGGGTGACCATCTGTACAGATGGTAGGGTAGGAAGCAGTAACTGATATACAGTTCGGTTATTGGACAATGTGGTGCAATTAAAACTTTATCGTGCGCCCCAATAGACGAAAAAAAAGGTGCGTGGGATGGGGGAGGGGGGGGGGCTCTAAAATAAAGCAGACGACCCCAAAACAATCCATCAACAGTTGATTTCGTTTTCCTCAGTGTCACGTCAAACAAGATCAACATTAGCAACCTGTTTGTTCCCTCCGAAACAATCATTTCATAAAAACATTTACAAGGTAATTAAATTAGGCTAAAATGACTTGTTAATATACATAACAACCAAGGTTAGTTTAAATTATGTAAAACTACCCTGAACATATAACAATCAATAAATATGCAGGTAATGTGAATACTTCTATAACAATCTCATAAATCTTTGTGTTTTTTTTTTTTTAATAACGGGCAATACAATATTAAAACGCCATCCAAAAAAAAAAAAAAAAAAAAAAAAAAACTATTAAGGAAAATCTCATTTTAAATTTACCTGCTTGTTGATATGCTTCCTAATAATGATAATAACAGAAATGTTCCCAGGGATGTTCCCTTGCAAAAAGGGGGCTCCGGCGACGCCAGATATATGACTTGTAAATGGAGATATTAATCTCCACATATACAGATACTAAGTTATATAATGACAAAATATTTGACATATCTCACATAGGCCTACTACGGACAATATCTTCTGACAGTGACGTAGGAGAGGGGGCGGTGGAAAGGGTGGGGATGCCACGGGCGGCACTATATGGAAAAGGGGGGGGGGGCCTTTTTTGTCGACGGCGGAGCTTTTCGCGTAGAAGTGGCCTGCAATAATCTGGGCCCACCCCGGGCGGTATTAAACCTTAGCTACGCCGCTGCCTAAAGCTAAATAAGTCCACAAGTATTTAACCTTAGCTACGCCACTGTCTAAAGCTACTTAAGTCCACAAGTATTAAACCTTAGCTACGCCGCTGCCTAAAGCTACTTAAGTCCACAAGTATTAAACCTTAGCTACGCCACTGTCTAAAGCTACTTAAGTCCACAAGTATTAAACCTTAGCTCGCACTGTCTAAAGCTACTTAAGTCCACAAGTATTAAACCTTAGCTACGCCACTGTCTAAAGCTACTTAAGACCACAAGTATTAAACCTTAGCTACGCCGCTGCCTAAAGCTACTTATTTCCACAAGTATTAAACCTCAGCTACGCCACTGTCTAAATCTACTTAAGTCCACAAGTATTAAACCTCAGCTACGCCACTGTCTAAAGCTACTTAAGTCCACAAGTATTAAACCTCAGCTACGCCACTGTCTAAAGCTACTTAAGTCCACAAGTATTAAACCTCAGCTACGCCACTGCCTAAAGCTACTTAAGTCCACAAGTATTAAACCTCAGCTACGCCACTGTCTAAAGCTACTTAAGTCCACAAGTATTAAACCTCAGCTACGCCACTGTCTAAAGCTACTTAAGTCCACAAGTATTAAACCTCAGCTACGCCACTGCCTAAAGCTACTTAAGTCCACAAGTATTAAACCTCAGCTACGCCACTGTCTAAAGCTACTTAAGTCCACAAGTATTAAACCTCAGCTACGCCACTGTCTAAAGCTACTTAAGTCCACAAGTATTAAACCTCAGCTACGCCACTGTCTAAAGCTACTTAAGTCCACAAGTATTAAACCTCAGCTACGCCACTGCCTAAAGCTACTTAAGTCCACAAGTATTAAACCCCAATATAGAACTAAATTCTATAGACTGTGATCATGTGTACTTCAGAGTGATTAGAGTTACTCCTCTCGGATGTTTCATGTCAAATTAAGAGAAGAACATGTAAAAGACAAATAGAAGACACCCTGCCCCAAAAATCACACAGATTAAGTACGTCTGGCTGGTATTAAAGACAATGTCTGTCTGGGTCGTCATCATCAAAGTCTGTTTGCAGACATAACGAGAAATGTCTGCTTCCATAGAGACGTCAAGATTATTTTAAAGTGTTTATTTAAAATAAAAAAAAATAAAAAAAGCTCTTATTATTTTAAAAGTAATTACAGTAACATTCCGTAGGGTTGTTCCGTTGTACAGAAGCATGGTGCTCTCTTTTTTTTATTGACATCCTAGCCGAATGACGTCATGCCAATATGGCGGTAATCTCCCTTCAAGTACTATATCAAACATTGTTAGTGGCTTGCAAGACGAAAACTATGGGGGAGATGATTCATAAATAGTTGGTTCCCCCTCCCCTCCTCCCCCCACCCTCAACGGTCTAAGAAGCAGACAAGCTTTGATTGTATTTTTCCTCTCTCACTCAGAGAGAGGCTCGTAATTTGAGAGCCATTAAAGAAATAATTGTCTTCCCCAACAAAATGAACACGAATTTAAAAATAAATAAATAAATATCCGTTAGAAAGGGAAAAAAATGAACGAATTAGTTTCGCTTTGATTAGTTCAAACCCCGGCAAGAGTGGACATAGGAAGCCGGCAGCTTTTCAAAATGCCTTTTCATTTTTGACATGCTGAGATCTCGCTTTCCACTAAAACAGAAGAAATGGCTTTTAATGCACCTGATGTGAAAATTTGGGAAATTTCCGATACATCTTTCTT
Source organism: Lymnaea stagnalis (assembly GCA_964033795.1). NCBI lineage: Eukaryota > Metazoa > Mollusca > Gastropoda > Lymnaeidae > Lymnaea > Lymnaea stagnalis. Next base: position 403,865 of record CAXITT010000005.1, on the reverse strand, counting down.
TGAAAAAATTCAAAAAAAAAAAAAAAAAATCAGTTAAATTGGGTTTTAAACAATGTTGCCAGATTTACTTCNAAAGAAATAATTGTCTTCCCCAACAAAATGAACACGAATTTAAAAATAAATAAATAAATATCCGTTAGAAAGGGAAAAAAATGAACGAATTAGTTTCGCTTTGATTAGTTCAAACCCCGGCAAGAGTGGACATAGGAAGCCGGCAGCTTTTCAAAATGCCTTTTCATTTTTGACATGCTGAGATCTCGCTTTCCACTAAAACAGAAAAAATGGCTTTTAATGCACCTGATGTGAAAATTTGGGAAATTTCCGATACATCTTTCTTTGAAAAAATTCAAAAAAAAAAAAAAAAATCAGTTAAATTGGGTTTTAAACAATGTTGCCAGATTTACTTCCATGTTTTCAGCATCAAGTATTCTAGGGGGCCAGTTGGGAAGTTCACAGAGTTCGTTAGCTGATGGAATTTTTGTACACTTTCACGAAAGATATAGAAAAAAAATATGGAAAAAATATAAAAACAAATGAAATTGCAAAAGGATTTCATTGTACGTTTATGAGTGGATCATAGCGCTTACATCATGTTATCAGAGGATTCCAGTCTTACAACACTCCGCATTATTTGGACAGCACCTTACCATACTCTTACACGACCATACTCTCACAAACCCCCTCTGACCAGTGTACCGTGTACCTAACAACTCCCCTCACTTGTAAGATAATCTGATCAGACACACACCTCCTATGTTGGATGCTGCACCTCCCATACTTGATGACGCACGTCCCCTATTAGATGACACACCTCCCATAGTTGATGACACACCTCCCATAGTTGATGACACACGTCCCTTTTGGATGACACACCTCCCATAGTTGATGACACATCTCCCATAGTTGATGACACATCTCCCATAGTTGATGACACATCTCCCATAGTTGATGACACACGTCCACTATTGGATGACACACCTCCCATAGTTGATGACACATCTCCCATAGTTAATGAAACACGTCCACTATTGGATGACACACCTCTCATAGTTGATGACACATCTCCCATAGTTGATGACATACGTCCACCATTGGATGACACATCTCCCATTGTTGATAACACACCTCCCATATTTTAATGACACACCTCCCATATTGGATGACACACCTCCCGTAGTTGATGACACACGTCACCTATTGGATGACACCTCCCATAGTTGATGACACACTCCCCTATTGGATGACACACCCCATACTTGATGACACACGTCCCCTATTGGATGACACACGTCCCCTATTGGATGACACACATCCCTTACTTGATGACACACGTCCTACTGGATGACACACCTCCCATATTTGATGACACACTTCCCATAGTTGATGACACACGTCCACTATTGGATGACACAGCTCCCATATTTGGTGATCCACCTCCCAAAGTTGATGAAAAACCTCCCATATTGGATAACACATCTCCCATATTTTATGACACACCTCCATATTTGATGACATACCTCCCATAGTTAATGAAACACCTCCCATATTTTATGATACACCTCCCATTAATGATGACACACCTCCCATGTATGATGACACACCTCCCATTAAGGATGACACACCTCCCTTAGTTGATGACACAACTCCCATTAAGGATGACACACCTCCCATATTTTAATGACACACCTCCCATATTTTAATGACATACCTCCCATATTGGATGACACACCTCCCATATTGGATGACACACCTCCCACTAAGGATGACACAACTCCCATATTTGATGACACACCTCCCTTATCTGATGAAACACCTCCCATATTCCGACCAGTCCCTCCTCATCACGCCCCACCCCATTAATTACAACAACGTGTGTGGCCAGTTTCCTGCATGCCCCCCCCCGCTCCCCTCCCCAGTTTGAAGCTGACCCCCTTTATCTGATGAAACACCTCCCATATTCCGACCAGTCCCTCCTCATCACGCCCCACCCCATTAATTACAACAACGTGTGTGGCCAGTTTCCTGCATGCCCACCCCCCCCGCTCCCCTCCCCAGTTTGAAGCTGACCCCCGCACACCATTTGTTTCCCCTTTGTGTATACAGCTAATTAAGCTGTCTGCCAACCCCGCGCAACCCGCGGGGGGTGATGTGAGTGCGACACCTGGAATAAAATAATAGCTCACCGCTGCCATCCAAGGGAGGGAGCAGACAATTTCACTTACCAACTTAACCCTCTTCCACCTCCCCCCCACACACCCCACACTCCGCGTGCACCTAATTACGTCACAAACACTAGGTGCACCATGAGAATCTGATCCGATTACTCAACAAAGCTTAAAAGACTCGCCCTGTGTTCATTTGCCTTTCAAAAATTAATATCGCCACCGTGTATTGATTTCCTACCGCGTGGAAAAAATAATTCAAATATATAAATAAAAATAAAATTTAAATTTAAAACCCCCACTAACCTACCTTCACCTTGGTGTACGAAATGGTAAACATGGAACTTAATGTGAGTAGATCTTTGTTCCATATGTTCCTTCTAATTTTATCTTGTTTAAGTTATTAAAAAAGACCCCCCCCCACCCACCCCATCCCCTTTTCTTCTGCTTGAACTATCCTGAATCGTGTTAATTAGATGTAAGGTGAACTTTAAATTTGAGGCACATGTATTTTAGACTTTGCTCAGAGTTCCAAGCACGAGAGCCAAGTCTCTATTTAAATGTAGGACTTTTCAGTTCAGAAATAAACTTCCAAAATAGAATAAAATAATTGTTTTGTTGTTGTTTTTTTTATTTGTTTGTTTGTTTTTAAATTATAAAAATTCAGTATCAATGGACTTGATTCAAATTATTGCCAAACTGCAGGTAATGGGGACGAAAGAAAAGAACGGGCAGGAAGGTGTAGGAATACAATGTGATTGAAACCAGTTTGGGGGACGATCAAGCAAATGAACTGTATCTATTTATAGCCGCGGTGATTCTAGAAGAATGCCAGCCGAGAGGTGAGAGCACCGGGTGCAGTGTCGGGATATTTGGTCACAGGGGTCAGGGGCCTGGGTATAGCTTAATGGAGAAAAATTGATAGCTCGGGATGATGCTTCGCGTGATTTTTCGGATCGAAAAGACAAGGACAACAATTGGCGGAGGGGGGGGGGCTCATGCTAACTTGTAAAGCCAGATTTAGAACCATTACCAATGAAAGATGTGTATTTTGGTATTTCATGTTGGGCCTTGAGTGTGGCGCGTTCTGGCAGCACCCGACTCTGCCTAGTGATGGGGTGGCCCTGCCTAGTGATGGGATGGCCCTGCCTAGTGATGGGGTGGCCCTGCCTAGTGATGGGGTGGCCCTGCCTAGTGATGGGGTGGCCCTGCCTAGTGATGGGGTGGCCCTGCCTAGTGATGGGGTGGCCCTGCCTAGTGATGGGTTGGCCCTGCCCACGGATGG
>CAXITT010000005.1:366665-385447 GCA_964033795.1 Lymnaea stagnalis | reverse complement strand
CCCCCCCCCCCAACCTCCTTCCCCTTTTTAATGCTCGTGGACTGGACAGTAGTGTTAATCATATCTCAAAAAGTTGACAGATCTGTGTACACCCTTCCACAAAATCCCCCCCCCCCACAATCGCGCGCCTTAGCTAGGGCACACAATATATCACGTGCTTTAGCTAGGGCCCATAATCTATCGCGTGCCTCAGCTAGGGCACGCAATCTATCACGCGCCTCAGCATGGGTACATAACCTATTGCGTGCCTCAGCTAGGCCACATAATCTATCACGCGCCTCAGCGAGGGTACATAACCTATTACGTGCCTCAGGTAGGGCACATAATCTATCACGCGCCTTAGCGAGGGCACACAACCAACACACAAAATGTGACCGGTCGGATGCACGGACCGTGCAGGTTCACGATCGCCCGAGGAAAAAAGCTCACGGAAAAGATTCCGGAATTAATTCCCGCCAAATGTTGGTCGTGAGTTTAACCTTACCGGGTTACACGTGGTCACGTGGTCACTCACAGCCTAAAGGCCAACGGGATGAGCTGCCTTCTGTCTCAACACACACGAACGCCTCCTTAAGTTTAAAGCCGGTCGTACGCGCCGTTTGTTAGCGTGCAAGAAAACACATAGCAGATAGGCGCGCATCAAGTACGCCGCAGTTAGGTGCGCATGAAATACGCCACAGTCTGGTGTGCATAATATTAAACACACAAGGCTGCGTATGAAATTTTAAAGCAGCGAGGTGCGCATGAATTGCGACGAACAAAACTGCGCATGAAACAAAACCAATACAGCTGCGCGCGTGCTGAAACACGCGACAGGTGCGCATGAAAAACCAGACGATAGTCTGCGCATGGAGAGTTGCAAAACTTCAGACCGAGACATTTTTAAATTAAACTACTTTTGCTGACTCCCGTTCTATTTTTAAAAAAAATTTTTTTTTTTAAATGTCCGGCAGTGTGTCATGAATTAATGTCCCTTGTTGAGTGTTCTTTTCTAAGCTGAGGTCACTATGCACCAGAGATGCACCAGAGATGCACAACAGTAGCACGACAGTAACACTTGCGTTGCACAGAAAAAGAAAAAAGAAAAAAAAAGGAATATGACGTCACGTAAAGAAAATTAATTTTGAATATCGAAAAAGAATTGAGTGGGTTGCAATCACCAATTCTTATGATATGTTCAATTGGTTTTCATTAGATCTGTTAGATACCTTACCACCCCACCCCTGCCCCTCCCCCCCCCAAAACAAACGAACAAAAAATGTAAAAAATATTAAATTTAAAAAGAAATCAAATAAAAAATCTCATTCTCCACACAGACACAGACTTTCAAATCCCTAATTATTTCCCGGTGCCCCTCAGAAGACATTTCGGTGCCGACAAGCAAGTTTGTAAGGCCATTGAAGGTGGAAGCAGTTAACACATTGTCTGTGCCCGGAAATTCATCGCGGTGCTCAGGGATACAGTCGGGGTAGAGGATGGAGGGGGGACAGCAGGAGCTAACGCTGTGGTGCACTGACAGCTACTTTAGGCAGGGGTCAGCATACTTTTGAAGGCGGAGGCCGGTAAGAAGATCTGGTCGGGTCCTGGTGGGCCGTATGGTTTCAGATTAATTCTAGCTGGCCTACGTGTAGGATTGTTGAGATATATACTCCCCAATTGTTTATATTAGATATAACACAGAGCCTATTTAAAACGTGTTACACGTACATATATTGATCGCAATGCAAGATGATACAAGAAATGGGTGTTTGTCTGGCAAAGATACACATGAATTTATTGGTCAGTCGGTCAATTTTCGTTCTTTGCAGCTGTCTTTCAGCATATATTTGTATTGCAGATCTTTCCCTTCAGATAGAAGTACAAGTGGAAGCTCATCGACAGCACAATCAAACCGGTAGCTCATCGACAGCACAATCAAACCTGTAGCTCATCGACAGCACAATCAAACCGATAGCTCATCGACAGCACAATCAAACCTGTAGCTCATCGACAGCACAATCAAACCGGTCATCGACCGCACAATCAAACCTGTAGCTCATCGACAGCACAATCCAACCGATAGCTCATCGACAGCACAATCAAACCTGTAGCTCATCGACAGCACAATCAAACCGGTCATCGACAGCACAATCAAACCGGTAGCTCATCGACAGCACAATCAAACGGGTAGCTCATCGACAGCACAATCAAACCGGTAGCTCATCCACAGCACAATCAAACCGGTAGCTCATCGACAGCACAATCAAACCTGTAGCTCATCGACAGCACAATCAAACCTGTAGCTCATCGACAGCACAATCAAACCGGTAGCTCATCGACAGCACAATCAAACCTGTAGCTCATCGACAGCACAATCAAACCTGTAGCTCATCGACAGCACAATCAAACCTGTAGCTCATCGACAGCACAATCAAACCGGAAGCTCATCGACAGCACAATCAAACCAGAAGCTCATCGACAGCACAATCAAACCGGAAGCTCATCGACAGCACAATCAAACCGGAAGCTCATCGACAGCACAATCAAACCGGTAGCTCATCGACAGCACAATCAAACCGGTAGCTCATCGACAGCACAATCAAACCGGTAGCTCATCGACAGCACAATCAAACCGGTAGCTCATCGACAGCACAATCAAACCGGAAGCTCATCGACAGCACAATCAAACCGGTAGCTCATCGACAGCGCAATCAAACGGGTAGCTCATCGACAGCACAATCAAACCGGAAGCTCATCGACAGCACAATCAAACCGATAGCTCATCGCCAGCACAATCAAACCGGTAGCTCATCGACAGCACAATCAAACCTGTAGCTCATCGACAGCACAATCAAACCGATAGCTCATCGCCAGCACAATCAAACCGGTAGCTCATCGCCAGCACAATCAAACCGGTGTTGGACACTGATGACTTGCGATATTATTAATGTAGCTTAATAAGATCCTGGTGGGCCGCTTAAACCTGGGCCTCCGTAGTTTGAGGACCCCTGACCTATGATTCTACCCTACGAGGGTTATCTGTTCCTCAATCAGAAAAAAGGGGGAGGGGAGCAGAGAGAGGGAGGGCTCATTAACTTATTTTTGTCATTAGCAGCCGGTGATCGCTCGCCGGAGGTCAGGCGGTCAAGGTCAGCGTGGTCACTAGCAGATCTCTGCCCGCCTGGCGTGTCCAGCCCCGTGGGGGCAGACCAAACAATTTAACTCTACTCAAAAAGTTTTATCCCCCTTCCCCTTCCCTTTTTTTCTCCCTCTTACCCCCCCCCCCCCCCATCCCCACACCTTGTCCAACTCATTTAACTCTCTCCTCCATTCCTGGAACAGATCAATTCTATTAGTTTGAAAATAAAAAGATTTTTTCTTTTGGTTTTAAATGAACTTAAAAGATGTAAAATGGCAGGGAAAAAAATTATCTAAAAGTGATATTATTTGGGATGTACAACTTGATAGTTAATTAACCACATATTGACACTGATAGAATTATGCCATTATCCGGACTTTACTACCACCGCGCCCTTATTCTGACTTTCCTACCATCACTCCATTATCTAGACCAGTGGTTCTCATCCTTCCTAATGCCGCGACCCTTGAATACAGTTCCTCATGCTGTGGTGACCCGCCGACCATACAATTATATTCGTTGCTACTTAATAAACACGTGTTTTCCGATGGTGTAGGGCGACCCCGTGTAAAGGTCATTCGCGACCCACAGGTTGAGGACCGCCGATCTAGACGTTCCTACCAGAAAATACAGTTTCAATAAAAATCGTTTTATTTACATAATTAAAAATTAATGTATACTTACTAATGAGATAAATAAAACTGCCCCACGTGATCTCAGATGAGTAAATTGTAAAATATGACATGTTTATGTTGATAAAAGTTATACTTTGTCATTTGATGTGTCATATGTCAGGTTTACATTTCCGGCTCTTTCCTTTAGGGCAGTGGTTCTCAACCTTCCTAATGCCGCTACCCTTGACGTTCCTCATGTTGTGGTCGGTCACCAACAAAACCATTTTTTTAAAAATGTTGATGCTGCTTCATGAATGTAGAGCATTTGTGTTTTCCGATGGTCTTAGGCGACCCCTGAGAAAGAGTCATTCGACCCCCAAAAGGGGTCGCGACCCACATGTTGAGAACCGCTGCTTTAGGGGATAAAAACCTTAAATAGTAATCGGGAAAACCAGTTAATAGAATAAATACCCGGCTGATTGTGAGAGGGAAGCAATCGAGCATATCATAGTAGTCTGCGGATAAAAACTGACAAGCGGGTATATCAAATAGAGGACTCCAGACAAAGACGAGGCAGAAAAAATGAAAGACACGGCCCTGTTCTGTATATGACAGCAGATAACGTCAGACAGCAGCAGCAGCAGCGCAGCAGTTTCCTAGGGGGGGGGGGGGGGGGGGCAACAAGTTTTGATAGATGACGAGATAGCGGTGTTTAGGTAGCCTCGGAATTAGACAAATACTATCGATATTAGGGAAGCTGGGGCAAACACTGGCAGTGGGGGAAGAAAATGAAAACCGAGTGAGGGTGAGTGGGTGGCGGGAGGGGAAGAATTGGTTGCTGAGAAAGGAAAAAAACAACAAAAAACCAGCCAACAGGGGCAAGGGAGGTAACGCTGGACAGTAGCAGAAGTGAAAGAGATAGCTGGACGGCTTGATGGATGGGGTTCCATGTCTCCATGATAACGCGAGGTGAAAATCCCATTATGGTTTTTAATGGAAATACGGGGAGGTTTTTGGGGGTTGATGGGGTGGGGGGAGGCTGGGGTGCGTAATTGGTGCCAGCGCCACTCGTGGGGTTAGTCTTGAGGTGGGGGGGATACATAGACAATAAGACAATAAGGCAAAATATGCGAGATAATCAGGGTGTTGTCGGGCAGTGGCGTAGCTAGCTTTAGTGCCCCCCGTCCCGGGCAGGCCGATAATTTTGCCGCCCCCTTCAACCAGAAAAAAACAAACTTTCCATTATTCGAAAATCCCGCCCCTTCAACCAGAAAAAAACAAACTTTCCATTATTCGAAAATCCCGCCCCTTCATTTTAAGCCAAAAAAAAACAACAACTGTATCGCCCCTTATAATTCCCTTCCTACGCCCCTGCTGTCTAGTAGCATGGCCAGTATTAGATTGTTAGTGCTCGCCGCCCCCCCCCCCCCCCCTAAGTTTGTCGGGCGTTGTTTCTTTGTAGTCCAATTGTTAGGTATCCCGAAATTACTCAAATAAAGAAAACTAATTTTAGAAAAAAAAACAAAAAATAGCATGCACGAGAGACACAGAGGGAGAGAGAGGGAGAGAGAGGGAAGAATGATAATTACTGCATTATTAGAGATGGGTGTGAGAGTATCGTCCTTTTAATAATGGCTGTGTCGGGATGGAATGTTTTAGCATCGACGGTGCACTTGTCATTGGAAACGGAGACGTGCGCTTGGGGCGTGGGGGGTGGGTGGAGGGTTGGGGAGTTGAATACCGAGGAGTTTGTAAATTTGGGTAGAGGGGAGATCGGTGTAAATGTTAGTCTGTGTAGAGTGTGTGTGTGTGCTGGGGGTGGCGCTTGGAGTAGACTGGTTTGAATGGAAGGGGGGGGGGGGGGAAAAATCCTGAAAAGGGTGATAAATACACATTTTTTTTTTTAAACTAGAAATGTTAATCCTGTGTGTATGAACTTCCTGTTTCGGAAAAAAACAAGTCTTCTTCAACCTTCTGGTTGGGATACACTGTACGGAAATGACGTTAAAATAATAAGTTTATTTTTTTTTAAAGATTATTTTCCACTCTATTTTTTTGCTTTAATCAGACACATCAAGAAAGAGTTCTTTTTTTTTTTTTTTAAATGGGACATTCGTAATGATGAAAGGGTGGGGTGGTGGGTGGAGTGTGGTGGTGTGGAGTGCTGTGGCGGCGGCGGTGATCAAGAGGGAGTTAACTCACTTCACATCTGGAAACTAAATCCAACCATGTCCAATCCTATTAGGGGAAGAAAGATAAATGAATGCACACACAAAAACTATGTCAGTTAATGTAATCGAAGAATGTTAATTGGCCCCCCTTGTAATGGCCAGAACAATTAGACTAGTGGGAGCTTCCTGTCTATGGGAAATTGCCCGAGTGAGTTCCAGGCGGAGACTAACAAGCTGGAACTTTTCCCGCTGGAAGTGGAAGTGGGAGTTAGAGGAGAACGAGGCGCAGGCGAGGGTTTTACTCATTTGTTTAAACAAAAACAAATAATTTAAAAATAAAAATTAGATGGGGGGTATTTGCATGTTGGTGTGAGTTATTTAAAGTAGAATAATTTCGGAGACACTGGTGTTGTATTTTTAATTCAGTTTTTTTGACGTTGCAGATTTACAATTAAAAAAAAATATATATATATTTTTAAAAAATAATAATACATTTTTTACGAGTAAAAGCATTTGGACATTTGGTTATGATATGAATTCGTCAACGGTATAACGAGGGTGTGGTAGGCCATTCTGGACGTCAACGGTATAACGAGGGTGTGGTAGGCCATTCTGGACGTCAACGGTATAACGAGGGTGTGGTAGGCCATTCTGGACGTCAACGGTATAACGAGGGTGTGGTAGGCCATTCTGGACGTCAACGGTATATCGAGGGTGTGGTAGGCCATTCTGGACGTCAACGGTATAACGAGGGTGTGGTAGGCCATTCTGGACGTCAACGGTATAACGAGGGTGTGGTAGGCCATTCTGGACGTTCAAGTGGATATCACAAGAGTGTGCCAACGTGTGGTGTGGATAACATTATCTTTGTTTAACTTGTAAAGAAATTAATAAATTAATGTCCATATCTTCTTTAAAAAATTATGTCATGATGTAACTAACAACGCACACTAAACATATTTTAAACACACCTTATTTTCTTCAGTTTTAACCGTACGGCAGACGTATGTTTTGGTCTGTGGTATCGCCAGTTGAACTGAAAAGATACCCACATACTGGTTGAGTTAAAAATTAGCCGATCGCGTCATTGAATTATGTGAGGAACGAGAGAAAATTAGCCCCCGCGAGTTACGGGCGCCTTATATTTAAAGAAAAATAAATGCTAAGAAGCCATCCCCCGACCTCCCCACCTCAGCACCCCGACCTCCCCACCTCAGCACCCCGACCTCCCCACCTCATCACCCCGCACCCCCAAAGAAAATATGCTTGGAATTAAAATGTGTTTCAAATAGGGGGGGGGGGGTTAAGAATTGTGAACTCCAAGGGGGGGGGGGAGGGGTAATTCAGTTTGTCCCTTTATTACTGCTTTACTTATATAAATAGATTCCTGATTAANTCAGCACCCCGACCTCCCCACCTCAGCACCCCGACCTCCCCACCTCATCACCCCGCACCCCCGAAGAAAATATGCTTGGAATTAAAATGTGTTTCAAATGGGGGGGGGGGGGTTAAGAATTGTGAACTCCAAGGGGGGGGTGGAGTGGTAATTCAGTTTGTCCCTTTATTACTGCTTTACTTATATAAATAGATTCCTGATTAAGACGGCCTGGGTGTATTAATACATTCGTGATTGCGTTCCCGATGGAAAGATAAGCCGTCCAAGTAGCCCTCGTATGTTCTCAAGACATTCGCGCCAGATTGCTCGGTTCTTCACTGCAGATAGATCCCAGCTTCTCTCTCGCCTTGCTCTGAACGCGACGTTTGATGATTGCCTGGCAATTAATAGCGGTAGAACAAGGGTGCTGGTACTTGGGGTGGGAACCCAGATGGAAGGTGTAGGGGGTAGGACCCCAGGGAGGAGGTAAAATGGGTAGGAACCCATGGAGAAGATATAGCGGGTAGAAACCCAGAGGGAAGGTTTAGGAGGTAGGAACCCATGGAGCAAGCATAGAAGTAGGATTCCTGCAGGAAGGTATATAGGGGTGGGGTCCCAGGAAGCAGGGATACGGTAGGATCCCAGGGAGCAAGTTTAGGGGGTAAGATCCCATGTGGAAGGTATAGGGGTTAGGATCCCAGGGACAGTCAGTCCAAAAAATTGTTCCTATCTGATTAGCCCAGGTAGTTCATGGTTAAAATAGCAAACAGGAACACTATAGTGGGGGAAAAGGGGGGGGGGTTACGAAATAAAGAGTATAGCAAAGTATAGTGAAACCTTTGTAGAAAGTACAAGATGTAGAGAAATCAAAGACAAGATTTAGAGAAATCATAGACAATGTGTAGAGAAAATCATAGACAAGGTGTAGAGAAATCATAGACAAGGTGTAGAGAAATCATGGACAAGGTGTAGAGAAATCATAGACAAGGTGTAGAGAAATCATAGACAAGGTGTAGAGAAATCATAAAAAAGATTTGGAGACATCAAGGAGATACCTTCTCTCTTTAAAATATATATATATATATATAAAATATTCCGATGAATTGATCGCATTCATCCTCATGATAACAGCATCTCAAAAAACAAGTTTTCTATCGTGTTTTTAATGATGGCAAAATCCAAACAAATTGATCATAAAAAGAATAATTTCTTGACGGTATCAAATGAATACACAACACACACAGGTATATCTACACACACATATATACACACATGCATAAATTCACGCGTACAACCACACAAACAAAGACACATACACACTTGACCTCTCGGGTGTTCTAAAGCAGGGGTCAGAACTGTCAATCCTAGGCCATAAACTAGAAACATGCAGCACCGCAGTGAATCATCTCCAGACCCATTAAGATTATTGGTGCGCAAATCCAGGTACATCGTCGCGCGCACGCCCATCACGAGCCAACGCCACCCAGCCGGGAAATTCTCTTGCACCCAAGTCTATAACGCTAGCCCCCCGCGCCACCAAATGGGGAAACGGTCTGCGCCCCATGTCCACCAATAACCACCGCGCCACCAGGAGAGCGAGACTATCTGCGCCCCATGTCCATCAATAACCACCGCACCAACAGGAGAGCAAAACTATCGGCACCCGATGTCTACCTCTCTATGCGCCCCCACCCCTCCTCATGCAAGCCCCCCAGCCCCCTCTACTCATCCATCACTACTGCGCCCCCGGCCCATATTAAAAAAAACGTTAACTAACACAATTTAACATCTGGCCAGATAAGACCTTTTAACAGCGATCCCCCCCATGCTCGCTACACCCTTGCAATAGGATACATGTGTTTGGCATTTCAAGATAAGGACGCGGGACATTCGAGAATATATAGAATAATCTCGGGAAAATTAAGAAGTGCAGAACCTGCCCAGGAACTCTTCAAACAGAAAGCTTTAATGAAGGCGGCGTGTTGATGATAACATTGAGCTATGGTTTGGGGGGGGGGGTCTAACACAACCTGGGGTGGGGGGTGAGCTTACATTTAAATAAGGGGTATTTACAAGAGCTTTGCACGACGACCCCCCCCCCCATGGGAGCCCCTTTCTCCCCCCTCAGCCCCCAAGGCGAGAATTAGGGCAGTGCGTTAAAAAAAAAAAAAAAAAAACATGTAGACCTCTCGTTTCAGTTACGCAGTAAAGGGGGGAGGAGGGTGATGGAGGGCGGGGGGACACACGAAATCTGGGATTAATTAAAGTTTTTCTTGCATTCGTTTTGAAAATAAACCAGTAAATGGATATTGCCGGTGAGGATCTTTCGTCTTGAACCGTGTTTCAAAAAAACAAAAAACAAAAAAAAAGTTCTTGCCTCGCTCTCGATCTCAGCACCAGGGTCATCAAGGGCGGTAATTTAATGACGTGCATAAAAATATGATGGGATTATGTTACATATTACCTGGTCACTTTAGAGTAAACATTGACATAATATGGGGTTACTTTAAATAGGCATCATATTTAAAGATCAGCAACGTTACATTCCTCAAAATGTTGACTTCAAACAGAACAAATCTATCTGTGTTGCCCCAGCAGTTATCAACTTCACATGAGCCGGTTTAGTTTCTTCCTATTTCTATGGATGAGTATGTCTATTGTTTTAGGATGGGGGCTCTTAACCAAAGGTGCCCGCAGCACCCGGGATGGCAGAAGGCAGTGACGGGGGCGCGGTAAGTCGCAGAAATTTTGAATTCAGATTTATTGAATTTATTGCAATACCTATCGTGGGGGTGAGATGGGGAAAAGGGAGGGGGGGTGGGAGGCAATGTTTTAAAATTAAAAAGGGCGGGCCTCACTGCCAAAGCATTAAGAACCCCTGGTTTAGGTCGTGTAAAGACATTTATATACTCTAATCACAGCTTCTCGGTTTAAGAGGCGGAGACACATCTTCGGTTCCAGAAAGCGGGTATTTAATCTACAGACCATATGCGATGTGTCTTCCAATCGACGTTTTCGTTACTATGTGTAGCTGCCTACTGGGATCGGGAGCGAAAAACGAGATGGTCATTATGATGTTGGCAGTGGCTAGGGTTAGTTCCAAGAATTTTACAGCCACCCCCGACCCACCCCACACATCCGCTTTTAGACAAAAACTCTGCAGTTTGCTGAAAATGCCACCCCCACCGTATAATGAAAAAAAGTGGCACCAGGGCGACCCACCCGTCGCCCCCACCCCCCCTGCTTCAACGCCACTGGACATAGGGATGTAATATCAAGCCATCAGTTCAGTCACAGTCCAAGAACCTTTCCAAGTTTCTCTGTGTGGCCACACCTCAATGGTGTGTTGAATAGTTTCCCAGCTGTTCTATCAGAGGTATACAAACTATTTGGACGAACAATGCTTAAGGGAAAGACAAAAACACGCATTTCTACTTGTTCTGCATCTAGATCTGAACCAATAGATCTGAGCCAACAGATCTGAACCAATAGATCTGAGCCAACAGATCTGAATCAATAGATCTGAGCCAACAGATCTGAATCAATAGATCTGAACCAATAGATCTGAACCAATAGATCTGAACCATTAGATCTGAACCAACAGATCTGAACCAACAGATCTGAACCAACAGATCTGAGCCAACAGATCTGAGCCAACAGATCTGAGCCAATAGATCTGAGCCAACAGATCTGAACCAACAGATCTGGGCCAACAGATCTGAACCAATAAATCTGAACCACTAGATCTGAACCCATAGATCTAAACCAATAGATCTGAACCCATAGATCTGAACCAATCGATCTGAACCAATAGATCTGAACCCATAGATCTGAATCAATAGATCTGAACCAATACATCTGAATCAATACATCTGAATCAATACATCTGAATCAGTAGATCTGAATCAATAGATCTGAACCCATAGATCTGAACCAATAGATCTGAACCAATAGATCTGAACCAACAGATCTGAACCAACAGATCTGAATCCATAGATCTGAACCAATAGATCTGAACCATTAGATCTGAACCAACAGATCTGAACCAACAGATCTGAACCAACAGATCTGAGCCAACAGATCTGAGCCAACAGATCTGAGCCAATAGATCTGAGCCAACAGATCTGAACCAACAGATCTGGGCCAACAGATCTGAACCAATAGATCTGAACCCATAGATCTGAACCCATAGATCTAAACCAATAGATCTGAACCCATAGATCTGAACCAATCGATCTGAACCAATAGATCTGAACCCATAGATCTGAATCAATAGATCTGAACCAATAGATCTGAATCAATACATCTGAACCAATAGATCTGAATCAATACATCTGAATCAATACATCTGAATCAGTAGATCTGAATCAATAGATCTGAACACATAGATCTGAACCAATAGATCTGAATCAATAGATCTGAACCAATAGATCTGAACCAACAGATCTGAACCAACATATCTGAATCCATAGATCTGAACCAATAGATCTGAACCAATAGATCTGAACCAATAGATCTGAATCAATAGATCTGAACCAATAGATCTGAACCAAAAGATCTGAACCAATAGATCTGAACCAATAGATCTGAACCAATAGATCTGAATCAATAGATCTGAACCAATAGATCTGAACCAATAGATCTGAATCAATAGATCTGAACCAATAGATCTGAATCAATAGATCTGAACCAATAGATCTGAACCAATAAATCTGAACCAATAGATCTGAATCAATCGATCTGAAACAATAGATCTGAACCACAGGTCTGAACCAATAGATCTGAACTAATAGACTTCTCAGCTTGTATTTAAAATGTCACAATTATAAATAAACAGAATCAGTAACAACACATTTTTTTTTATTACTTTTTTTTTTCAAAGGTCACATGATCTCCACGTCATCACCTAAAATCTTAAAGAGAGTCTTTTATTCAAGATGATATATTCTAAAGAAAGAAAACAAAAAATGCTTTAACTCCGTCAAATCACCCGTACGTCACAGGAAGGGGCAGATAAATGCTGTGTTCATCTCCCGCAGAGTTGTTGAGCCTGGGCCTAATTGCTGATTGCCACAATGACGTAACGACATTCGCATTATTGTGTCAAGATTTTAATGTGACGTCTCATTAATGCTTAGGAATACAGTGTCAATTAGAAGAGCGGCGTGTCACTCATCTCCGAGGCCCCGCCCTTAATCTCACCCACCAGCCATTCCAGTCCCAACAATGAAACATTGGAAAAGGAAGAAATCCATTTAAAACAAAACAAAAAAAACCCATTACTTTCCCAACACACACTAAATACTTTGGTGGGAGAGAGGGGTGTGAGGGAAGGGAATGAAGAAAAACAACATGTTAAATGTGGGGGCAAAGTCTTTGTTGGTGTGTGTGTGTGGGGGGGGTCCTCAGGGTGTGCGTTTCTAGAAAGGGGGGGGGAGGCTTACAACAGTGCATGTGTGTTGGTGCCTGTGTATGTGTTTTTAGGTTCGAAAGTCTATGTGTGTGTGTGCGTGTGCCATGTGTGTGTGTGAGTGTGTGTGTGTGCCGTGTGTGTGTGCGTGTGCCGTGTGCGTGTTTGTGTGCCGTGTGTGTGCGTGCGTGTGTGGATGTGCGTGTGTGTGTGCCGTGTGTGTGTTAGCAGGGGTAAGAGCTGATCGTGTTTCAAAATTAACATAAAATTAAGAACCACCGCTTTTGTTATTCCTCGCACGTCATGGAGGGGGGGGGGGTTAAAGTCACGTGACAACTCGATGGCCCTTGGATTGACCAAATGTTAGAACGCTGCACTCGACCCGAGGTCTCGTTTCATGTCAATATTGTTAAGAGGTAGGTAGGACAAGAGTGAACGCGAGGGGGGGGGGGGGGGGGTGGGGCTCCAAGCCAAGAAATCCAATCACGTCATGGAGGGGGGGGGTTAAAGTCACGTGACAACTCGATGGCCCTTGGATTGACCAAATGTTAAAACGCTGCACTCGACCCGAGGTCTCGTTTCATGTCAATATTGTTAAGAGGTAGGTAGGACAAGAGTGAACGCGAGGGGGGGGAGGGAGGGGTGGAGCTCCAAGCCAAGAAATCCAACTATAATTGATTACATTGCGAACCTGTTCTCTTTTGTTTCCCCTATTTTGAACCCATATACCGTCTTAAGTATTGAGCTCATCTGCTACCAGAACGATTGAACTCGCATATATAATTAACCCTCGCACATCCTACAGCCATAACAATTGCACTAAGGCAAAGGTATAACGAGAGAACCCACATCCAGCCACAAGGATTACACCTCATCCAGCCACACCCAGTTGACATATTACAGCCTAAACAACGGTGCACAAAATGTGCAACCAACCGCAACGAGTCAACCCGATACAGCAATTGCGAATTAGCCCACATGCAGCCCCAAGGATACATCCCACACGCAGCCACAACGATACATCCCATACGCAGCCATAAGGATCAAACCCTCATACAACATAACACATCTATCATCTGCAGACGCAGGGTCTCGAATCCAATCACACCGGAACAACCAGGCGGGAAAGGCCGTTGTTAAGACAGACGAGCAGAAGGGGACGATGGCATTTTTAGGGATTCTGTCTTAAAATCGAGGGGATAAAAAAAAAGGGGGGGGGGCGCTCTGCAATCAATGGAAGTCAGTTGTCCAAGATAACCCCGATTGCGTAATTAAAGTTATAGACGCGGCGTTCGATCCAATAAGTCTGATGTCTTTGACTGCCATTGTTGAATCAAGTGTGTGCCCGCGGCCTAACACCTAACTGCGCATTCCCGAGATACTGCACGATCAAAGCTCCGGGTGTCGGACTGCGACATAGGGAGTCACAGTCATGTTCTATTGTGGACCTAACTTAGAGTGACCTATGTGGTCACCGTCATGTTCTCATGTGGACGTCACTTACAGTGACCTATGGAGTCACGGTCATGTTCTCATGTGGACGTCACTTACAGTGACCTATGTGGTCACGGTCATGTTCTCATGTGGACGTCACTTACAGTGACCTATGGAGTCACGATCATGTTCTCATGTGGACGTCACTTACAGTGACCTATGTGGTCACGGTCATGTTCTCATGTGGACGTCACTTACAGTGACCTATGGAGTCACGGTCATGTTCTCATGTGGACGTCACTTACAGTGACCTATGTGGTCACGGTCATGTTCTCATGTGGACGTCACTTACAGTGACCTATGGAGTCACGATCATGTTCTCATGTGGACGTCACTTACAGTGACCTATGTGGTCACGGTCATGTTCTCATGTGGACGTCACTTACAGTGACCTATGGAGTCACGGTCATGTTCTCATGTGGACGTCACTTACAGTGACCTATGTGGTCACGGTCATGTTCTCATGTGGACGTCACTTACAGTGACCTATGGAGTCACGGTCATGTTCTCATATGGACGTCACTTACAGTGACCTATGGAGTCACGGTCATGTTCTCATTTGGGCGTAACGTACAGTGACCTATGGGGTCACGGTCATGTTCACCGCGACAAAGTCTTATTCTAATACGGACGATTTCCTTCTCACAATCGCAAAATTATAATTTCTGCCTGTTCAGAGTGCTAGAGTTTTATAAAAAAACAACAACATAAAATTGTTGCTTCATTTGTGTAAAACAGCGTTGGATTAATAATCATAATCTTTGGAAGCTCATATCTGATACTCTTTAATCTTGACTTCTTTGTAGAAATTTGAAACTTTGGTGATCTATATCACGAGTAAATTCCCAACTCTGGGGCTAAAACCATCTCAAGAAATGTTCTAACTTTTACCAGAAATTTCCTCCAGTAAGATTTTATCCCGGGTTTTTTTGTTTTTTTTTTTGTTTTTTTTGTGTTCGCCCAAACTTTTCTAACTTTTAAAACAATAATTTAGTACCTTAGAAATTGTCTGCAACCTTCTCATACACAATCCATATAAGAAACTAAAATGTATTCTCTTGTCCGAATATTCGAAAATACAGTTTTGGCAAAAATTACAATGGCAAATTGTGAGAACCGCTGCACTCATCCAAGCTTTATTATTATTTTATTACTATTACATAGTTGTACAAATTGTTTTTCAGTTTCCTCCTGGGAATTTTTTTTTCATTTTTTTTTTTTTTTTGGAAGTCCTTACTTGCCTGGTTGGTGCTGCAGCTGTGGGTCAGGATTTATTTGTATTGTAATTAGTTCTGCCCTCAAGTTGGCTTTTTGTCAAAAATTACAATGTCAAATTGTGAGAACCGCTGCACTCATCCAAGCTTTATTATTATTTTATTACTATTACATAGTTGTACAAATTGTTTTTCAGTTTCCTCCTGGGAATTTTTTTTTCATTTTTTTTTTTTTTTGGAAGTCCTGAATTGCCTGGTTGGTGCTGCAGCTGCAGGCCAGGATTTATTTGTATTGTAATTAGTTCTGCCCTCAAGTTGGCCAGGTACGAAGTGCCGAGAGACAAATTGAATTAATTTGACGCTTTCAACCTGTTTATTGGCTTACCTAATTAAATGACCAGGTTTATTTATTTATTTTTTAACTTTAGCTTTCATTTATTATTAGGGTTAAAAAAAAAGTTATATATATGTGAAGATGTTATTTACTTGATTGGACTTGTTTATTTTATTGTCCGATCTTTGTTAGATAATTAATTTGTCATGCTGTGTGTGTGTGTGTGTGTGTGTGTGTGTGTGTGTGTGTGTGTGTGTGTTTGTGTGTGAGTGTATACGTTTGAGTACCGTAATAAAATGCAGATTACTTTTTTTCATCGACCTTCTGCCCGTATGGGACGGGGGGGGGGGAGGCGGGGCACATCATCCTTTTTTCAGAGGGCGGCATAAAAATTGTTCTTATTTTTGCGTGACACGTCATAATTTTCTAAAAATCTTGAGTTCTAGAAAATGATTGGAAAGAGTAGTGGATTATTATATAATATGTTTGTTCTTACTACAGTTTGATTATTGGACACTGTCGTTATTACTTTTCTAAGGCTTTTATTGGCAACCATTTAAATTGTGCACATGATAACATTCATCCAGGATCCGGAAGGACTTGCGGGCGGCTTTAAACATTCCAGCGGGCCGCACGTTGCCCCCAGGCCGCACGTTGCCCCCAGGCCGCACGTTGCCCCCATCCCCGGCTTAAATCTTCACAACGACGACAAAATCCTGTATATATTATTTCGGAGCATGAAAGCACTCCCTGGGTGCAGATTATGGGCATCTCAACTCACAAATCATCATAGCTGTGGGCAAATCCCTACAAATATAACATAATAACAATGGGCATATCCTCCCTGAACCCCATCAGTCATGGCATCTCCTACCCCATCAGTCATGTCATCTCCTACCCCATCAGTCATGTCATCTCCTACCCCATCAGTCATGGCATCTCATACCCCATCAGTCGTGGCATCTCATACCCCATCAGTCGTGGCATCTCCTACCCCATCAATTTCACCACCGGTTACTACCCTCCACCACCCCTCTTCAACCTGTGCTAATTGTTGAATCACACCCCATATCACTTTTATCTTGTTTGGCACTAACATAAAAATTATTAGCAGCCTCTCTCTGACACTATTAAAAAACCCGCCCCTCCCCATTGTTTAATCAGCTACCCCCTCCCACCACCAACCCCTCCCCCCAAAATCTCATAACTCAAACTGAGATCTTAATTGCTATGTTATCTTACCCCGGCCCCGCCCCCCATTAATTTTTTTACGTGTTTAGTTTGTGTCAAGTTTGGCCAGGTGGGTGGGAACAAGCCCCCAGGTGGGTGGGAACAAGCGCCCCCCCCCCACAGGTGTATGCAGGTGAGAAGACGCACGTTAAGCCATTTAAAAAAATCACATCTTCCACGGGAAAAAAAAAGGAAGAAAGAAAAAAAAAATAGCCAACCAAATATGAACAATTTTAAAACAAAGAACCGTAACCCACTGGCACAAAAAAGTTCTCCGATTAAGTCAAAAATTAAGTACCCCTGATTGCTTCATTAGCATAAAGGAAAGAGTCACTATTTGCTTTTGTTTTATTCTTGGTTCGATGTATCGATCACTTCAAGTGTAAAGCAAACTCAATCAACCGAGCGACGAAGTAAGGGGGAGACAGCCCAAGACTAAATGACGAAACAACAAAAGGCGTAGTGACGGTGTCAGGCTTAACCAAACATGACGTCATTTCCTGTTACCACCTCGCCTCCGTCGCCGCGCTGAATCGGCCAACATCGGCAAGCGCTTAATTTGTTTGAAAAATAATTTTTGTTTCAAACGTTGAATGGGATAATTGGACATTACCATTTTCGATTCACTCAGATCTTCGCGCCGTTTCGCTCCTGGAATCAAAAAAAATAATTTACAAAAAATATATATATATACATATTTTTTTTTTTAAATCGTTAAGTATTCGACGAAACAATTATAACATTTAAGTAAATTAACTTTTAAAATCGTGGAGCAGACTCTGCAGGAACAAAGAAAGCTGTTCACGACGCGGGGAAATAAAAAGAAAGAGAAATTAAAAAAAATAAAAAAAAACTATTCAGGTAGTCTAAGACGGCGGCCCCAAACGTTGTCGGCACCGGGGGACCGGTTTTGTGGGAGACAGGTTTTTTTACCACGGGGGCGTGGGTGGTGTGTTTTAAAATAAAGTGGATTTTGGGGGGTGGGTAGGGGGTGGGGGGCGGGGGGAGGGGCGTGGCATTTGGAAAGATGTAATTTTTTTTTTATAGGTGAGACCGAGGAGTTTTGTAATCTTGTCTTATGTCCGACACACACAGTCGGAGTACTCAGGGAACTGAGGTGCTTGATGGGTGTGGGTGTGTATGTGGGGAGGGGTGGTGGTGATTGTTTGAACATTTGAGAGAGAGCGAACTGGGGTAGAGTATTGAAATGTGGGTGACCGGTTGGCGCAGCGGGGGGGGGGGGGGGGGGGGGGGGGGCGGAAAAGGAAGAAACAAACCTCAGCCAGCCCTTGGGGTAGGACTATTACAGCTTAAAGAACCGCTGGTGCATTCATGAGTGTTTCAGCTATTGGTCATTGACTTATTTCATATCAGTGCAACACTTCAGAAGCATTATGGGTGAGCTACGGCCAGGGCAAGGTGATTATTTTTTGTGGTGTAAATAAAACAAGTTGAGCAAGGCAACTGAAAGCTTAGAGCTCATTTTTGTTACGCTGTTTCCTCATAATAGAGTCTATTCATAGAACGTATTTGATTGGTTCAACGGTTCAAGTATGTTTGCACCCCCCCTTACACACACACTTTAATCTACTAACTGCATATTATACACTTTAACTGTATTTAAATGGTTTGGAATTGGCATCAACAAAAAAAATATATATATATATATATTTTCTTATTTTATCAAGATCTTGCGATGCGCAGGGGTAAGGGGGTATGGGAATGGACGCACTAAAGGGGGGGGGGGGCGCACGCTAGAAGAGGAATAAGGAAAACGGAGGGGGAAGTGGGTGAAAGGGAAATAGATAAGCGAGGCAAAGAA
>CAXITT010000005.1:343061-366627 GCA_964033795.1 Lymnaea stagnalis | reverse complement strand
CCCCCCCCCCCCTCCCCCAATGAGAAAACACTATTAATTTCAAGCCGAAAATTTCAGGCGGTCAAATAGATTTTGTTCAATCACCGCCATCGACCCAACACGGTAATGAAAGCCGAAATGAGAATGTCCCAATGTTCATCAAATGATTATTTTTTTTTTCCTTCTTAAAAAAAAATATAAAAAAATAGGGAAGTCACTGGAAGAAAGGGGAGATAAAAATGAATGAGACTTTCTGGTTAATATTATATAATTAGTCTGGCAACGGGTTTTAGGATTTCTGGAGGAAATGGGGACAAAATCGGGGAATGGGGTTGGAGAGGTGGGGATTGTTGGACGTTTCAGTGTGTCTGTGTGTGTGTGTGTGTGATTTTTAAAGAAAAATGTTTGGGGGGTTGGGGGAGGTAACATCAGAAAGTAATTTTTATTAGCTACAAATGGAAGGAAAATAAATACCATTTAGCAAAGCTTAAAGCTAGAACTATTTTGAAGAAATGTTCGATTTTTATTTATTTGAAAAAAATTTCAGGATAAATCAAAAAGTTGATCCATATATTGGGTATATATATAGAGAGAGATAAATGTAAATTTATTATTATGAGTGTGTGTGTGTGTGTGTGTAAATGTATTTTTTTAAAGAGTGAATTTTCACCCAAAAAATGCTATTGGTGTCCGGGGGGGGGGGGGGGGATACTAAAAATGGATAAAAAAAAATAAACAATAGGCAACGTGTCAGGGATTGTTAAGTTTATGGGATTTTAAGGTAGTGGGGCTTGTGGGTGGGGGGGCGTTGGGGCAGGGGGTGGAAGGGGTTGAGAGGGTATTTAGTGATTAACGTGGTCGCCAGCTGAAAACAAAACCTCTGCAGACGTGAAACTAAAATTGTCGATTGGTAAACAAGTGGGTTGGGGTGGGGCGGGGGTAGGTTTGAAGTCGACGTGGGGTGGGGCGGGGGTAGGTTTGAAGTCGACGTGAGGAGGAGAAAAAAATGGTTTCTAATAATTTCTGCTCTAGTTAGCATTTTAATAATCTTTCACGGTCGAATAATTCCATTGATGGAATTATAGAGTGCAAAATGGCCTCGGGCTGGCTAATTAGTCCCCTCGCTTTCTTCTCGGCCCGCGATGTTCACGTAATAACTCGCAAGAATCGCTCGGCGCGGGCGATACTGTCCACGCCAGGGTCAGCCGGCGTTCGATACCTTCTGTACTGCTGGTGGCACGCTGGCGATAGTTCCAAGGATTCGCCTCGGTGGTAGACTCCACATCTAGATAGTATAGTGTTTTCTTTGCTGTGACTCCATGGCATAATATATTTTGAAGCACATGTATCAGTATATTGTGCATGTATAAGTATATGCATCACTTTAAGTATTTGTAGAAGTGTATGTAGAAGTATATGTATAAGTATAAGTATTTGTATATGTATAATTCGCATACAAGTATTTTTAAAAGTCATTAAAATGTTAAGGTAATTCTGTAGAAATATTTTTTTTTTTTTGTTTTAGGTATTTTGTATTCGGGTATAATGTCTAGAGTTAAGTTATGTAGATGTGTGAGTTTTCCTATAGATTGAGAAATCATAAGAAGAGCACAATAATATTATGAAGAGATTTATGGTCAGAATCTAGATGAATAACACACACAGCAGTTTGACCCCTTAATAAACATATGGAAATACTTTACGACATACTACTCTTGAGTTTAAAAGAGATATTTTTATCTACGACATTATATCACTATATTGAATTTAGTTTACTTTTATCAAAATTAAAATTTAAAGAATAAAATTGTGGGAAAAAATAATAAATATTATAACATCAGCAAAATTCTCAACCAGTATGGTGCCGTATCGATATCATATCGGGGTAATCGTATCCGCCCAGTGGTAGACGCGTCTACAGTTCCAAGGCCCGGCACCCGAGACGGAGATAGCATCCAATCTCCCTGGCTTACCGGACATGAAAATTGTTCCAATTTGCTAAATAGCAACTTAGCGACGCACGTACAAATTAATTCGTGAAAAAAAAACTTACTTCACACGTCAAAAATATACGTATACTTTATTAACTAGCAGCCGTCTTACACGTTGTAGACAGAAATGGAAAGATTTAAAAAAAAACAAACAAAAAAAAAACAATAAACGATTAAGTGCGTTTGCTTAATCGACCGTAAAAATTAATAGGATATTTTAAAAAAAAAAATTATTTTTTTAAGCTTGTTAAAAAAAAAAGTTTGAAAAGAATATAAATTGTTCTATCCGTTGTTTACTATAGCAGGGAAACGGCACAAGGATTCTAGCAACATGGCCGCCCAGTTTTGCATATTTGAATAGCGCTTCCAAACGGTGATGCCTCACAGTGATGCCTGACGGTGATGTCCAGCAGGAACGTCCAACAGTGCTGCCTCACAGTGATGCCTGACGGTGATGTCCAGCAGGAACGTCCAACAGTGCTGCATAACAGCAATGTCTGACAGTGTTGCCTAGCAGCACAGCCTCGCAGTAAAGTGAAAACAGTGTTGCCTAAGAGGATTTTCTGACGGTGGCGTCTAACAGGTTTCTCTGAATGCTGTCAAACAGAAATGTCTGACAGTGTTGTCTGACGGGAATGTCTGACAATGGTGTATAAAAAGGACCGTCCAACATTAATGTCAGTCATCAAAAACAAGGAATGGAAGAACTGAAGAACAATTGAATTCCCTCAATGCTCAAAGATCAATCAGCGACGAGGGTTAACGCCTGATATGAGGTTCAGATTTGTTGAGGTCAATTTACACACATCCTGGGTCCGACATCGATGAAGAGTATAATTATAAATGTGATATATAGTGACCTGCAGCCACATGTAACAACATGCAGCCACGTGAAGTCACATGTAGTCACATGTAACCACATGCAGCCACATGCAACCACGTATAATCAGGTATAACCTCACGCAGTTACATACAGCACAAAATGATACCAAAAAATACACTTCTCACACTCCATCCATCCCAGACCCACTTCTCATTGTGTGTCCTCAACACGAACTACCTTATACAACCCACCTCACATAAACCACGTCCCACAGCCCACCTTGACATTCTCAAACCCTCTGATAGTCCCACAGCCCACCTTGACATTCTCAACCCCTCTGATAGTCCCACAGCCCACCTTGACATTCTCAACCCCTCTGATAGTTCCACAGCCCACCTTGATATTCTCAACCCCTCTGATAGTTCCACAGCCCACCTTGACATTCTCAACCCCTCTGATAGTCCCACAGCCCACCTTGACATTCTCAACCCCTCTGATAGTCCCACAGCCCACCTTGATATTCTCAACCCCTCTGATAGTTCCACAGCCCACCTTGATATTCTCAACCCCTCTGATAGTTCCACAGCCCACCTTGATATTCTCAACCCCTCTGATAGTTCCACACACTCACAGGACACATATTTATTATAATCTATTCGTAGTTGTTGCTTTTTTTGTCTACCACCGGCTCCCTCGACTCATTCCTCGACTCATTCCCTCGACTCATTCCCTCGACTCATTCCTTCCCCACATCAGATATAATATTGTTGTCAAACATGCCTTCTTGTTTATCTGTTTAGAGCAAAAAGAGGTGCTAAGTGCATTTCCGTGAATTAAATTACTCCAGATAACACCTTTCAGCAGACCGATAGGCATTTCAAGTAACGCACGACGCTGGGTTCCTGGATGCGACAATTTTTACCTGATAATCATGATTAATTGTCGTGAA
This sequence comes from Lymnaea stagnalis, assembly GCA_964033795.1. Taxonomy (NCBI): domain Eukaryota; kingdom Metazoa; phylum Mollusca; class Gastropoda; family Lymnaeidae; genus Lymnaea; species Lymnaea stagnalis. The sequence continues at coordinate 362,885 of CAXITT010000005.1, read as the reverse complement.
ATTTCTCTAAATCTCGAGTTGTTCATCTCTAACTGCCGCTATTTGGGAGACGCCCGATGCACCACCCCGTCAGGCCGGGGCGCCCAAAGCACATACGTGTATGGAAGTAAAAACAGAGACAAATTATTGTCAGCTTCCCCCCCCCACCCCTAACAAGGGCGAAATCACGAGGGCAATCGTCAGAGTGAAAGGGAATTATCGCAATTAAAGTTTTTAAGATGTTTGGAGTACTTTCCAACTGTTTTTACAGCAACTAATTTCCTAAACTTTGGTAGGGGGGGGGTAATTTTATTTTTTGGGTATTTTTTTTAGGGAGGAGTGGGGGAAGGGTGGGGGAATGGTGGTATCGAACAGGGGTTGTAACTCTGTGTTTTCGTTTGAGCGATGATTGAATTTTTTTTTAAAAAAGGTAATTGTTTAATAGTTTTAAATGAGATAATGTTGAATGTAATCGTTGCAAGCGTTGCCGTGGGCAGGGACTCTCAAACACTTCCAGCATCTGAGACATTACTGCACATCTATTTGAAGAAAATACCCAATAATGCCTAAGGCAAATTAAAAATATTTCATTTGTTTTCTTTAAAATTAACCGCTAGTAACTAGGACTATCTCGAGGTCATTTTGTCACGTCTACTAGATGCTGTGGCAGTCATGTTGTCACGTCTGCTAGATGCTGTGGCAGTCATGTTGTCACGTCTGCCAGATGCTGTGGGGGTCATTTTGTCACGTCTGCCCGATGCTGTATTATTTCAGTTGATTACAAATGGCGTTTTAAATTCTTAAATTGAGAACCATCAACAAAAATGATTTTTTGTTTCATTGAGCAGACGAGAACTTACCCATAGCAGCAGTAAACAACCAAGACGCGTTTGCTGCTGTGGATGACTATAGGATTTCTAGGGTCATTACTGTTCAGTTTTAAAGAAAATACATCATACGTGCTTGAGCGGTGGTGGGGGGTGGGGGGGGAGGGGCTAGAGGGGTGGTGTTTGTGGGGTAAGATAGAGGTGGTTGGTCCTAAGAAGTGTTCCCAGAAAAGTGTGGTCTGCGGGCCGGAAACCGGGTACGCCAGCCTCACATTTGCCGGTTGGTGGAACATGGGCCAAGAAACTTGAAAACTAGCTGCGCTAAATGTTTGCTTCCATGTAGTCTCGTTTCAAAGCCTCTTTCGGTGTTGTTTAGTCTTGATTTTTTTTTATCCCATAAAACACGACATCCAGTCTTTCTATGTTATTTTTTTTTAAACTTTTTAATTTTTAAAACAGCCATAACGAAACAAACAAATAAACATTATATTTTTTTAAAAATCATAAATTATAGTGGGTATCATGAAATGGTTTATAAGAGAGTCATGCGGAATGGGCAGATCGCGGATTTAAAAAAAAACAAAACATTTTACCATTTATTTCAGATCAGAATCAATAATGATAAGATCTAACATCGGGTGCAGTGCCAGATTGACGTATAAGCTGCAGCTTTAGGCCCCCACAATCCGCCAGGGCATCACACACACACACACACATCCTTTTAACTTTCGTTTTCATATTTTTGTGTTCTATAATTATTTATTTTTTTTACATTTTTCTATTACTTTCACAAAGTGTTATCTTATAAGTGTTATCTTATGTTTGCAAGTTAAACTTCTATAATTTCATTGACTAGCATCCGGCCTGCTGCCTTATGTCATTTTGAGCAATAGGGACCGTTTGTACTTGGGACGATGTGGGTTACATTCAATGGCCTCTTTTATTATATTGCACATAGAAAATTTAATCAGAACTAGAGACACATTTTAAAAATAGCAATCCATGTTCATAGTATAATTAATGTTTGAACTTGTCAATGTTTAAACAAAAAAAAATAAAATAGATTATTTAAAATTTTCCTTTTCAATATCAGCCGTCTGAAATTAATTTACAGGGGGGGGGGGATGTCCGGCGCCGCAAATAAATGTGACGAAATAATCTAGACTATACGACCCATGGCTTACACAGATCTATTTTTTTGAAGTTGCAATTTAAATTTCAGCGTATAGCCGCCAACATGTTATCAGAAACCAATTTGATTTCATAAGCTGCCAGCCAAACAAGTGAAGTTTCGGTTTGCCGCCCTCGTCACACCCCCCCTCCCACCCAAAGCCGCGCTCCTCACACAGCAGACTCGTTTATCTTCGCAGCTTTAATAACCAGATGATTACGGCGGGGGCAAGAAAACAACCCGGGGTGCCGAGACAAAGAAGGTGGGGTGCCGAGACAAAGAGGGTGGGGTGCCGAGACAAAAAAAAAGGGTGGGGTGTCAAAAAAGGGAGATACAGACCCGGGGGGGGGCATCAGGCAATAATGGGATGTAATGGGGAACCCAGGGCATGAAAGGCGGACTTTATTTGATGTAAGACAAAAGTCTGGTCATTACACGCTGACAGACAAAACTGATACAGGCTACAAGCCTCTGACCAGCTACCTCCGAATGTCTTGCCAGAATGGCAGTGAACGCGTCGTAATGTAACTTCTTATTCAAAGTGAAGATCTGCGACCCCCACAGTTCCACACCCAACCACCACACTAGTTCACAACACTCTCGTTTAGCCCACTTTCATCCCCACGTGCCATAACCTTCGAATGTAAAGAGCTTCCGTGCCAATCTTAATGACCACGGGTCATCTCGGCTGGCGAGGGTGGAAAGTGTGTGAGCTGTGAGATACTGGGCAGAGAGCAGAGTACTGACCATAAACAACGGCCAGCGCTGGACACCCAAGACGACAGCGACGTCATTTTTCAGTAGCAGACGTTGTCAATGTAAAAAAAAAAAAAAAAAAAAAAAAAAAAAAAAAAAAAAAAAATAAAAAAAAAAAAAAAAAAAAAAAAAAACAAAAATAATAATAATAACATAGATATCGATGCTATGACGCAGTATATGATGTAGCAGATAGAGACCGACCGAAAGTGATTTTCTGATTTCGGCCGAAGCTGAAAATAGGCCGAAAGTTTAAAAATGACTTTCGGCCGAAATCGAAAAAACACCAAAAGTTAAAAATGACTTTCGGACGAAACCGAAGCCGAAAATGAAATATGTAGATATTTTGAAATTCTTTCCCACATACATTCTGCATACATCGAAAATGATGGCAGAAAGTTATAAACATTTACATTCTTTTTATAATACATGAGATAATCGTGAATATTAATAAATAAAAATCTAATATAACATCTTGTTGTTAAAGATCGTTTAGTTTTTTCTTAAAGATCGCTTCTTTTGTTGTTAAAGATCGTTCAGTTTTTTGTTAAGGATCGCTTTATTTGTTCTTAAAGATCGGTTAGTTTGTTCATTAAGATCGCTTAGTTTGTTGTTAAAAATCGTTTATTTTGTGTTTTAAGATCGCTTAGTTTGTTCTTAAAGATCGCTTAGTTTTTGTTTAAAGATCTTTTAGTTTGTTATTAAAGATCTTTAGTTTGTTATTAAAGATCATTTAGTTTGTTCAAAAAAGACCGCTAAGTTTTTTCTTAAAGATCGCTAAGTTTGTGTTATTAAAAGATCGTTTAGTTTGTTCATAAAGATGGCTAAGTTTGTTCTTAAAGATCATTGAGTTTGTTCTTAAATATCGCTTATTTTGTTTTTGAAGATTGCTTAGTTTTTTCATAAAGATCGCTTAGTTTGTTCTAATAGATAATTGATTTTGTTCCTTAAGATCGATTAGTTTGTTCTTAAAGATCTTTTAGCTTGTTCCTAAAGAATATTTAGTTTTCTGTTAAAGATCGCTTTGTTTATTCTTATAAATCATTTAGTTTACTATTAAAGATCATTTGTTTAGTTCTTAAAGATCACTTAGTTCATTCTTAAAAATCGCTTAGTTTGTTCTTTAACATCGTTTTTTTATTTATTAAAGATTTATTTGTTTTTAAAGATCGCTTAATTTGTTCTTAAAGATCGTTTAGTTTGTTGTTAAATATCGCTTTTGCTGAGAATTAGATGACCGAAAACCTCAGTCACTTTCGGATGGCCAAAAGTCTAAGTCAAATTCGGCCAAAACCAAAAAAAAAACGAAATTTAACTTTTCTCTTTCGGCCGAAACCGAAATTAAGCCGAAAGTTAACTTTCAGTTTCGGCCGAAACCGAAACTTGGCCGAAAGGTTTAAAATGGCCACTTTCGGTGCAGAACCAGAAACCGAAATTCGGTCGGTCTCTAGTAGCAGATGACGTAGCATTATACTCGTGGAAATCGTGAGGGGAGCAGCAATCCACTAACGTTACAAAAGAGATAAGTCGCGGTCACACGTTGTGTCAGTCCACACGCACATCGGCACATTAGGAGATATCATTATGTAACATGAGCCGCCTCTGCCCACAGTACGGTAGAGACATCAACGCCACCGATGCCGTTACAACGTCCGACCGGTTAACAGAAATTTGTTCCCAAACGGTTTGTTGGATGGACATTTGTTCGAAATGAAATAAAGGCGGAAAAACCACCGCAAAAAAAAAAAAAGTTATTTTTTTTTAAAAAGGTGTCTTTTGTCCCCTATTTTCATGTGCACCTTCCCTTAAGAAATAGTTAACAACGTTAGATGAGACCTGTACCTCGGTTCAACGGATTTCATATTGAACAAACTTCAGTTCGAACTATCCGGATATGCGTTCACCCCCATCACTCAATCCAACGCATCCCTTTCATCAGCCAAGCAATACATCCATGACCATCTACCAATCCCATCCACCAACACCGCTCCATAAACTCACATTACAACATCAGCCGTTCAACACACCAGCAACCAACATCACTCCATCCAACCCAGCCTCTTTGTCAACCTCATCCGCCCCAATCCACTCCCATCCCCTCTTCCAACCCATCACTCGATCCACCCACACCCCTTTCCCGAAATCCATCACTTCCCCCCCCCCACCCGAATCACAAAATCCACCCCTATCACACCACACCGTCCACCATCACGCCAATCGCCCACATCACTCAGTTCACCCACGTCTTACCATCCACCCACATCACACAGTCAACCCACATTACCCCATCCACCCACAAAACGCCATCCACCCACATCACACCATTCACCCACATCACCCCATCCACCCACATCACCCCATCCACCCACATCACACCATCCAACCACATCACCCCATCCACCATAATCACACCATCCACCCACATCACCCCATCCACCCACATCACACCACCCAACCACATCACACCATCCACCCACATGCACATCATACCATCCACCCACATCCCCCCATCCACCCACACCACCCCATCCACCCACTCCACCATCACGCCAATCGCCCACATCACTCCGTTCACCCACGTCTTACCATCCACCCACATCACACCGTCAGCCCGCATCACTCCATCCACTCACCACACGCCATCCACCCACATCACACCATTCACCCACATCACCCCATCCACCCACATCACCCCATCCACCCACATCACACCATCCAACCACATCACCCCATCCACCATAATCACACCATTCACCCACATCACCCCATCCACCCACATCACACCATCCAACCACATCACACCATCCACCCACATGAACATCATACCATCCACCCACATGACCCCATCCACCCACATCACACCATCCACCCACATCACACCATCCACCCTATCACCTCGCCCGCTGGTTCCCTATTGATCCAAGAAGTCTCTCAGAGAGGAAACATTTCATTACCCGGTCGCGGGCAGCTCCATTGATTTTCAATTAAAACATTACCAGAAACGAAAAACTGTTGGGGCACCCCAAGCAATCAAAAGTGATAGAGGTACTCTCCTGCTAATGGTCCGGCGTCCCCTCATTAGTGGAGCCGGTTGCCGGTTAAGCCAATCAATCCGGCCGGCGTTCCGGACGCTGTCACCGGAGCCTGCACTTTCCTTAGTTTCCTCGGCGATTCCTTCCTGTCCTACTGTCCCGGTCCTCTAATTCCTACTTCCTTCCTGTCGTACTGTCCTGGTCCTCTTAATACTTACTTCCTTCCTGTCTTACTGTCCTGGTTTTCAATTTCTTACTTCCTGTCCTACTGTCTTGTTCTCTAATTCTTAATTCATTCCTGTCTTACTGTCCTGGTCCTCTAATTCTTACTTCCTGTCCAAATTTCATGTTCATCTAATTCTTCCTTTTTTCACGCAATACTGTCCTGATCCTCTAATTATTATCTCCTCCCTGCCCTATTGTCCTGTTCATCTAATTCTTACTTCCTTCATGCTTACTGTCCTGGTCCTCTATTTTTTCTTCCTATCCTACGATCCTGGTCCTCTAATTCTTACTTCCTGTCCTAATGTCATGTTCATCTAAATTCTTCCTTTTTTCCAGTTCTTCTGTCCCGGTCCTCTAATTTCTATTACCGACCCCATTGCATATAGTGATATTCTTTCTTATTTTTAACACACTTTTCTAGAATGTTAAATTCTTCTTGATTTACTGCCCCCTAATCTATTTTCATCCTGCCCCATTGACCTACTCATCTACATTCGTATTGCCCCACTGACCTACTCATCTACATCCATATTGTCCCACTGACCTACTCATCTACATCCATATTGCCCCACTGACCTACTCATCTACATCATATTGTCCCACTGACCTACTCATCTACATCCATATTGCCCCACTGACCTCTCATCTACATCCAGGTCGCCTCATTGACCTCCTCATCTACATCCATATTGTCCAATTGACCTACTAATCTACATCCATATTGCCCCAATGAACTCTCATCTACATCCAGATCGCCTCATTGACCTCGTCATCTACATCCAGATTGTCCCATTGACCTACTAATCTACATCCATATTGCCCCACTGACCTCCTCATCTACATCCATATTGCCCCACTGACCTCCTCATCTACATCCAGATCGCCTCATTGACCTCCTCATCTACATCCAGATTGTCCCATTGACCTACTAATCTACATCCATATTGCCCCACTGACATCTCATCTACATCCAGATCACCTCATTGACCTCGTCATCTACATCCAGATTGTCCCATTGACTTACTAATCTACATCCATATTGCCCCACTGACCTCCTCATCTACATCCATATTGCCCCCACTGACCTCTCATCTACATCCATATTGCCCCACTGACCTCTCATCTACATCCAGATCCCCCTACTGCACTCCGTATCTATCTTCATTTAACTTTTGTTGCTGTCCTATTGGCCTACCAGAAATGACGCCAGCCAGGGACATAAAAAAACCAACATACACATAAAAAATCTAGCTTTCTAATTCGAAACATACCCACAAACACATAAAAACACAATCTATAAAAGTGGTTCCTTTGCTAACAACGGCGGGTGCCAATGAAATGATTGACCTCGCTGAGAGAGTGACCACTAAGAGCACGGTGATCGCTGGCACGGTGATGCCCTATGATTCCCTGTGAGACCTATGATGACCTGTGATGCCCTAAGATGCTATGTGATGCCCTAAGATGCTATGTGATGCCCTGTGATGCCCATTATGATGCCATATGATGTCCTATGTTGCCTATTATGGTGCCCTGTGGTGCCCTGTGATGCCAATTATGATGTCCTATGTAGCCTATTATGGTGTCCTGTGATGCCAATTATGATGCCATATGATGTCCTATGTAGCCTATTATGGTGCCCTGTGATGTCATATGATGTCCTATGTTACCTATTATTGTGCCCATTATGATGCATATGATGTCCTATGTTGGTTGCCTATTATGGTACCCTGTGATGCCCATTATGATGCCATATGATGTCTCATGTAGCCTATTATGGTGCCCTGTGATGCCCATTATGATGCCATATGATGTCCTATGTTGCCTATTATGATGCCCATTATGATGCATATGATGTCCTATGTTGGTTGCCTATTATGGTGCCCTGTGATGCCCATTATGATGCCATATGATGTCTTACAATGTCCTATTATGGTGCCCTGTGATGCCCTAAGACTTTGATGAACACATCGAAACAACACGGAGCTCTCTTTCCTGCTGATTTATTTTCAATTCGCTCTTAAAGAAATCTCAAGCAGTTATCCGCTCTTTGTTGCTCATTCCTTTAGTCTTCAAGATGCCCAACTTTTAAAAATTCCTTTATACTAACAAAAATGTATATATTTTTAAAAAAAATAATAATAAATTTTAAGCACGGTTAAAAAATACAGATTTCTTCAAACTTTATTTCCTCCCCCCCCCCCCATCTACAATCCCCGTCCCTATACCTCTAAAAAAAATAATAATAAATTTTAAGCTCGGTTAAAAAATACCAATTTCTTCAAACTTTATTTCCCCCCCCCCCCCCCATCTACAATCCCCGTCCCTATACCTCATTGCCTCACCCACCATCCTCCACTCCCCCCCCCCGACTTCCCTATACCACCACCACCACCCCCTGTCTTCGGTAATCTCCAGCCGTCATTAAGATTCTATTGTGCCCCCTTTGGCTTTCAGGCGGAGACAATGCGGCTGTACTCGATGACCGTGCATTTAGTCTCAGGATTTCAATTCTCAACAAGCTCTAAAACTAACGATTTAATTCTGACATTATAGAAAAACTCAATCACAGATCCTTCGATACTTTAAGTTTAAAACAAAACAAAAGAAACCAGGTGCTTGTGTGTGTGTGTGTGTGCCTGTGAGTGTGTGTATTTGTGTTGTTTTTTTTCCCCATAGAAATATCCTGCAGGCTAGTAACAGCAAACAGGACAGTGTGCTAAGGAACGGCTATCCCTCTTTCAGCCTCGATTTGAGTTCACGTCCCAGCTCATTGGTTGTTATAAAGCCACTTTAAGGTCATCAACACCTAGAGGAGCAGACTGACGTTGTTTTTTTATATACAAGAACAACTAGTTCTAAATGCAACCGTCGGACAATTGATTTATACCGAAGGAACTGAATGACATTTCATTTAATATATACCAAAGGAACTGAATGACATTTCATTTAATATATACCAAAGGAACTGAATGACATTTCATTTAATATATACCAAGGGACTGAATGACATTTCATTTAATATATACCGAAGGAACTGAATGACGTTTCATTTAATATATACCGAAGGAACTGAATGACATTTCATTTAATATATACCAAAGGAACTGAATGACATTTCATTTAATATATACCAAAGGAACTGAATGACATTTCATTTAATATATACCAAAGGAACTGAATGACATTTCATTTAATATATACCAAAGGGACTGAATGACATTTCATTTAATATATACCAAAGGAACTGAATGACATTTCATTTAATATATACCAAAGGAACTGAATGACATTTCATTTAATATATACCAAAGGAACTGAATGACATTTCATTTAATATATACCAAAGGAACTGAATGACATTTCATTTAATATATACCAAAGGAACTGAATGACATTTCATTTAATATATACCAAAGGAACTGAATGACATTTCATTTAATATATACCAAAGGAACTGAATGACATTTCATTTAATATATACCAAAGGAACTGAATGACATTTCATTTAATATATACCAAAGGAACTGAATGACATTTCATTTAATATATACCAAAGGAACTGAATGACATTTCATTTAATATAAACCGAAAGGAACTGAATGACATTTCATTTAATATATACCGAAAGGAACTGAATGACATTTCATTTAGTATATACCAAAAGGAACTGAATGACATTTCATTTAATATATACCAAAGGAACTGAATGACATTTCATTTAATATATACCAAAGGAACTGAATGACATTTCATTTAATATATACCGAAAGGAACTGAATGACATTTCATTTAATATATACCGAAAGGGACTGAATGACATTTCATTTAATATATACCGAAAGGAACTGAATGACATTTCATTTAATATATACCGAAAGGAACTGAATGACATTTCATTTAATATATACCAAAGGAACTGAATGACATTTCATTTAATATATACCAAAAGGGACTGAATGACATTTCATTTAATATATACCGAAAGGGACTGAATGACATTTTATGTAGACCAAAAGGGTTTGAATAACATTTTATATAAACCAAAAGGAACTGATATCGAATAGCTGTCATTCTTACGGTAATAAATTTGTGTTTTGAACCTTATTAATTAAGAATTGTTGATCCACTTTCTACAATAGGTATTTACCTATAGACGTTATCCAAAAAGTTGTTGTTACAGACACTCGGTACAACTCGTCACATCCTCGAGTCAGGATTTTTTTTTTTTTTACAAACTTCCAACTGCACTTAAGAGAGACTCGTGGGTTTTAAACGACCCAAACGCTTAAGTCTCTGCCCATCTTTACGCGGTATCACTGCCGCCGGCTGGGCGTCATAAAAAATCAATTAATGTAAAAATATTTCAAGGAAAAAAAAACACGGTAATAAAAAACAAAACAACAACACTGAATAATGACTTTGATAAGGTGGGGGGTTGGGGGGGGGGCGAGCACGTGGTCGGTGGGGGACTCAATGACACTGGACACATCAAGTGCGTAACTTTCTGCTCATTTTCTCCTTGTTGCCCCCCACCCCCACCCCTGCGCGAGCGTGTTGAAGGAGCTTCATTTGCACAGTGCGTGCTCGGGATGTGAAATTAAAAATATCGATACCAATCAATGGATGCTGATTAACGGCAATCTTCGTCACCTGTATTTAGATCAAATTAACAGCCACGATAGAAATATTTTTTTTTTTATTTTAATTTTTATTTTAATAAAGAATCGAGTTAATATTTGAAAAGTTGGGGACGAAATCAAATCTGTTGAAAGTTATTTGATCCTACTGTCTTAAAACGATAAGTCGTCATAACACGCTGCCCCCTCCCCTCCCTGCCTCTCTCCCTCCTTCTCTCTACCTCTCCCCCTCCTTCTCTCTACCTCTCCCCCTCCCTCTCTCCCTCTACTTCTCTGTGCCTCTCTTCTCTCTCCCTACCTCCCTCTCCTCCTCCTTCTCTCTCTTTCTTTCTTTTCATCTTCTTCTACACATTTAAAACCAATTCAAAATCAAAATGATGTCCGCCCCCCCCCCAACCACCACTCAAGTCATTTAAAAGATAATATTAAATTAACCAAAACAAAGCACAGACTATTAGTAGAAAACGTTTGCGAAAATTACCACCCCTTGACTCAAAGGTCAGTGCAATAAGGATTTTTTAAAAAAATAAAAAATTATAAGATAAATATATATTTTTTTTTTAAAAATAATAATAATCACCATTGGTATTTAAAATATTATCAATAACCGAATGAAGATAATATCGCATTAAAAAGACCTTGATTGCGTTGCCCAACATGAAGGTCTTCACGGTTGGCAGGTTAGCCCGAGCCAACCATTGTTTTCTCACTCGTCCTTTGTTGCGTCCCTTGTCCCCGGCCCGCCATTGTTTCCCAGCCAGTAATTATTATTGGCATCAAGCAATCGGCCCCGGATGTCGTCTGCACTGATTTCCTCCCTTGGCCGTCAGAACCTTTCGTCGTCTGCTCGACTGATCGATCCGTTCATTTTGACTAGTCCGGATAATCAACGGCCAACTTTTTTGTGTCATTTCAGATTGATATTTTCTTTCTGTCACGTGTGAGTGTGTATGTGTGTGTGTATGTGCGTGTCAGTGTCTGTGTATTTATGCGTAAGTGTTTAACTGATGATTTTTTTTTTTCGCTTTCGTATTTTTGAGTATTACGAGTTGAACTTTTCCAATAGATGTTGAAGACAGCGGGAGTGTGGCGGAAGTGGCGGCACAGCCATTTGAACACGACGCCATCCATTTGATGCTTCAAGATGTGCCGTGCTGAAAGGGCGTCGCAACATGCCGGCACACACATTACGACATGGCCGCATACGCGTTGAGACATGGTGACACCCATGGTACAGCATTGCGGCACCCACGATAAGACGTGGCGGCACCCACGATATGACATGGCGACACCCATGGTACAGCATTGCGGCACCCACGATAAGACATGGCGGCACCCACGATATGACATGGCGGCACCCACGATATGACATGGTGGCACCCACGATAAGACATGGTGGCACCCACGATATGACATGGCGGCACCCACGATATGACATGGTGGCACCCACAATATGACATGGGGCACCAACGATATGACATGGTGGCACCCACAATATGACATGGCGCACCCACGATATGGCATGGTGGCACCCACGATATGACATGGCGGCACCCACGATATGACATGGTGGCACCCACAATATGACATGGCGCACCAACGATATGACATGGTGGCACCCACAGTATGACAGGGCACACCCACGATAAGACATGGTGGCACCCACGATATGACATGGCGGCACCCACGATATGACATGGTGGCACCAACAATATGACATGGTGGCACCCACAATATGACATGGCGCACCCATGATATGACATGGTGGCACCCACAATATGACATGGCGCACCCACGATATGACATTGTGGCACCAACAATATGACATTGCGCACCCACGATATGACATGGTGGCACCCACAATATGACATGGCGCACCCACGATATGACATGGTGGCACCTACGATATGACATGGCGCACCCACGATAGGAAATGGCAGGAGATACTTCATGACTGACTGGGGCGCACATTTCATAACATGGCGCCCCACAATGAGCAACCAAGGCTCTCCTCAGCATCCGTTGCATACAACCAAACGAAACATTGTTGAGCTAGGAAAGTTTATAGACAAGTTGCAGTCGATGTCAATGCTTCAGCACATTGTCTACCTACCATCAAGCCACTTGGCTACAGCACAATGTCCACCTACCATCATCAAGCCAATTGGCTACAGCACAATGTCCACCTACCATCGTCAAGCCACTTGGCTACATCAAAATGTCCACCTAACATCATCAAGCCAATTGGCTACAGCACAATGTCCACCTACCATCATCAAGCCAATTGGCTACAGCACAATGTCCACCTACCATCATCAAGCCAATTGGCTACAGCATAATGTCCACCTACCATCGTCAAGCCACTTGGCTACAGCACAATGTCCACCTACCATCATCAAGTCAATTGGCTACAGCACAATTTCCACCTACCATCATCAAGCCAATTGGCTACAGCACAATGTCCACCTACCATCATCAAGCCAATTGGCTACAGCACAATGTCCACCTACCATCATCAAGCCAATTGGCTACAGCACAATGTCCACCTACCATCTTCAAGCCAATTGGCTACAGCACAATGACCACCTGCCATCGTCAAGCCACTTGTGCTTTCTTACACGGGTAGCCTCTAACCCAGTGGTTCTCAGCCTTCCTAATGCCGCGACCCTTTAATACAGTTCCTCCAGTTGTGGCGACCCCGCCCCTCAAAATTATTGTCGTTGCTACTTTATAAATGTATAGCACATGTGTTTTCACATGGTCTTCGGCGACCCCTGGGAAAGTAACGTGTAACCCCCAAAGGGGTCGCGACCCACAGGTTGAGAACCGCTGCTCGTACCCATTCACGCTGTTATAACCCAGACCAAAGTCAGTCTGATGCAACTCCAATCTGACTCGGGTGTTAAGTTAAAGAGAGCAAAACAAACCAACAAAAGCATCATTGATCACTGATCAGGTAGGGGTATAAACAAAAATATGTGTAGCTAAAGTCACGAGTAGTAAAAGCACGGCTAATCTGAGACACTTTCCTAACCATCTCTCTCTCGCTTCCTCCTCTCACTCTACTACAAACTCCCCCTTGTCTCTCCATCCCTCCCCTCTCTATTCCTTTCTCTTTCCCCTCTCTCTGCTCTATAATCTCTACCTCCATTTCTCTTTCTCCTTCACCATCTCTCTCCCTCACATCTCTCTCCCCCACCACCTCTCTCCCCACCATCTCTCTCCCTTATCATCTCTCTCCATCACCATCTCTCTGCTTCCATCTCTCTCCATCCCTTCTTCGCCCCTCCTCTCCCTAACCCTCTCTTTCCCCGTCTCATAAGTCATTACAGGTAGCCTCCGTCTGTACAGAGACTACAGCTCTATCAATTAAACAGCCACGACGCTATCCAACACGACTCGTACTGAGATGTTCCAGAGTGCGGGCAGATAAGCGCGTCACACGCCAACAAAGGGAAGGTAGCTAGAAAAGGTCCTCACTCCTGGTACCAACGTTTTGGTGTACATGTTTATTACAGGTTCTATTTTTTGTTTTGGTTTTGGGAGGGAAAAAAAAAAGGTTTAGGGTTAGGGGGGAGGGGGGGGGGAGCCTCCGATGATGCAAGACACAATGATCAGGGTTTTTGGTGTAAATGTTTATTACAGGTTTTATTTTTTGTTTTGGTTTGGGGAGGGAAAAAAAAAAGGTTTAGGGTTAGGGGGGAGGGGGGGGGAGCCTCCGATGATGCAAGACACAATGATCAGGGTTTTATGGTTTGATTTGACTTAATGAACGAGTATAATGTTAGAGACGTAATGTTAGAGACGTAATGTTAGAGACGTAATGTTAGAGCCGTAATGTTAGAGACGCAATGTTAGAGACGTAATGTTAGAGACGTAATGTTAGAGACGCAATGTTAGAGACATAATGTTATAGTAGAGCTTTTCTTATAGACCTAGTGTTGAGGTCCTACTGTTATAAACATCTTATAGATCTGATGTTAAGGGCCTAATGTTAATGACCTATTATTATGGGCCTACTGAGAAACAGACTTGAACATTAATAAAGCATTCAGTAGATTCATTGTACCAACACACGGACCTAGGTAAGGAAACATTATGTACCAACACAGGGAACAAGGTACGGACACATCAACTGTACCAACACACGGACCTAGGTAAGGAAACATTATGTGTACCAACACATGGAACAAGGTGCGGACACATCAACTGTACCAACACACGGACCTAGGAAATGAAACATTATCTGTACCTACACAGGGAACAAGGTGCGGACACATCAACTGTACCAACACAAAGACCTAGGTACGGACACATTAATTGCACCAACACAAGGTACCAAGTTACTGCCTAGAGACGTAGATATTTACGTTTTCTTTGATGAAGATTTCACGTTCACATTAATTTCAATAACCCGAAGGTGTGATCTTCCAAGAAATCCGACACACTAGACGGGGGGGGGGGGGGGTGGGGTTCTGGTGCTGTTGGAGTAATTGATCTTCACGACTTCAGCTCCCGTCGTATCAGTCGGCCCTGTGTAAACCAATCCAATCGACTTTGTTCAAAGCGTCTAAGGCCTATTTACAGACATGAACTGCTTTGTTTGTGTCTACTGTGGCTAATCCGTACGAGTTGATGCCGTAAGAATTCTATTTTTTTCCCGGACAAATACATTTGCGTTGGTTTGCTGGTGTTGGTTTTCTTCTGCACCCATTGTATCACTGTTAATGCCTTTGATGACGTTGCTACCCAGTTCAAATATGTTTGTTGCGACGGATATGCCATCGCGTCCTAGATGCCCTTGAAACAAAGCTTTATATAAAGCTTTTAGTCCTTCGCCGTACGGTGTGCAGCCGCAATGCTCTGTGCCTGGTCCTTCTGTTCCTCGTTATGTTCCCCGTCTACGCTCCGGTGGCCGTGTTAAATACATTTCTTGAGTATGGCACTTTCTCGCTTCAGCCTTTCCAAAACTTTTAGTGCCCCGCCCGTCCCACCTCACACCTCTGACAAATTCAAACTGGGAAACGCCTTCGACTACTTCTCAAACAGAGAGTTAGACACAGGAGAAGATGGGAGTTGGGCGGAGTGGGGGGGGGGGGGGAAGAGACACTCCTTTCAAAAACACTGATATCCGTCGCATTCTCCAATTACGATACTCCCCCCCCACCCCCTTGCCATTTTTTTTTATCTCGGTTCCTTTGTGGCTTCTAATGAGCAGACGTCTAAACCCAGCAGGTAGATCTGTTAGCGCGGCCTTCCCCTCAGACAGAGCCCGATCTTATAAATGGGTTAAAATGTAATTAGACCCTGTCTCCGCTAATTAAGCCGGCATTCAATCACGATTTTATCGGTAATGCCAAAACAGTTTTTAAAAAAAAACACCAACAAAAAACAACACACAAGACACCAAACAAAAAACTGCTTTCTCTACTCTCAGACCGACTGCCTTTAATTGACGCCCTCTTTTTTTCTTTTTTTTTTTTTTTCTTTTTTCCCCCCCCCCTCCCCCCCCCCCCCCCCCCCCTACTTCTCTTCTTCCCCCACTCCTCAAATTTTAATTGGATTAAAAGAATGGCAACTGTTTCAAAACAACCGCCCCACCCTTCCTCAGACCCCACTTTATCAAATGCCTTTTTTCCCAACCCCCACCCCCACTTCTTTCCCCACTTCCTGGAATTTCCCTCATTGTAAATAAGGATTTTAAGCATTATACACAACCGTAAACATATATTGGCCGCACCATGCATATCCTACGCATTGAACACAACCGTCAACATGTAGTGTTGGACGCGAAACTTGCATCTTTAAACTCAAAACTCTTAAAAACTAAACCGATATATCCGTCAAACTAAAGCCCTCGGCCAATCAGACGTTGATGATACATGCACGCCACCTAGGCTAAGGTTTTCTCACGAGAGTAACCTGTGTTGAAAGGTGAGTTCATCAATTAACTCTTCTTTATATATAATATATTACATGGGGGAAAAGAAAAGAATCTTGGCTTTTAAAACGTGTGAGTGCCAATAATAATGACGTCAAAAATGTTCCTAACAAATCTGGCCAAACAAGATACAAAATCCTCTCTCCTCACATCGCCAGTCTGTGATGTAGATGACAGATTGCCCTGTAAGAAGGCGCCAACACGTAGACTTGTTTTCGTTAGCACCAAGTCGACAATGGAGCGGGGCAAGGATCACACCAAGTCAGCAGTGGCGCGGGGCAAGGATCACACCACGTCAGCAGTGGAGCGGAGCAAGGATCACACCAAGTCGGAAATGGAGCGGGGCAAGGATCACATCAAGTCAGCAATGGAGCGGGGCAAGGATCACACCAAGTCGACAATGGAGCGGGGAAAGGATCACACTAAGTCGGCAATGGAGCGGGCAAGGATCACACCAAGTCGGAAATGGAGCGGACAAGGATCACACCAAGTCGGAAATGGAGCGGGCAAGGATCGCACCAAGTCGGCAATGGAGCATGCAAGGATCACACCAAGTCGGAAATTGTGAGGGCAAGGATCAATCCAAGTCGGCAATGGAGCGGGAAAGGATCACTCCAAGTCGGAAATTGAGCGGGAAAGGATCACACCAAGTCGGAAATGGAGCGGGCAAGGATCACACCAAGTCGGCAATGGAGCGGGGAAAGGATCTCACCAAGTCGGCAATGGAGCGGGCAAGGATCACACCAAGTCGGAAATGGAGCGGGCAAGGATCATAACAAGTCGGCAATGGAGCGGACTAATGAGGCGGGGAAAGGATCGCACCAAGTCGGCAATGGAGCGGGCAAGGATCACACCAAGTCGGAAATGGAGCGGGCAAGGATCATAACAAGTCGGCAATGGAGCGGACAAGGATCACACCAAGTCGGCAATGGAGCAGGCAAGGATCAAACCAAGTCAGCAATGGAGCAGGCAAGGATCACACCAAGTCAGCAATGGAGCGGGGAAAGGATCACACAAAGTCGGAAATGGAGCGGGGCAAGGATCACACCAAGTTGGCAATGGAGCGGGGCAAGGATCACACGAAGTCGGCAATGGAGTGGGGAAAGGATCACACCAACTCGGCAATGGAGCGGGGAAAGGATCATATCAACTCTGCAATGGAGCGGGGAAAGGATCACACCAAGGGCAATGGAGCGGGGCAAGGATCACACCAAGTCGGCAATCAGCAGTTTTTCTCTTGATTAATGTTTGTTACCTTGCAAAGGTGTTAAGAGTTCTGTAACGTATGAAAGGGGGTGGGGTGCCGAGGACATGTTTTTCTTTATATTAAGGGGCATCATTTACGGCCAAGTGCAGAAGTTTTTGTTTTTGAGGAAGGTGGGACGGCTAAAAACATGTCCCGCCCCCGGCGGCCCTAACCCTAGCTACGCCGCGACAGGAGTTGAACAAATCTGAGGTGATGAAGTATAAAATTGTGCGTTGAATTTTTATTTGTGCATGTGCAGTTGTTTTTTCTGTGCTTGAGGTTGTTTATTTGTAGCACTTAATTTGTAGCTCTTCATTTTTAGTTGCTTTATTTGTAGTTTTTTTTGTAGTTGTTTATTTGAAGTTGTTCATTTGTAGTTGTTCATTTGAAGTTGTTCATTTGAAGTTGTTCATTTGAAGTTGTTCATTTGTAGTTGTTCATTTGTAGTTGCTCATTTGAAGTTCTTCATTTGTAGTTGCATATTTGTAGTTGCATATTTGTAGTTGTTTATTTGTATTTGTTCATTTGTAGTTGCTCATTAGTAGTAGTTCATTTGTAGTTGTTCATTTGTAGTTGTTCATTTGAATGTGTTTATTTGTAATTGTTCATTTGTATTTATTCATTTGTATTTGTTCATTTTTAGTTGTTCATTTGTAGTTGTTCATTTGTAGTTGTTCATTTGTAGTTGTTCATTTGTATTTTTTTTTTGTAGTTGTTCATTTGTATTTTTTTAAATTTGTATTTGTTTATATGTAGTTGTTTATTTGCAGTTGTTTATATGTAGTTGTTTATTTGTAGTTGTTTATTTTTAGTTGTTTATTTGTAGTTGTTTATTTGTAGTTGTTTATTTTGAAGTTGCTTTTGTTGGGGGATGTCGTGGTATTTCGTTTCCATTTGGTGTTTTGGTTGTTTTTTTTAATTTAAGCTTAGCCATCATTATTTTATTTGACGGCATGAGACACCATCCACCTGCGTCTAAAGATGTAATCTCTTTATTGCCACTGATGACACCCGTCTATAAACCGATGTTCAAGTTACCTTTGATGAAACCAAAATGTTAATCATTTTTGCGACATCCTCCGGCCAGCACGGGCAAAGAGTCGTTGCAGCTCCGCATAAAAACCTATCAAAACATTCTTAACTCTGAACTAAGGATTACATTACATCCTATCCCATTGAACTCAATAAACGACATTTTATCTATTTATCGTTTGCAAATACAAAAATCTCTAACGATTGATTTCTTCTTCCTTCTTGTTGCCATTGTAATATCGCACTAATTGTTTTTCTTATTTAAAAAAAAACAAAAATAAAAAACCAACAAAAAAAACCATTTCTGCACTTGTTGAAACATATGCTTCTCTATGTTCTCAGTATCTGGCCCTCGCTCTCCCACCAGCTGTATCCCCCATCTCATTCTCCCGTCTCTGGTGCCCTTGTGGCACCGCTATCACTGAGCCGAGCTGCCCTTCTATCTTCATTAATCTTTTTGTCTTTTTGGGGGTTTTTTTGGCGTATTTGTATTTTTTTTTTTTTGTTGCTATGAATTGCATCAGTGAAGAGGTTACGCTACGACAATTCCCCCTTACCCCCCCCCTTTTTTTTTTCTCCTTCTATTTCGTCTAGCATCCAGACGGTGTCTGCTTGCATTTTTGGTTTAACAAAAAACAAAAAAACAAAAAAAATGTATAAGCTGAGATTGTTATTTTTAGCAAATGAAAGATTCCCCTATTCTTACCCCCCCCCAACCCCTTATTCTTACACCCCTACATCTTTTAACTGCATTTTATTTTATTTTTTGTTTTTTTTTTGGTTGTTTACCCCCCATTAAATCGCTGGAAGTTACGCTGTCGACATCTGAAAACAAGAAGGAGGGTAAGGAAAGGTGGGTAAGGGAAGGAGACTCCTGTATGTTATCGCTTCAGTTCTAATTACCGAGTGTAACAGCCAAGCCATTTATCATGGAGGCTAACAGCAAACTTTGTCATTCATAATAAACTCTTATTT
>CAXITT010000005.1:329934-343045 GCA_964033795.1 Lymnaea stagnalis | reverse complement strand
ACCATCCCCCTCCAGCACCTCCCCCCCCCCCCCGCCCGACCAGTCAACATAGTGACTTACATCAACCTTTTCTTTCCTGGTGGCCAAGTTGAGAACGTTCACATCTTTTTGTGTCCCTCCAAAATAACTGTTGGCCACCCATGTTTCCCGTGTTACCATGGCGACTGTCCTCAGTTTCCCGCGAACAAATAAAATTTAACCCTGCGTCACTGTAACCGTGCGTCAATGCAACCGTGCGTCACTGTAACCATATGTCCGTCACTATAACCATACGTCACTGTAACCGTGCGTCACTGTAACCGTGCGTCACTGTAACCGTGCGTCACTGTAACCACATGTCCGTCACTATAACCATACGTCACTGTAACCGTGCGTCACTGTAACCGTGCGTCAATTTAACCGTGCGTCACTGTAACCGTACGTCGATGTAACCTTATGTCCGTCACTATAACCATACGCCACTGTAACCGTGCGTCACTGTAACCGTGCGTCGATGTAACCATTCTTCAATGTAAACATACGTCGCTATAACCACACGTCACTGTAACCGTATGTCAATGTAACCATACGTCGATGTAACGCATCAAACAAGGCCACCACTCAATGATAAAGAGATGGAGCAGCACTGCTGACTTGGTGTTAACGTACAGTGTAGTGTACCACTGAACTGACAATTCTGGCCAATTGTTAGTCACTCTGAACTTAGTCTCTCAGTTCTCCAATCCATTTTTTAGTCACACTGAACTTAGTCTCTCAGTTCTCCACTCCAATTGTTAGTCACTCTGAACTTAGTCTCTCCGTTACCCACTCCAATTGTTAGTCACTCTGAACTTAGTCTCTCCGTTACCCACTCCAATTGTTAGTCACTCTGAACTTAGTCTCTCCGTTACCCACTCCAATTGTTAGTCACTCTGAACTTAGTCTCTCCATTACCCACTCCAATTGTTAGTCACTCTGAACTTTGTCAGTTATCAACGCGAGACGTTAGTCACTTGGAGTTTAGTCTCTCAGACTTTAGATCAATTAGAGTAGATGTTCGCCATCGTAGTTTCGACACATTCCCAGCTCCCTGTGTGAGCTATTCCAATGCACCCCTCGCGCCATCTCTACAAGCAGGGTCCCTGTTGATCGTCTGTACCCTATAGCTCATTCCTCAATATTGGCTCAGCTATTTTCTGCCTTAATTACCAGTTGTTTCCCCCCCCCCCTTTTTTCTCCTTTCTTTTATATGACAGTAGTCTCCCCTTCTTGTGGTTTCAGAGATGGATGGCGGTTAATTACATTCCCCCTCCCCCCCTCCTGTCTCCAGCAGCAGACGAGGAGAAGGGAGAATGAATGAGATTTAAGAGCATCTATCTTACTTAATTATAAACGGGAGCGAAATAGCCAAATTTGAAGCGCTACGACTCCACACAGCTGCAGCGCCCCTGCCACCCCCCCCCAAACACACACATACAAAAATTTTCTTGGCATTCCTTCTTATCTGATTCTTTACATTTTATACAATGGCTGCAGAAGACGGAAAACATCTCTAGTTATTCAAAGCAGCCTCACCAAAGGGATCATATGAACCCCAGCCTCACTAATGTGATGATATTTACTGCAGCCTCACTAACGGGACGAAATGAACTTCAGCCTCACTAATGTGATGATGTGAACTTCAGCCTCACCAATGTGATGATATTTACTGCGGCCTCACTAATGTGATGATATTTACTGCAGCCTCACTTATATTGTTCGTCCTTCACATGCAAAGATGACCAAGGTCATATTCGACTCGAGGAGTGGCCTTGACTTCGGCTGTATTTCATATAAAGTGAGCGAGAGTTGCTCCATTCGTCAGCCTCACTCTCTCGCCCTTGCCAATTTGATCCAGTGGCAAGACTTGGTCAAGACTACCGGCAATGGACCAGGATGCAGGGGATGACCAGCAGCGGTTTTTTCTTCTTTACTTGTGTTTTACTGTACTCTCTACCCGTTCCACGTCGCTAGTGTTGTCGGAATTTTCATTGTGTCAGTGCCATGCCGCCTACTGAACTCCAACTACGGGTTGGATTCCATAGATTGCCTTCTTTAAGATGAGTTGCCATTCAAGGTTAACGAGTTGAAGGTTTTCATTTGACCGAAACAATGCCAACCTTCTACTACAAGATACTGGGTTGTGCGGATTGAGGGGACGGAATCCCCCCCCCCCCACGCTTAATAACGGGCTACGCCAATAAGTCATGTATCAATATCGAATTACGAATACGGTAAGAAACATGCACGGTAAGAAGCATGTACGGAAAGACACATGCACGGTAAGAAACATGCACGGTAAGACACATGTACGGTCGAAACAATGCCAACCTTCTACTACAAGATACTGGGTTGTGCGGATTGAGGGGACGGAATCCCCCCCCCCCCCACGCTTAATAACGGGCTACGCCAATAAGTCATGTATCAATATCGAATTACGAATACGGTAAGAAACATGCACGGTAAGAAGCATGTACGGTAAGACACATGCACGGTAAGAAACATGCACGGTAAGACACATGTACGGTAAGACACACCTACGGTAAGACACACCTACGGTAAGACACACC
Source organism: Lymnaea stagnalis (assembly GCA_964033795.1). Classification (NCBI taxonomy): domain Eukaryota; kingdom Metazoa; phylum Mollusca; class Gastropoda; family Lymnaeidae; genus Lymnaea; species Lymnaea stagnalis. The sequence goes on along the minus strand of CAXITT010000005.1, from coordinate 340,457 downwards.
TACGATAAGACAAATGTACGTTAAGACACGTACGGTAAGACAGACGTTGGGTAAAACACACGTACGGTAAAACACACCTAAGGTAAGACACACGTATGATAAGACACACGTACGGTAAGACACATGCGCGGTAAGAAAAATGCGCGGTAAGACACGTGTGCGGTAAGACACATGTACGGTAAGACACACGTACGTATACACTAGTCCACCGTCTACCCTCTCAAATGATCTGTTGAGGTAAACACAATTGTAAACTGAAATTATCCAGGATTTATTTTTAGAGATTTACTAATCATATTCTAAAATCTAGTTGTCATTGAAAATCTAGATGTCATTAAAATCTAGTTGGCATTAAAATATAGAAGGCATTAAAATCTAGGAGGCATTATAAATCTAGATGGCATTACTAACCTAAATGGTACGAAAATGTAGGTGGCATTAAAATATAGAAGGCATTAAAATCTAGGAGGCATTATAAATCTAGATGGCATTATAAATCTAGTTGGCATTATAAATCTAGATGGCATTACTAACCTAAATAGTATTAAAATCTAGATGGCTTTAACAATCTAGATGGCATTAAAATCTAGATGGCATTGAAAATCTCTATTGCATTAAAAATCTAGATGCCCTTAAAATCTAGTTGGCATTTCCATCTCGATGTCAACGTTCCAATTTGCCAACAAGCCAATGCCAATGGCTGATGATTGAAACAGTTATCGAGCATTTGATGAGGGCCAGAAGTACCCTTTTTTAAAAAAAATACTAAAAACGTTGGATTGCATTATGAGACTGACCAAACACGTGGGCATGACAGGAATACTGTTATAGAAATCAGTTTCCGGTTTGTCCTCTGATGATATGTCTGTGATGGCTTTGTCGCGGAGTTTAATTATCAACCCCCCTCCCCCCTCCACACGCCCTTTCAAGGTCACGCGAAAAGGTCCAATAGGATTAATCATAAAAAGTTTATTCTGAAGAAGAATAAAATCAATGCAAGTCAATTAAGTCATGATTTTATTTTGATGACTTTGAATTTCGTCCACGCCAGTTAGATGATAGCCGTCATTCTGGAGTTAATATCATTTTCATTGCTCCAAATCAAGGGGAATGTGTTTTGATGACAATGTACATCTCCTTTTGCAGCATATCCCATAGAAAGATATGAGGCGGTCAGCAGTCTCATTGAGATAACAAGTTTAAAACGGTGCCATTTTAATTTCAACAAGAAAGTCTGCGATTTGTTATGAAATTATTTGTAGCAAAATGTTGCGAGAACCATGGTGTGGTCAGACAAAACATGACGTGGACCATGGTGTGGTCAGACAAAACATGACGTGGACCAAGGTGTGGTCAGATTCTCCAAGAAGAACAATGAACTGTTAGATGGTTGAGCAGGCCGTAGGAAGGGGGTGGGGCGGCAGTCCTCCCAGGGCGGCATTTTTTTTTTCTTTTATTTTTGGATGGGGAATTTTCAGCAAACTGATGAAGTTTTTTTTTGTTGCCTAAGCCTTAGCCTTTCCCGGGCAGAACTAATCCTAGCCACGACACTGTGTTTCTATAAAAGGTAGATTGCTCTATATCTCTTTGCGTTAGGACATGTGCAATACGCACTGTGCGTTGGCGCTGGTAGATCTAGTGACTAATGATAAGGTCCCCCGTAGCAAGTAGGTTTTTGAAAAGAAAAAAAAATCAAGTGACATGAACTCAAAAGGTTAACTTGCCTGCAATCAGTGATGGTACAAATGTTAACTAACCAGCAAAAAGTGATGGTACAAATGTTAACTTAACATCAATCAGTGATGGTACAAATGTTAACTTACCAGCAATTAGTGATGGTAAAAATGTTAACTAACCAGCAAAAAGTGATGGTACAAATGTTATCTTACCAGCAATCAGTGATGGTACAAATGTTAACTTAACATCAATCAGTGATGGTACAAATGTTAACTTACCAGCCATCAGTAATGGTACAAATGTTAACTTACCAGCAATCAGTGATGGTCCATCATCCAATTCAGTTTAACAACGGCGGTCGGTGCCGCGAGGCGCCATGATGGATTGAGGTTATACTCTCAAACCCAGTCCGCTGGTGCGCACATTCAGTTGAATGAGGGATTCGATAGAGATGTCACCATAAAGTTTTATCTGTTGTTTTTTTTTCTTTTTCTTTTTTTGCGATTGATATTTAGTTTCCACGTGACATCCTGACGTCACCTGGTCTCATAAAATGTTCCAGTGCGCAGCTTCGATTCTGTGACGTCATGACTATCGTCTGCAAAAATACGAATGGGAAAAATTAATAGGAAGGGCTTGTTGAAATATAAACATTTTTTTTTAAAATAACCTTGAATTAACATACAAACATGTCATTTTTTCCATTAACGTGAAATTATGCATAAACATAATTTTATTCATGAACCTCACTTTCAAATTAATTAAGTATAAATATGATTCTAAAATGCTAATATTGCCATGTGACTTACTATCTAAATTGGGTTTTATGCAATTAAAAAAAACAACAACAACCAGAAGTTAGAAGATATGTTCTTTTTGACTACCGGTACTTCAGTCGCTAAGGTCACAAATGGGACCTTACGCAATAGAATAGTCACATTTTTGTAACTTGACCTAAAGGAATTGCCAAAAAGGAGGGAGAGAGAGGGAGAGAGAGAAAGAGAATTGATATATTATTACAAAATCATGTTCAAGTTGTCACCAAGTTTTGTTTTGATTCTCACTGCCAATATGTAAGTAGAATTGTGTCTACTGGTTTTGGGAGACACACTTACTTTTAAACTTTATTTACATCAATTAGTTACTGATTTCTTTTCGTCAATAGACTATATAACAATAAAAGCAATCAAATTAATAGTAATAATGGCTAAAATAATTGCTATAATAATGGCTAAAATAATGACACTAACGGCGGGTAGTGAAAATAATAATAATAATATGTCTATATAAGTAAAAATAAGTAAATAGACTTGACAAAATGCTGTCAGAATTCTATCTTAGTTTTTAAACGAATCAATTGACTAATAAGTTCAAGATATATATATATACATATATAACGGGTATATGTAGTAACGTTATCTAGTTGCAGTCTTTTCATGTACTGACTTGTAGACACGTTTAAATTTCATTGCAACTAAGGTATATAATAATATGGTTTAAAAACATGACCTATCGCCCCCCCCCCACAAACACCCTACACTTGTGTCGACCAACTATATCTATACATCATAGGCGCCCTCTACACGCCCTCGGTGAGACTGTCCCCTCTCTGAGACCCACTCTCTGAGACTCACCCTCTGATACCCACGCTCTCTCTGAGACAAAGTCGTTTTATTGAGACGAATTCCCCGATCGCCTGATGACGAGGAGTCGATGTAAAAACCCGAAGCTTCTTCCCAGCCTTGATTGGTGGTGATTAAATAAGTGCTGCCCACCATTATACCGTGCTGTCCTGATTCCATATTGCTACCTCCAATTCTAAAGTGCTACCCTCATTCTACAGTGCTACCCTCATTCTATAGTGCGACCTTGATTCTAAAGTGGTACCCTAATTTTACAGTGCTGCCCTCATTCTACAGTGCTTTATTCTTTCTACAGTGCTACCTTCATTCTTTCTACAGTGCTACCTTCATTCTACAGGGCTGCCATCATTCTCATATTGCATGTTTCTCATTTCACTTGCAGGCTAGACAGAAGATTTTTTTTTTTACACAGATAATTAAAAACTTAAAATGCCATTCCATTTTTTTTTTAAAGTTATTTTTTTTATAACCTCCAAACCAAATTGTTTATAATGACGCTTACATTTTGTGAGTTCTTCATGTTTAAGATTTATTGCTATGACAACACTTATGATGTCACTTAATTTTAATTTTTAACCATTTAAGCTTAATCTCAAAACAAAATATGTTTATTTATGAAGCAAAATTATTGTACGCGTGGTGTGTGTGAGGCATAGCAAACACTGATGATGTCATAATAAAAAAATATAAGTGTAATCTCAAAACCAGATTGTTTAACCAGACTGTTTTTCATTAGGATACCCTTTTTTGCGTACATAGTGCTCACCATCACCATGTTACGATAATCAACAATTATGATGTCATTCCATTTGATTGATTGTTTTTTTCCACTAATACTAATGATCTCGAAACAAGTATGTTTCTTACGATGCGCGCTTAAAGTGCATAGCACGCCACCTATTGTGTGAAAGATGTTTCATAGTTTGTTGTGAGTAGGTCCCACTCTTCACTATTCTTACATGCATTTTAAATTATTGAGTATCTTGCCAAAGTTTTATTTGGGGCGGGGGGGGGGGGGGGGGAATGTCAGCTTTAAATAAAAATAAAACAANGGGGGGGGGGGGGGGGGGGGGGGGGGGGAGGAATGTCAGCTTTAAATAAAAATAAATCAAAATTGATTTATTTTCCCTCTAGCTAGCTGACCCTTTACGAAGACCAGTAATCCTAAAAGCTAAAAGACCAGTAATCCTAAAAGCTAAAAGACCAGTAATCCTAAAAGCTAAATGACCAGTAATCCTAAAAACTAAAATGAGTATCGAGGTAAATTTTTCTAAATTATTTTTTCAACCGCCTGTCCACCCAGCCCCCCCCCCCTTCTCATTCCTCAATTGCTCGCCATTTCCCTATTCGTATTACGGCTCGTTTAATTACGCATCTTCCTGTCTCATTTGGCTGACTGTTCTACTTTCTATTTCCATCTGTCCCCACCCCCTGCCCCCTCCTCCCTCACCCTTGCGTCTATTAGGCCTCATCCCGCATGAAGGCAGCACTTTTAATTGCAAATCTCGTGGAAACACGCCCAAATCAGATCGCCATCTTTTTTTTTTTAAATCTCTCTTTTCATTTTCTTTTACCAACCCGCCCTCGATAGTCCCTCGCAGTTTTTTTTCTTCATCTCTCTCTCTATCTCTCGCCCTCTCTCTCTCTCCTCGTTCATTTTTTTATTTCTTCCTTACAAAGCATCGATCGAGATTTGGATGTTGGCTGTGCCCTGGAATAGAGCTAAGTGAAGGCGCAAATTAGGGCGTACGGGGGAGGGCACTTCCACGAGGGTCAGTCGTCTAACAGGCTAACAGGTTATTCCGAGGGGGGGGGGCACGACAAAATTATGGTGGCGTAACTATAGACGGTGAGCATACGAGAAATAAGTCTGCCAATGTGGAAATTAGTCTGAGTATTGGAGCAAAAACTTTAAGTCTTACACACTATAAAAGGGTCTTACACACTATAAAAATACATACAAGTCTCATACAGACACTACACAAGTACAATATATAATAGGAACACTTCTTGTAATAAGTTTGATATATTCAAAAGAAGGAAAGAAAAGGAAAAGGTAAACAAAAATATAAAATTAAGAAAGAAAGATAGATAGAAAGTAATAGCGTGTCAACAGAACGTGTCAAAAGAAAGGAAAGAAAGAAAGAAAGTAATAAAGAAAGAAATAGTTAGAAAGTAATAGTAAGTCAACAGAACGGGCATTCCTTTCGCTTCCAAGAGTTGTCACTTTGTGTGGTGGTGTTGGTGTTGTTGTTGGCATTGGCGACATTGTTCAGTGTGTGCAGCAGCAGGCGGGATTCTGTGACCAGGGGTCCGATTGGACAAATCTATCCAGAAAATAACATACCATGCTGACTGTAAGCTCCGACAGGGTAATGGTTCTATAGTTACTGAAGATATGCCTGATGTGGGTCGAGATTTGACGAGGGACGATACTCGTATGGAGATTGAACGATTGTGGAAAATTCGAAGATAGATGAGAGAGAAAAGAGAGAGAGAGAGAGGAAGAGAGGGAGAGAGTGAGAGAGAAAAGAGAGAGAGAAGAGAGAGAGAGAGAGAAAAGAGAGAGAGAGAGAGAGAGAGAGGGAGGCAGAAAGAGAATGAGAGAGAAAGGAGTGGAGAGAGATAGAGAGAAGGGGAGAGATAGTGGAAGGACGGAGGGGGAGAGATGAGAGAGAGTGGAAAAAGCGAAGAGAGAGGAGAGAGAAAAGAGAGAGAGAGAGAGGAAGAGAGGGAGAGAGAGAGAGAGAAAAGAGAGAGAGAAGAGAGAGAGAGAGAGAAAAGAGAGAGAGAGAGAGAGAGAGAGGGAGGCAGAAAGAGAATGAGAGAGAAAGGAGTGGAAAGAGATAGAGAGAAGGGGAGAGATAGTGGAAGGACGGAGGGGGAGAGACAAGGAGGGAGTGAGAATGAGAGAGGGGGGTGGGAGAGAGAGACCATAGATAGAGAGGCAAAACATACTTACACAAAGGTAACTGAGGAAAATAGAAGTGGCCATAAAATAAACCTTCGGGTATGATTATAAATCTTGCCAAACATTTTACATCAAACAGTAAGTATTGCAAAAACAAAAATACAACAAAAACAAAAAAAAACCAAAAAAAACAACAACAGCCCCAAAAAACCGGCTCAATCTCTTTAAAGCAAACTTTCCTTACACAAGGATGACAACTGGGATAAATAATATTTGCTACAAAATAATTTACAAACGTTATGTGAAACTAACATATTATGCGCCTACATATACAGACACGCTCTAATTTTCATGACCTAAAGACTTACTCGCCAAATCCTACAACCGGTGTGTCACACGCGCTGCTGGGATAGACAGACAAACATTCAGACAGACATTCAGAAAGACTTCTCACTGAACTCATTGAACCTGACTTCATGCAGAACATTTTTAAAATCTAATTCCCAGCTAAACAAACACGAGGAGGCTCCAGGAAATCCTGTATCATTTTAGGGCGAATTCTTGGTGGGTTGTTTTTTTTTGCCCTAGCGTAATGGGCGCATTAATATATAGCACGTGATTACATTTTTATCATATTTTTTTTACGCGTAATGAAACTGCAGGTGATTAAAGCAGCAGCGACCGAGGAGGTGACGAGACGCCTGGCACCGAGAGAAAGACTCGTCAAACGAATGACTCATTCTAACGACACACAAATGACCTTCTTCAAGTTCGTTTGTGTGACCCCGTGCCCCCAACAACCCCCCCCCCCCTTTTCTTTTTTTTTGCCCGGGCCCCAAACCCGCGTCTCATTTTGTATTTTATCTCCCGGGGAAAACAAAACAGAAATGAAATAAAATTCAATTAGGCTAATGAAGAATTACGACACGTGATTAGCAACACGTGGGGGAGTGAGAGAGAGAGAGGGAGAGAGAGAGAGAGAAAGGGAGAGTGAGCTATGGCTAACGTTTACAAACAAAGAAGGCGAGGCATTAGTGGGGTTGAATAGTACTACATGGGTGATAGGGGCAGTTGTCGGGAGGGGGGGGGTGGGGTGAGGACGAGAGAATGGAGGATATTGAGGGCTGATGAGGAGGAGAATGAGGATGAGATGGAGGAGAAGGAGGCGGAGAACCGGAAGGGTGCGGGTGTGGTGAAGGGACCCTCCAGAGAGATAAAATTATCGGGGAAGGAAAGAAAGTTCAGACGCCAAATGTTATTGGGAGGAGATCTGACGGATCAACTAGCAAACAGGAAATAGTTGTCATGAGCTCGAACAGTGTAAAACTGAATAGATGAAACACAGCGAAGAAGGGATGCGTGGTAGAAATGTCCATTTTTCAAAGCCACACTTCATAATACTACAGTAGAACATTACATGACTACATATTACTATTACATTACATGGGTTCAATCATAACTCACTATCCCATGACTGTGAGCGGATGTCTTTCCTAAATTGAAGCCCTCCTAAATACTCGTGTTCGATAACCTAAATACTGTGATAGTGGCGACGGTGGGCAAATGGCCATAGAATGATAGTGGTGACGGTGGCCAAATGGCCATACAGTGATGGTGGTTTCAGTTGACTTGTCCATCCAAAGACAGTGGCTACAGTGGACATGCCCATACATTGACCGCGGTCACGTGTTGGTGCTCGTGTAGTCACGTGACAGCTGACTGTGTTCTCATGATTCAGCAAATATATATATATTTAAAAAATAATAATAACTAGCAGCGCTCAGACTCCTATCATGGCCGACTTTGAAGGTCTGTGTCAGAAGTTGTACAGATGTCAAATATGCGTTTCATTTAATCAACCATACGCATTGCTGTATGGCTGTACGTTACACAAACATTCTGTTTGGCGAGCGGTCCAAGTCAGAGCAAGGTTCGACCGTCCCTTTGGGGAACGTTAAAAAAAACTGGAGTGGGGTGAGTACCGTGTTAATTGGGTTTCCTCCCCTGGTGTCTGCGCCCTTTGTTTGGTCATCATTTCCATAATGTGCTAAGTGATGAGTAAAGGGGGAGGGGTTCAGGGACTGGGTTGGGAGGTGGGGGGCGCAAGACGAGCCTCGAACGTGGTCTCAACTAACAGACGTTACAGGGACAGATATCGTTTAGGAAAGATATATCATTGAAGGCAGATATTCTGGTGTCTGCGCCCTTTGTTTGGTCATCATTTCCATAATGTGCTAAGTGATGAGTAAAGGGGGAGGGGTTCAGGGACTGGGTTGGGAGGGGGGGGGCGCAAGACGAGCCTCGAACGTGGTCTCAACTAACAGACGTTACAGGGACAGATATCGTTTAGGAAAGATATATCATTGAAGGCAGATATCTTTGTAGACATCAATTTCTAGATCAGATAGATCTGTCAGCCGATAAAATTGCAGATATATGCCTTTATGGTCTGTTTTGTGGACATATGTCATGGAGGGCTTCCTATAAAAGCAGTGATTCTCAAGGGGGGCAGACAGAGACTCAAATACGTCTTTAAACGTATTCTGCTGGCACTTCAAATCTTATAAGAAACGGTGGAGTTCATGAATTTAATTGGAGTCGAAATGTGACGGACATCAAGGCCGGACCAGCCCGTTGATCACCAAAGAACACGCTGCTTTGTGGTGTCTTCCCTGTGTGGGCTGAGATCCGTCGGTTCGAGGCGGTGATAAGCGTTGATATTTTGATCGGCTGGAAGATACACTAGGGGGCGCCGGGTGCAAGGAAGTAACGCCGGCAAGCCGTTATCAGGAATGGTGCCGTACTTAAGTCCAAGTTCTGGGATTTATGCGGGCAGTTCTCACAGTTAGCAGGCGTGCCTTTGAAGTGGAGCTCCAAGAGTCATGGGCGTGGAGCTGCGAAAGTGGGTGGGGTGGGGTGTGGGCGGATATAAAGTCCGTTACCTTCAATTAGCATGAGTGGTGTGTGTGGTTGTACTTAACATCACTCACAAGCATGAGTGGTGTGTGTGGTTGTACTTCAAATCACTCACAACGTTTTGTTGACAGTGTTTTGTCATCTCTAAAAGAGTGAACTTTCCGATCATGACTTCATATTTCACATCTAAGGGTGGATGTTACTTTGCCCGTGTAGCGGCGACTTCCGGTTAAGATGGTTGCATAACACGCGAGGAGTGCCAGACAGTAACACATCATTTGACAGTGCGTTAAGCCGACAGTGATCCGAAATCATTTGACCTGAAATCATGTGACAGTGCACTCTATTTGGAATGACCTGAAATCATTTTACTGTGCACTCTATTTGGAAGGACCTGAAATTATTTGAAAGTGCACTCTATTTGGAATAACCTGAAATCATGTGACAGTGCACTCTATTTGGAATGACCTGAAATCATTTGACAGTGCACTCTATTTGGAATGACCTGAAATCATTTGACAGTGCACTCTATTTGGAGTGACCTGAAATCATTTGACAGTGCACTCTATTTGGAATGACCCGAAATTATTTTTCCAGCATCAAAGTATTTGATCTAAACAGAGGACACACCTTGTCTTAAGTGGTACCGGTGTACACTTAGAGAAAGACACACCTTTTTTCGATAACTATTGGAAAATTCTTTAAATAATGTGTCGGTGACACACGGATAAAACTTTACAAACAGTGTCGTCACATAGATAGTAAATATCAATTTTGAAAAGTGAAACGTGAACAATTCAATTCAATACACACATATGCATAACATAACAACGGAGCTTTGCCTAGTTGTATTCATCAACACATAACAGCTACCCCGTTCACATAGACTAAATAAGTTGCACTACATATGATTTGACTGATTTGTTCATATCCAATGTCAGAATTCTGAGAGTAAATATCGCATCCGTCACGTTATTTAGAGAAATCTTCAAATTTTCCTTCGTCGTAAACACAGACACACGAAAATCGGACACAATTATTATCCACTAGCAGCGGTCAGTGAGTGACCCCGGAGTTGTCCACACCCCAACAACACGGACCAGGCGAATGAGACCCTCTCCTTGCTGTCGTACCTGCTTTGATTGCTTCCACGTTCTCCGCATCGCACCTGTACCGTAGTGCATGGGGCACCCCGGGCGGCCTCCCCCCTCCCCTCGCATCACACTTCCAAACAAAAGGCACGCCTCTGTGTGAGGGAACCGGGTCGCGGCCTGCCCGGTCTAAGAGTATGTCACCGTTACACTGTGATCGCTTGGCTTAAGGTCCGAGTGTCCGCGCCGGCGGGAAGATGAAAAAAAAAAGGAGGGGGGGGGGGG
>CAXITT010000005.1:318686-328841 GCA_964033795.1 Lymnaea stagnalis | reverse complement strand
GGGGGGGGGGGCGACCCATTGGTGTTAAGACAAAACTGTAGTGGCCATTCCTTAGAACAGCGGTTCTCAACCTGTGGGTCGCGACCCCTTTAGGGGGGGGGGAGCCTAACGACCCTTACACAGGGGACACCTAAGACCATCGGATAATGTATATTAATTAAGTAGCAAAGCTAATGATTTTAGGGTTAGGGGTGTATTAAAGGGTCGCGGCATTAGGGAAGGTTGAGAACCGCTGCCTTAGACTAACACAATGTCATCTACTGGGGTGTACTAGCAGGACTCCTCATTTCCAAAAAAAAAAAAAATGCCAATAAGTTAAAATGAAAAGAGCAGGTCACTTTTTTTTTCCAGGTCATTTTCGGGTTTTCCCCCTAGTTTCCATCACGAGCCACCGCCTCATTATGTCAGAGCGCACAACGGTGTCTGCACATGATAACAAAATTTGTTCATTACTCGAGGCGGCGCCGAGTTGCAGAAACTAACAAAGACCAGCTTACGTTGTAAAAAAATGATGTTATGTGATTGTGAGCGTGTGGGTGTACAAGGTGGCTGTGTGTGTGTTTGCATGAATGTGTGTTTGTGTGTTAGTGAAGGGGGTGATTGGTGGGCGACCTTAGAAAAAGCAAATTTTTACGAGTGCACAGCACACGGAAGATGGCTGGACTTGAAAACTAGGAGGGTGCTTCGTGCAGGCTAGTAGTTTGGGATGGACGGATATGACGTCTAACGGCGAGTCCTGAGCTAGTAAAGAGATAATTAATTTTTTGGGCGGCAATAACACAAGACAAGAAGACAGGTCGTCTGCTGTAGAGAAGGCCTGACGTCACATCCGTTAATTTATTTATTAAATACTCCAGCACTGTGATTGCCAAGTGTGAGTACGTACGTCCGGTGCTCCGCGAGAAGTAGGGTTGTTATTAAACCCCCTCTTTGTATTGGTTGATACACCAAACTTTGAATAGTTTAAAGATTCCGATGGTTTACTAGCGTTTACCCAGTTTGATTGTGCTTACCCTAATTTGAGTGTGTTAAAACACAAGGTAGAGCTACCTACTATCGTAAAATAAATGATAAATTGGTTGTATTTTCATGTACGATAATAGCCTTACAATTAGTCTTATAAAATGCTATGTGCTATATGCTATATGAAGTTTGGACATGTCCTCATCAGATGTTTGAAACGCATTGTTTTTCTAGATTGATGTCATTAAATACCCCCCCCCCCAAATCCCTCACAGTCCCCTAACCCGTTTCCATTGTGCCTGACGTTTGTCAATTCCAGCCCCCCCCCCCAATAGGGTGTCCGAACCCACAGATTTACCNGGGTCACGTTCGTTGTGGAATCAGTCGGGGTACCAGCGTGGGGGCAAGAGTGCGATGGGGTGGGGGTTAACTGCATCACCTTAGGAGAAAACGGGGCGTAAATATCATGAGGAAGATCGCTATCTTATGCTGGCCATGAACGGTACAGCAACATCATTTTAAAATAGCATTTACAGCGGTACTCTTTTTTGTAGTATCCCCAGAGTTATCTACAACCAGTTCAAGTAAAAGCAATCCTCTCTTCTTACGGTTTCTAACAGTTCTTAGGCAGTGAGAAATTATTCAACAGGAAATGGCTTACCACTTTCGAAGGCTTTCAAAAGAGTAAATAGATTTTTGAATTCCCAATTATAAATATAATTCAACAAGTGATTACATGCCCCCCCCCCCCAAAAAAACCTCTTTTATTTTGTTCATCCTTCCCCCATGTCCATTAAATAAAAGTTTTTGAGTCAGAGGACTTAAATGAATAAATAAATATGTATATATTGGTATTACATTTTCTTTTCGTCTCTAAATTTAGTTAAAATACTTGGGAATGCTCCAAATGAAGTAACCGCCCCTTGCACATAAGACGGGTGTAGTAGTCCAGATTTGTCATTTGCTCAGTTCAAAGGTCACCCCCGTCTAACATTCCATATGCGCACAAATGTACCAAGGACCTCTAAAAGGTTACGGCCCCCATCAGGTTACGGCCCCTATCAGGTTACGGTCCCCCATCAGGTTACGGCCCTCATCCACTTGCAGTGAGTAATATAAACGCACGTGAGACAGGTCACGTGATTGCATTTGTACCACCGGGATCAGGCACGCGAGGAGGCGAGAGATCGATGGACTGAGCCAAGGAGCGAGACCGTAGCCGAGGGTGTCAGGAAGGATCATACGGAAGGGGGGTGGTGGTGTTGGGATTATCTCGATCGAGGGCGCCGACGACGAACGCGTGAGCTTTAAATGCGTTTTCTTAAGGATTCATTTTGAAATAGTTAACTTACAAACCCGTACAATAAGATGGACTCGTTCTTTTGAAGTATTTCAATATTAATTTAATTATTCATTCATTTATATATATATATTTATTTATTTATATATTTATTTATTTTATATTTATTTGGAAAGGTGGGGGAATCGACTTAAGAGTGTGTGCTGCCTTTCGTTAGTTTATGGGCTGTGGTGGCCAGACGTGTGCTAGCTAAGTGGTAGTTATAGCTCATAGTCCCGTAGCACCTTTGCTGAAACGCTTTAGCATTGGGTTTGTTTGTCAGCATAGTGACTAACGAAACGGTGGCTTGACCACGGCCGAGTTAGCAGGCAGTCCTGCCGGACAGAAACGCAGGCATTCTCATGCCGAGTTAGCAGGCAGTCCCGCCGGACAGAAACGCAGGCATTCTTCTCAATCCAAGCAATTGTGCGTGTTACGAAAGTAACAATTTAAACATTAAAAACAACTTCAGTCTCCGAAGACAGACTCAGACCAAAACTGTCTGACTCCTTTCCCAAGGCTTCAATTCAATGACGTCACACCCCTAACAGTCCACGACTCCGACTCCAAAATCGAATATAGACACTCTCTTCCCATCTTACCCTTCTTTCTCCCCCCTCTCTCTCTCTCTCTCCCTCTGCCTCTCTCTCTGATCTCTATATTTTTTTTTGTTCACGGGCATGCTCAGATGAGATGACTAAAGGCAATCTGGCGTTCATAGATACAACAACAATTCTGGGTGAGAACCATTTAACCACTCGACAAGTCTCGAGGTGCGGCCAAAGAACAACAACGACTCGTCTTTATTGACTCGTGTGGGGGACCTGTGCAAGTTTTTGGCTACTGGATGGTTACAGCAAAGCGAGGCTAATCGAAGGAGGTGCTAATCCAAAGTGGAGGAGTTGAACGTGCAAATGGGGGGCGGGGGGAGGGGCGGGGGGGGTTACCCTTGGTTGCGGGATTACTATTAGCAATACGTCATTAGAAACATGAACCCCCATGGCGCCCCCCCTCCCCTTTTTTTGACTTTAACGGTGGGAGGGGGGACGGGATTTGGGTGAGAACGGAGTTTACAACGGTGTTTGTTGTGGTGGGCTCTTGTGTTTTTTGGCGGGAGAATGGGGCAGACACCACGGATTGAGCCATTCCAACACTGAATAGCTTTAGTCTTTTCTCGAATGGGGTTTGAGAATATTTTTTTTTTTTAAAGTACTATTTACAAAACTTGGTGGAGTTTCAAGGGCTAGCTGAAGGTCACTAAGATACTAAGATGGACCTGACACACTTGAAAAAAAGAAATAATTTTAAAAAGAAAATAAATAACAAATCAGCTAGTGACGATAACAATTGAATTCCAATTTTAACAATTAAAATTTTTTGTTACACATTTACACCACACGTCTCTGTTTTCACATACATGTTTCTATCACAGAAGTCATAGGTCATCATATCACTCACAAGCCCTTCGGATGGGCTCTGTGGAGGGGAAGATACGGGGCGTGGGGTGGGGGTAAGCTTCTTACGGGGATGAAAAGTAACGGAGATGGTTGCTGAATTTGCATTTGGTAAGGGGGGTAGTTAATATAATATCATGGAGAGTTGTTTGGCGTATACTGGCTGTTGCGGTGATAGTTACAAAACCTGTGAGTAACGGGGCGTAGTATTTAGTAACAGGGCCGCGTGGTCTTAGATGTGCTGAATACTTGAACCTGCGCGACACAATCAAACTTTTCTGATAGGACACAGAGACTCGAGAGGACCGGTTGCCTGGTCCCGTACAGGAGCAGGTAGTAGGCAGGTGATTAACATAGTTGTGTTGTCGGAGTAGAGCCGTATGTCATCCGGTCCCCCGTCCTGGAAATCTCTAATGCCTGGACGATACAATTATGACAAACTGACCTTCAACTCCCGCACCTCTTCCCCCCCCTTTTCCACCCCCCTCCACCCCCCTCCCTTCCCCGCATGTCTAAGGCTCCATACGGAAGTGGATTATCTGACCCCCGTCTGCAAATAACATAGGTGTGGTGTCGGAGTAGAGCCGTATGTCATCCGGTCCCCCGTCCTGGAAATCTCTAATGCCTGGACGATACAATTATGACAAACTGACCTTCAACTCCCGCCCCTCTTCCCCCCCCCTTTTCCACCCCCCTCCACCCCCCTCCCTTCCCCGCATGTCTAAGGCTCCATACGGAAGTGGATTATCTGACCCCCGTCTGCAAACTGTTGATTAAAACTGAAACCGTCCATTACTGACCAGTGTCCAGCCTATTATGTTACCAGCATTTTTCAGTTGTACCGGGGCCGTGTCCTGTGCGCGGTTGGATCATAGCACATAGAAAAATTCAAGGTCGGGGTCTAGTTAACTCATGGTATAGCGAACTCGGGCTATAGTAAAAGTCAGGGTATAGTTAAGTTAGGGTTTAACAAAGTAAGGCTATAGCAAATTCAGGGTATAACAACGTCAGGCTTACGTGAGCAAATTAGGGTATAACAAAGTCAGGCTATAGCAAAGACAAGGTATAGTAAAGTTTGGGTATTGTAAATTCATGATAGAGTAAATTCAGGGTACAGTATAGTACTGTCAGTAGTGTCAGGATATAGTCAAGTCAGTGGTAAAGTATAGTCGTTTCAAGGATATTGCAGACTCAGGGTATCGTCAAGTCAAATACTTGCCTCACGTAAGCTTAAATGGAAAGCTCTCGGTCTCGGACTTCAACAACTTCACTCGGTCTTCAATAGTGAAACGCCGGGTAGGGGAATTTAAACTCTTTACGACTCCGGTCTCACAAGTCAAATGGGGGGGGGGGGGATGGAGGGGGTGAAAAAAATGGTGCGGGTGGAAAAAATGAGGGGGGGCGTACGGAAACAAAGTCATCCCTGCCTTCCAGTTAGAAGATGACCAGTCCCTCAAAACCGACTGACCAGCGAGTGATAAGATCAGCCAGAGACTCGTTTGATGACCAGGCTATTGTATCAGCAAATGTTCAACAAACGAACGGCGTCTCTGCAACTGACCGCCCCCCCCCCACGGCCCCCCAGGGGTTTTTGTTGGAGGGGACGGGGGATTAAAGGCTGATAAGAAGCAGGAGGGGTGGGGAATGAAACGTGAAATTAAAGAGCGGACCGGCCGCGCGGACAAGAAAGGCGGCGGAGTGGAGCTAATGTGTTACGTAAGTATGGCCCTGGCCGGACACAAGTGACCAGTCCTCTCAGTTTTAATTAGGTTTTTGCCGGTGCCGATTTTCCTTTTGTGGTTGTGATTTGAAAGACAGGCTCGCCAGGCCGGCTGTTTCCAATGAAGAAAACGCTCTCTGTTACCAATTTGGACTTTCTCTTTTACCTATCTGGACTCTCCCTATCACCTATTTGTACTCTTTCTGTCACTTATTTGGACTCTCTTTGTCACTTATTTGTACTTTCTATGTAAATTATTCGTACTCTCTCCTTCTATCTCTGTCTCTCTCTTTCTCTCTCTCTCTCTCTCTGACTCTATGTTAATTATTTGTGCTCTGTCAAAGCTGTAGGCTAATTTATTATATTTTTAAACAGCTGTAGAACTCAAAATAAACATACTTCATTCCAGATTTAGCTGAACAATTTTTTTAACAGATTAAAGCCTAAGAGAGAGAGAGAGAGAGAGAGATCGAGAGGGGGAGGGAGAGAGAGAGAGGGAGAGAGAGAGAGCGAGAGAGAGCGAGAGAGAGAGCGAGAGAGAGAGCGAGAGAGCGAGAGAGAGGAGTGAAATAATGTTTCTTGTTTAGCTCCCACTAAAAGGAGTTCCCTTTTAACAACACACATTCAAACGAAACACCTTGTCTGACCGGTGTAATGGAGGAAACAAATCCACCTTTGACCAGTGTCCAGTTCCGCCGCGCTGGAGCTGCCATCTCTGTGTCTAACCAACCGTGACCAACGCCGTTACCAGACAGTGACCACCAGGTAACCGTTTGATCATGAGCTAATTGCTGGTGGACTTCACGCTCCCACACCGTCGTGATGTCGCCAGATCACGGTTAAACCAGGAAGCGTCCATGGTTCGAGAGAGCCACTCGACCGGCGCGCCCCCCACCCCCTAATGGGGGGGGGGTGCATTTCATAAGTTTTAAACGGTAAAAAATACGGAACAATTTTTTTTGTCGCCCAAGTCGAAGGGAGGTTTAAAAAAAGTAGTGTGTTTTTTGTGGGTTTTTTCAACAAAGGGAGCACTTTCACGCCCCGACCTCCCATGTGCCCTTTTCCAACCCCGACTTTAAGCCTTATAATCCATGTTTATGCAAGGGAACGACTTTAGAGAAATCAATAAATCACAGAAAAAATGTAAATATTCAACAAAGTGAGGTTAACAATTGCGGGGAGAAAAAAAAAAAATCAGAATTAAAAATGTGATGACATTGCATTGTTGAAATTTTTAACGCCCCTCAAGTCAAAGCCTCCACAGCAAGGCTGCAGCGATGCTTAAGTTAAGGATTCATTGCACAAGAATTTAAAAAAAAAAACATACAAAAAAAACGTCTTAAATGGCCAACTGCTCCACTAATTAGATCAAACACCTTCATCGATGACAGGAACTGTTGACAACCCACCACCGCCTCCCAAGCCCCCCCCCCCAAAAAAAAAAAAAAAAAGAAAAGACCTGGCCATCGCTTGACACGGATTAACCGACCGCCCAAGCCCGTGCTCATAATCTTGAGATATCGCAAGGTTCAAGTCTGGGCACATGCGCCCTTTGACTGTCTTGTCCAAAGGCTTGGCAGAGCATCAGCGGTTGTCGCACATATTTGCTGTCTTATGACCAGGGCGAAGCTGCTCAAGTGGCAAATATACGCAGTGTTATGTGAGTGTCAAGATCATTTCTAAATAAGAGTATAAAAGTGTAAAAAATGAGAGCAAAAAATAGTCTATTTTATTTTGATAAAGCTAAAATAAAGAATTTAAAAGCACAAATGGACATACAAAAGACAAAAAAAGTCAAAGAGAATGATCGAATGTCCCCAACTTTCCGCGTTGAGAACCACGCCAAACATTTCCCACCATACAGCACACCAATATCTTAACTAATAACTCACCACTACATCACCGATTTTGGAAACCAACTCTTCACACCAACAACTCACCACTGTCCAAACCAATGCCTCCCAAGTGGTCACTATATTTGACCATTATCCAAACTAATACCTCACCAATTGGTCACTATACCTCACCATTATCCAAACTTATGCCTCAACAATTGGTCACTATACCCCACCATTATCTAAACTAGTACCTCACCAATTGGTCACCTATATCCAAAACAATGCCTTGCCGTTCGTTACAAACATGTCACCGATACCTCACCAATATCTAAAGCACTACCTCACTTATTTTCAACTAATATCCCATGAATAGCAAATAAATACCTCGCGAGAACATCATCGATAAATTCCCTTGCAATACCTCACCCAATCTCTTACCAATACCTCACTCAATACCATATTCCACACCCTACCAATACCCGTGTGTTTTAAAGAAGAACATGTAACACAGATGAGAAAGGAAAGAGGATTTGGGTGGGGGGGGGGGCGCTAAAACAAATATACGACCACAAGAAAGCCACACACACAAAAATGATCGCAAACGTCGCACATTCACAGGACAATCACGCGACAATCACGCGACAATTACAGGTCGCCAGAGAGAAAACAAACGCGAACAATTTGAACTCTGATAATTACCGGGCCGGGCTGATCAGCGTAATGACTTAATTGTGTTGTAGAAAGTGATTTGGTGTCTAAACGTCTGTTGACTCGGGGAGGTAACTGCGCATCAATCAAATAGGTAGCTTCCCCTGGCCTGACAAGTAAAATTACAGTCTCAGATCGAGGAGAAAGAGGCCAGAAGACAACAAGCTTTGTTCATAAGCTAAGTCGTATCCACCAAATAAAGCGTGAGGCAGGATTCAAAACGAGGGTGAGAAGTAAACGAGGTGGGATTCAAAACGAGGGTGAGAAGTAAACGAGATGGGATTCAAAACGAGGGTGAGAAGTAAACGAGGTGGGATTCAAAACGAGGGTGAGAAGTAAACGAGATGGGATTCAAAACGAGGGTGAGAAGTAAACGAGATGGGATTCAAAACGAGGGTGAGAAGTAAACGAGATGGGATTCAAAACGAGGGTGAGAAGTAAACGAGGTGGGATTCAAAACGAGGGTGAGAAGTAAACGAGGTGGGATTCAAAACGAGGGTGAGAAGTAAACGAGGTGGGATTCAAAACGAGGGTGAGAAGTAAACGAGGTGGGATTCAAAACGAGGGTGAGAAGTAAACGAGGTGGGATTCAAAACGAGGGTGAGAAGTAAACGAGGTGGGATTCAAAACGAGGGTGAGAAGTAAACGAGGTGGGATTCAAAACGAGGGTGAGAAGTAAACGAGGTGGGATTCAAAACGAGGGTGAGAAGTAAACGAGGTGGGATTCAAAACGAGGGTGAGA
The DNA here is from genome assembly GCA_964033795.1 of Lymnaea stagnalis. Classification (NCBI taxonomy): domain Eukaryota; kingdom Metazoa; phylum Mollusca; class Gastropoda; family Lymnaeidae; genus Lymnaea; species Lymnaea stagnalis. Next base: position 320,077 of record CAXITT010000005.1, on the reverse strand, counting down.
AGTAAACGAGATGGGATTCAAAACGAGGGTGAGAAGTAAACGAGATGGGATTCAAAACGAGGGTGAGAAGTAAACGAGGTGGGATTCAAAACGAGGATGAGAAGTAAACGAGATGGGATTCAAAACGAGGGTGAGAAGTAAACGAGGTGGGATTCAAAACAAGGGTGAGAAGTAAAGAAGGTGGGATTCAAAACGAGGGTGAGAAGTAAACGAGGTGGGATTCAAAAGAAGGGCGATAATTTAGAGGATTGGAAATACTACCCCTTTCATATATTGAAAAGAAGTACCACCCGGGCTAACTACGCTCCTCCACCCCACCCCCCCCCAGACTTTGTTTTCCCCCTTCGTAAGCCACTGTGTCCATCTATTTGACCATGCCTGTAAGTAAGTTCAATGTTGTAACATTAATTGTAATGACCTCGCTCTGCTCAAGGACGGTAGTTTTTTCATAATTCTGGACACAAAATCACAAAATATCCAAGTACAGTTCTGGATACATAACGAAATAAATACTCATGTCACACTGAAAATTCTGGACACAGAAAACAAAATATCCATGCTTTATTAACATTTATGGATGCATTACAAAATACCCGAGCTATGGCAACAATTATGGACACATGTAAGTATCCACGTCATAGGGACAATTCTGGACACATAACAACATATGCATGTCACGTGCCATACAGTGCACCATGCCAGGAAGTTACGCTTTAGCTTCACGATTTTGGTTTGGATTTTGGTTTGGATTTTGGTTTGGAATTTGGTTTGGATTTCGGTTTGGATTTTGGTTTGGATTTTGGTTTGGATTTTGGTTTAGATTTTGGTTTGGATTTTGGTTTGGATTTTGGTTTGGATTTTTGCCTCTAAACTACGCTGAGCAAAATTGTTCGTCCAATTTAAAATAAAGACAGAACAGAAATGAATAGTCCACAAACTAAAGGCCCTCTCACACAACGTTATACGAGCACGCCCTTGGCGCTGGTAGGCAATCAACGGTTTCTCAGGAACGAACCGAACAAGTTTTAAATCCCACCAAATAGAAAAAAAAAAAAGGGGGGGAGGCACAACTGATTAGAACGGACCCCAAAATTTTTAACCGGTTAATCTCCGAGGCCCCTCGCACAATTCATCTACCCAAGCGGGGTAACTCGGGGGCCAAGCACTTAGCGCTTATCTGCCCTTATCTAACCACCCACTACTCGCGCAAGCTGGGCACCCGGGGTTCGCCCGAGACTTTCCCGAGGTTTTTAAAATAATTTTTCCTGATAGACATTCATTGCAAACGATCAAATTACGGGTTTTTGAACCTTGTATCTGGTCGAGATAAGTCCGAGGTGAGCACTTCATAAATAAATACCAGAGACAAGTGAAGAGCCGCTGCTAAAAAA
>CAXITT010000005.1:277433-297734 GCA_964033795.1 Lymnaea stagnalis | reverse complement strand
GTTTGGACATTGCACCACGGACCGGTGGACAAGTTTGGACATTGCACCACGTACCGGTGGACAAGTTTGGACATTGCACCACGGACCAGTGGACACGTTTGGACATTGCACCACGGACCGGTGGACAAGTTTGGACATTGCACCACCGACGGGTGGACAAAATTGGACATTGCACCACGGACCGGTGGACAAGTTTGGACATTGCACCACGGACCGGTGGACAAGTTTGGACATTGCACCACGTACCGGTGGACAAATTTGGACATTGCACCACGGACCGGTGGACACGTTTGGACATTGCACCACGGACCGATGGACAAATTTGGACATTGCACAAACGACGGTTGGACAAAATTGGACATTGCACCACGGACCGGTGGACAAGTTTGGACATTGCACCACGGACCGGTGGCAGCTTTATTAATTATCTGTTCATTTTCTTTGACACTATATATTCATGTTGTGCGGACTGGCCATGAAAGGCTTGCTAAAAATGTCGGTTCACGGACCACCAATCACTGATACAGTACACGTTGTCTGTTCTTTACGTGGACCACCAATCACTGATATAGTACACGTTGTCTGCTCTGTACGTGGACCACCAATCACTGATACAGTACACGTTGTCTGCTCTGTACGTGGACCACCAATCACTGATACAGTACACGTTGTCTGCTCTGTACGTGGACCACCAATCACTGATATAGTACACGTTGTCTGCTCTGTACGTGGACCACCAATCACTGATACAGTACACGTTGTCTGTTCTTTACGTGGACCACCAATCACTGATATAGTACACGTTGTCTGCTCTGTACGTGGACCACAAATCACTGATACAGTACACGTTGTCTGCTCTGTACGTGGACCACCAATCACTGATATAGTACACGTTGTCTGCTCTGTACGTGGACCACCAATCACTGATACAGTACACTTTGTCTGCTCTTTACGTGGACCACCAATCACTGATACAGTACACGTTGTCTGCTCTTTACGTGGACCACCAATCACTGATATAGCACACGTTGTCTGCTCTGTACGTGGACCACCAATCACTGATATAGTACACGTTGTCTGCTCTGTACGTGGACCACCAATCACTGATATAGTAAACGTTGTCTGCTCTGTACGTTGACCACCAATCACTGATGTAGTACACGTTGTCTGCTCTGTACGTGGACCACCAATCACAGATATAGTACACGTTGTCTGCTCTGTACATGGACCACCAATCACTGATGTAGTACACGTTGTCTGCTCTGTACGTGGACCACCAATCACTGATATAGTACACATTGTCTGCTCTGAACATGGACCACCAATCACTGATGTAGTACACGTTGTCTTCTCTGTGCGTGGACCACCAATCACTGATATAGTACACGTTGTCTGCTCTGTACGTGGACCACCAATCACTGATATAGTACACGTTGTCTGCTCTGTACGTGGACCACCAATCACTGATGTAGTACACGTTGTCTGCTCTGTACGTGGACCACCAATCACTGATATAGTACACGTTGTCTGCTCTGTACATGGACCACCAATCACTGATATAGTACACGTTGTCTCCTCTGTACATGGACCACCAATCACTGATGTAGTACACGTTGTCTGCTCTGTACGTGGACCACCAATCACTGATATAGTACACGTTGTCTGCTCTGTACGTGGACCACCAATCACTGATATAGTACACGTTGTCTGCTCTGTACGTGTACCACCAATCACTGATATAGTACACGTTGTCTGCTCTGTACGTGGACCACCAATCACTGATGTAGTACACGTTGTCTGCTCTTTACGTGGACCACCAATCACTGATATAGTACACGTTGTCTGCTCTGTACTTGGACCACCAATCACTGATATAGTACACGTTGTCTGCTCTGTACGTGGACCATCAATCACTGATACAGTACACGTTGTCTGCTCTGTACGTGGACCACAAATCACTGATATAGTACACGGTGTCTGCTCTGTACGTGGACCACCCATCACTGATATAGTACACGTTGTCTGCTCTGTACGTGGACCACAAATCACTGATATAGTACACGTTGTCTGCTCTGTACGTGGACCACCAATCACTGATATAGTACACGTTGTCTGCTCTGTACGTGGACCACCAATCACTGATATAGTACACTGTTTGTTTTTCTGCACAAAACGCTGCCCAAATACCAGCCTCGTTTTGATCTTGTAATAATTTACAAATCACGCGACTTTAAAAAAAAAGACCAAGACTCATATGACCGTTATTTTAGGAGAAAAAACACACCTTATCTTACAGTCATCAAACGAACCCCACCCTCCCTCGGGCCGGGTAACATTACGCCCCCACACATCCTACAAAATCTCCCCCCTCCCTGAAAATAGAGCTAATAAGATGATTATTAATTATTGACCGCAAAAAAAAAAAAAAAAAAAAAAAAAAAAAAAAAAAAAAAAAAAAAAAAAAAAAAAAAAAAAAAAAAAAAAAAAAAAAAAAGAATAAAAAAAAAAAAAAAAAAAAAAAAAAAAAAAAAAAAAAAAAACCCGAAAGAAAAAAATGGTCCTCAAACTGACGGGGCCAGACGGGTTTAATCCAGCTTTTGTATTGGGCAGACATGACACGGTGTTATGAAAGAAATGCTTTAATGAAGATTGAACATTTCGGAAACAAATGTAACAAAAAAATTACTGGAAATACAATATTAATAAAGCTAAAATGAAATATATAATAACCATAAGAAAAGAAAAAAAGATGTATTTTTTAACTAAGAAAAAAAAAGGGGGGGGGTGGGGGATAACTCTGTAAGACGGAGGACAAGGGGAGGAAACTCGCGTTAACTACCGAAAGGAAATTTATTTATTCTTTTGATAAAAAAAAAAAACACAAAAAACTTTTTATTTTTTAAGAAACGGAACAATATAAAGACGAGGAGCTTAGGGGTGGAAAGACAACGGCTAGCAAGGGAAAGAACTCTTAATCCAGCGCAGCAAATCTCAGTTGAACAAAAGGGAAATAATTGAAACCCGGAAAACGAAAAGAGGGAGGGAGAGAGAGGGAGCGAATCCAAGACTGAGCCAAAAGCTAGAGTTGTCTGTTCACAAGGCAATGGCCTGAACAAGGCTCTATTGTTGCAAGTCTCAGAGAGGTTTGGAGGTTAGGAAGAGTGAGAGTGTGGGAGGGAAAGGAGGGAGGGGTAGGAATTTTGTTTAGAGGAGGTAAAATAGAATGAGGGAAAATAAAAGGGAGATTAATCCAAAGGAGCTTAAGGAGATGAAGTCTTAAAAATAACAAGCGTAAACCAGACGTAATTATACGTAATGGGTAAACACGGGATATCACGGGGACAGGTGGGGCTTGGTGGGTTGGTGGGTTGGTAGGCTTCGTGGGGTTGATGCAGTTGGTGGGGGGGGGGGCGCTTTCCTGGCTTAGGATTCGTAGGCTTTCAATTGTAAAGGAAATGTCGATCATATAAAAAAAAAAAGACTACTTTCGCATACACACAACACACAATAAAATGTATCAACACACACATGTATATTTATATATAAAGACTAAATTGGAGAAAGTAAAATATNCCCCCCCCCCCCCCCGACTCTCCATTTTCCAACATAACATTCTTCTCACAGTGTGAATAGCTAAGCCCCCCCTCCCTCCCCTCCCGGCTTGAAAAGCACAACATTAAAAACCAGCGGGGTGGGGGTGGGGGGGACGACCTGCATAAATTAAAGTAATTAAGTCACCTATTGTGTGGCTCCTAGCAACATCGCGAGGCCGGGCCCGAGTGCTAGATTTAAGAAGCGGATTACCCGTGCGCCCGTTGCTGCACTCCTGAAAGTGTGGAAATCTGAACAATACTGCCGCATTCCCGTACACACCTCGCTACCCCCCCCCCCACCCCGACCCGACCCGTTCCTGAAAGGGCGACGGCCAGGTCACCAAGGACATTTTATGCCTAGATGTAATAACTTTTTTTTTTAAAATAATAATAAGAAGATTTCAATACCTTATTAGAAGTTGACAAGTCTTAAGCCTAGTGCAGGCTGAAGTTAGAATGGTTAGATTTAATTTGACATACGGGAGATCTGGCCCTGGTCTCAGTTCGTAACGAGATGGTCCCCATTTTTACATACGACAGAAACGTGGGTTTAATTTTGCATACACGATAAATTTCTGTCTTCTTTCACATACAAAAGAATGACTGTCTTATGAATTTCCTATGATTGTCTTATGATCGTCTTGTCCGCTGATTGTCTTGTCTTGTCATTGTCTTATGATCGTCTTTGAGGTCACAACAAATATTTTGCCGCTTCCAATCGTAAAGTAATGCATAAGGTCTAGTTTTAGTACTGTACGCCGCTGCTCAAAAGTAATAGTCTAAAACCCTGAAGCGTAAACGAAAGACTTTAAAGATAAAATACGGTCTAAATCACAGCTGTTTGTGCGACTACCCGGTCTAAACTACCCAACAATTGTGTGTGTGTGTGCGTGTGCGTGGTCACCCAGTCTAAATGACTTACACTTCTACGTGTGACCAGATTAGTATAATTTCCTATTCATAAAACTACCGAAGATGGACATCATTTGGGACTAGCCTGAGCTAGTTTAAAGAGGAATTCTTTTAGTGTTATAGTGTAACAGAGCGTTCTACATTTATTTGTTATAGCTTAACAGAACGCCCCACAGTACAGTTATAGCAGTTCTAGAGCATACTAACCACCATATGAACCCTTTTTGTGTAAAAGGGCCTTAACCCCGCTTTACCGCCTCCGTACGATGGGGCCCTAACCCCCCCCACCCCGCCCCGCCATTTAAACCCCTCCAATGTAATAGGTCCCTAGCCACCCACTCCATGTTTGTAAGACCACAGACGGTGCCGCTCGCAATAACATAAACATCATTAATTTACGCCATTAAAAATTTCCCCCCCAAAACCCAGGGGTGTTAACTTCACTGATTCACCCCCTCCCCTTGAATGGGCGTTAACACCCTCCACGACCACTAAGATTGCCTTACCGTCAGAATGGATGCACCCCTGGAGACTGGATGCGCTCTAGTATCGAGGTGTTAATGGCGTCACACCCTGCAGTGTGACTCCTGGCCACAGGGTGCTTCTCGTGGTCCCATTCACAGCCCCCACAACGTGCACCGGGAAGAAGGACTCGGTCTGTTCTTCCAGAGATAATAACGGGGCCCCCTTGTCTTTCTGTCGGCCACATTCCACACGTTCAGCCATTTTGTGTTTGTTGATTGTTTGTTAACGAAAATGGCATTGTTCTCCTAACATAGTCCCCCCCCCCCTTTTCGCTCGCTCTCACTCAACCTCCTTCTCCCTCTCCCTCTTTCTACCTCTCCGTCATTCTCTCTCTCTTTCTGTCCCTTTCTCCCTCTCCCCCTCTCTTCCTCTCCGCCACTTTCTCACTCTTTCTCTCTCTTTCTCCTTCTCCCTGCCTCCCTCCCCATCTCTCTCTTTCTCCCTCCCCCTCTCTCTCTTTCTCCCTCTCCTTCACTCTCTCTCTCTCTCTCCCCCTCCCTCCTCTCTCTCACACCAAAGTCTCTACTTCCTTGTATGTGCTATAAAGCAAACATGGACCAACATAGAACTGCATTTTTTAAAATAAAAACTCACTACTAGGGTGCATTTTTTTAAACCCGAAAATATCCGGCGGTCCGAGTCCGAGGATTTCAACAAACAAAAACAACAACAAAAAGAGTTATTTTCTCTACTGTGTTTCACCCCTCGGGAGAAATGCAAAGTGCATATATGGAACCAGTAGCGATCAAAGTTGAAATCTTCAAAACACTATTAGCTCAATAATATAACCCTTCCTAACCCAGAGGGTCTTAACTTTTTTTAGTGCCCAACCCCTTTGTAACATTTGTCAAGTTGTGGCGACCTTGAAATAAAGAGACAGGTGTTGAGAAGGAGGGGGGGGGGGCAGACATTTTTTTAAATTTCCATTTTAAATATAGATAAAAAGGCGTCGGTACTTTAATTGTGGTCGGGGGGCGGGGGGAGGTAGAAATAAAGTCCAGGAAGGGACGAGGGTTCTGGGTCAATCCCCAGAAAATGTTTGATAAATTCACACACCTGGTTACAGTTTGGCCTGGAAGCCTCACGCCCCACAAAAAACAAAAATTAATGACAGAAAGAATTTAGTTTCGAACAAATTGCGAGTCAGCTTTCTAATTTTAATTTAATTTTAAAAAATATACACAATTTAAAAAAAAAAAATAGTTGTACTGTGGTTCTGAAAATAAACTTTTCATTTCTACCCACTGAGCGGCACAAATGACAGAAAATGAAAAAGATAAACCTTTTTTTCTTTTCAACCCCTTTTTTTAAAATACCCGAAACAGGTTCCGTCTTTTGACCGGGTCCGGGTATGTGCCCGGATCCGGGTATGTGCCCGGTGTGCTATAACTCAGCATTTCCGGGTACCCGGGTCAGTTCCCGAATCAGCCCTTCTAATGACATGATAATGTGAACTATCGGGCCTTTGTGACGTTTCGGGTCAGAAATCTGGTTAAAATTAAACGATTTCTGGGGGATTCGGTCTGAAGTCTGAATTCAACGGTTCCACGTTTAGATTTCAAATCTCATTTTGACGTAAGGTCACGCTATGAACCCCCCCCCCCCTACCTTTTTTTTTTCCTCTCGACTCACTGGCGTAAAGCGGCAAATCTTCCTATAATACTGAAATCCCGAAAGTTAATTTAATTTTGCAGCCATAGCAAAACTTAAGGAGAGACTTTTAAAAAATTTATAATATCATAAACGGGGGAGATGAGTGTCTACGGGGCGGTGGGGTGGATTGGTGGGCGGGGCGACCCACCGGGGGGAGGGGGGTGTGCGCGGGGTTAACATGTTTCTGTTATAAAAGTGAACTTATTGACACCGTTCGGTTAAGAGAATCCTCATGGATTGCCTGGCAGGGCAAATGGGGGAAGGGGGATAACAGGGAGTTGGGGGGGGGGGGGTCCTAGGGGTTGAGGCACGCCACGGGAGGTTCCATTGGTCAACGAATGTCAAAACTTTCAAGATTAAAATAATAAGATTAGGTGTAAGAAATTCGGCTAATTTCATTGAGGTCATTGCTCAGCACACAAGCTAATTTCATTGAGATCAATGCTCTGCTTATTGGCTAAATTGAAGCAAATGGCTAACCAGTGGTATAGAATTTCCAGCACTAGAGATGTAAGAGTCTTTCCAGGAATGGGGAGGTAAGAGATTATCCAGGACTAGAGCGTTAAGAGATTATCCAGGACTAGAGAGGTAGGAGATTATCCAAGACTAGAGAGGTAAGAGAATATCCAGGACAACAGAGGTAAGAATCTCTCCAGGACTGGAGAGGTAAGGGATTATCCAGGACTAGAAAGGTAAGAGATTATCCAGGACCAGAGAGGTAAGAGATTATCCAAAACTAGAAAGGTGAGAGATTATCCAGGAAACTAACCTGGGGGCAGACTTCAAGGAGCATAGATTCCTAGGATAGTCTATACATGGAGATTCTAGTTTGGATAGTGCAAAGAAATCAAGGCAGATTTTAAAACTTGGGGAGACTAATCCAAGGCGATTATCCGCAGGGAGACAATCCGAAGGGAGACTATTCAAGAGAAACAATCTGAACGTGGACCGTCCGAAGTGAGACCATCCAAGGGTGTCTATCCAAGGCTATCCAAGAAAGACTGTCCAAGGGAGGCCATTTGAGAGAGGCTATCCAAGGGAGGCTATCCAAGGGAGGCTACCCGAAGGGTAAAGTTTCAACGAAAACTTTTCAAGGGAGAACATCCATGGGAAAGAATCCAAGGGTAGGCGACCCAGCGGGAGACCAGCCATCGACAAGTTAAGGCTACTGAAAGAGCCATCCAGAAGAGCACCCGTCCCCCATATTCAACCGAAATGTCGATGAAAAGATAAGAACATTAACTTGTATAAAATGTACATCAAAATTTGTGTACATTAAATCTTATCTCTGCTCACCCCACACCCCAGCCCAACTTTTTTTTATATAGCAATATCTCCCCCCCCCCCCCCCCCAATCCCTCCCTTCATGAAACTGCGTGGCCAGGTAATAAGAAAATGGATAGCACAAGCCAAATATTTAGTTTAGAGAATTAAAATTTATGACATATCTTGTTTTAGGTTTTAGGTTTGTGAAAAATAAGAGAGGAAAAAAAGATCAGACGAGAAATCAAAGATGGCGTGGGAGTGTTTCTGTTGGTGAGCTGAAATGGTTAGGGAGGCCAGCACTTGTCTGCTGGAGATATGTTTCATTACAACGCTGAGGACGTGGTTTCGCTAACTCCACGTCAAAAAAAAGAGAAAGAAAATTTTCGCATTTGTGGCATTGGAGTATCAACAAAAAAACAACAACAAAAATGTTGAAAAAAAAAAACTATATATATATATACATGTATATAAGTTTTGGGTGGGGTGAGTGTGTGTGCTGAGATACAAATATCTGAGACACAATTATGTATTTTAGACATTTACAATGCATTAACTCTTGTCCTTGAAGGTGTCAGAGCCAAAGGTTATAGGGCATAGGGTATAGGGCGAATAATATCACGTGATGGAACATAAGCAATGGATTAACGGAGTAGGTCTTTTTGTGTACAGTTGTGTGCGCCTCTCGCCCTGTACACTTATATTTCGTACAGACATTGCTCTGTCTCATTCATTCCTCACTTCAGCGTGTTGCCATTTCCTTACATATCAAAATACGCCCTCTGCGGTTCCCTAACATTACCTTCAAAGGAAGGGGTGGGAGGAGGACTGGAGTCACCATACTTAGGGTCACCCACAACTCTTTGACCAGTTTTTTTTTTAATACTAAAATTGTCACGTGACACTTCGGTTAAAAAAAAAAAATTGTACTACGCCATCGGTGTCAACGAGATTTTAAAATGCACCGAAAGATGGCGCTGATAGGAGCCATCGTCCTGGGTCATGTGAGGTCACAGCGCTAATACCACCCAGGCTATCACTCCACAGAATTTTAACGCTCCATAGGTGGAGAGTTCATGGGGGTGGGGAAGAGGGGGGTGGGGTGCATGAACACGTGTCCCTCGCCAAGCCGCTCACGAGTTTTATAGAGAACAAATAAAGATAAGTCGATGAAAATGTAACCAAAAAAAAAGGGGGGGGGATGATTAAGCGCCACACCGATAGCGATTTTTTGGTGTAACCCCTCCAAACTTTTATTTATTTTTTTTTCTTCGAATGAATCCGCCGCTGCCAGCCAAACGCTGCACTAGACCTGTAATACCTTCCTTCGAGCATGCACTTCTTAAACCGCTCCAAGTACCCGGATCAGAACAAGCGATGACCAATTAGCGTGACCCTTGTGTTAATTAACCGGCGTGGAGGACTCTCTGCCCCCCCCACACACACACACACCTACCGACCACACGCTGCATGAGGCACTTGCAGGCGTCAATACTTGCAGGCACTCACTCTAGGTATATGTCACTGATCTGTCATCCGAGCTCTAGCGTGTTTTGCTCTCACTCGTTTAAACAATTTTTTTTAAAAGAGAAAGAAGGGGGGGGGGGGCCGGGAGAGAGAGATAAACTGATTAAGTAGACATGTGTGGGGGGGGGGGGGGGGGGGAGGAGATCTCAATAAAGTAGCAATGTCGTTTAAACAATTTTTTTTAAAAGAGAAAGAAGGGGGGGGGGGCCGGTAGAGAGAGATAAACTGATTAAGTAGACATGTGTGGGGGGGGGGGGGGGTGGTAGGAGATCTCAATAAAGTAGCAATGTACGGACGACACACTAAGACTAATTAGTGAGATCTTTTTTTCGGACACATCATACGAATAAAAACGCAGTTGTGTATTGTGTCAGTGAGAAACAGTGTGAGAACAATTGCTCATTATATGAGTGTAGTTCTAGTGTGTACATATCGCGCCTACATGTCTAGATATCACAACAATGGCTCATTATTGGAGTGGAGTTCTAGTGTGTGCATATCGCGCCTACATGTCTAGATATCACAACAATGGCTCATTATTGGAGTGGAGTTCTAGTGTGTACATGTCGCGCCTACATGTCTAGATATCACCGACACTTGGAAATGAACAGTTCTAATTTTATCACTTTTTTTTTTCTTTTTCAAAACACCGATTTTTTAATTTAAATTCAACATTTTTGACACACACGTTTGATTCGTTCAGATATGTTGTGTCGCGACACATCAGTTTATACAGCTGCAAGATGGTAGTTAAAGAAAGAAAAAAAAAAGGCAAAAACTGGACGGATGCTGTAAGCAGAAGTTACATCTTTGATGTAATATTTCTTCAATGACTAAAAAACAACCCCGGTGACCCCTAAAGTGATGACAACTAACCTGGTGACCCCCTGTCCAGTGACCCTTAATTTGGGGACTCCCACCATGGTGACCGCTCCCTCCCTGCCTGGTGACCCCCAACCGTGTGAGCCTCAACCCTAGTGACCCCCTAACCTAATAACTCCCAATGTGGTGACTCCCAACCTGGTGACTTCCAAACCTAGTGACTCCCAACATGGTAAACCCAACCCTGTGACCCTCCAAACGTGTGACCCCCTAACCTAGTGACTCCCATCCTGGTGACTCCCAGCCTGGTGACCCTCAACCAGGTGACTCCCCCTAACCTGTTGACTCCCTAACCTGGGGACCCCCCCCTAGCCTGGACACCCCCCTGCAATGTACAATAGCGTGTGACCTTAAATAGCTCATTTAATATATTAACACTTCCCAATTTTCACCGAGGCCTGTCGACGGGACAACGGAAGAAGATGATGATGATCACGCTGCGGTGGGAAAGAGAAGCAACTATTTGACTTATTTGTGCTTGTCTTTGAAATTCGCCGTGCACTTTCTTAGTGACTCGCGTCCATTTTCTTTGGCAGAAACAAACCTTTCAACTTTTTTACCCTCGCGACACCCTCGGAAAGCGTGCTCTCACTCAGGTGACTTAGTGTTACGCTCTCGATACCCTCAGCCCTCGGTTATTCTGTATTTACGCCGTGACTTACTACCCCACCTCCAACTCCCCCCCCCTTTTTTACCCTAACATCTTGGAGCGATCGTGTAAACTTAATGCAGATACAGAAATGGTCAATTTTCCCCACCCCCAACCCCCCCCCCCCGCCCCACAGCCCCCCCCCCCCCATCAACGCCATCCTCGCCGAACGTATACTCGTGACAGGCAGAAAGATCAATATTAGTGTCCAGTGTTGAGCACTTTTGGGAAGCAGTGGTTGGAGATTGGATTATATAAGGGAGGCGTTATACAGCATACACAGTCGGTTTTGTCATACACTTAAGGTTATTCCCAGACGATCAATGGTTTATTACCGCAAGCAATTCAAAGATAGATAGTCAAGCTAAACTATGGGGAGTCCTCTTACATATCTATACATATTTTGCTTGTGGTGTGACTGCTTCCATGTCCGGATAGCGCGCAAAATATAATTCCCGATAACTATGCTAAATGATTTATTTATCTATTTATTTTTTAAATAACGCAACTGCATTTGGTGCGTAATCTTTTCTTTTCTTTTCGGAGAAATGAAATCGTCTCAATTTAACTATGGTGTAGTCAATGTTGGGTTTAAAAGCGGTAGGACGTCAGAATATTGATAGAGTTCATGGGCGTGAACTAAAAAGTGTGCAGTGACGTATTATTGGGGTTGGAAGGGGTGTAGCCAAAATTGGGATTCTTGAATAAGCATTACTTGAGTTCATGTTGTGTCAAGTTACTTCAGTAGCTGGGAAGTTCACGGCTTGCTGTCGCCAATGTTTGGGCGAGCTATAACTAGTTGAACCTTACAAAATGTGTTTCCATTTAACAGACTTGGCTAGCTATGATAGCACTGTTACTATTTTTTGCCTTTATCGTATCTTCCAAGGCGACGAGTGCGTTCTAGCGAATGTCAATTGTTTATGTCTAGTCCTGCACTCTGATCAGCTTTTACAACGCTCAACGACGTTATTCCCTACCCGACCGCGAATAACCCTGCTACAATTGGATACACTTGTGGATTGGGTGACCGCACTAGTTTTTTAAAAATGGATTTCATAAGTTTGGTGGTTCTCACTTCAATTTTTTAAAATCCAACAGCTCTGACATCCTTAAAATGATAATCTTAATTTATGTCCTCAAAACACTGAGTCGAAATCTAAAAAAAAAATTAAAAATGATTTTTTAGAAATAGAAATTCATCCGTTGTACGTCTTTAATATCTAATCAGTCAGGCTGCCGGAAACACCAGGACGAAACTAATCTCACTATACGATTACTTTTGTCGTACGTCGTTTGATTACTTTTGTATTAAGTCATTCGATTACTTTTGTCTTACGTCATTCGATTAATTTTGTCTTACGTCATTCGATTACTTTTGTCTTACGTCATTCGATTACTTTTGTCTTACGTCGGTCGCGCAGCTTTTGGCGGCCTTTTCTTTCAACGCGGACGGAATCGTCGCCCTCGCCCACGAGAGCCTCCACAGGATGGACTCTTCGAGACTAGAGGTTAAGCAAAGACGTGCTCCTCAAACTACAGTGAGCATTATTTGATCTGAATTTATAACAGTAATATTATCTGAATTTATGTTAATATTATTAGAGTTTGTTAAAAATATTTCTGAATTTATGATAAAAATATTTTTTGAATTTACGTTAATAATATTGTCTCAATTTATAATAATAATATTATCATAAATTATATCGATAATATTATCTGAAATTATATTGATAATATTATCTGAGTTTATATTAATAATATTATCTGAATTAATATTAATAATATTATCAAATGTATAAAATCAATTAGTCTTAATTTATACTAATACAATGATCAGTAACGATAAGAACAACACTAGCAAGAACAAGAACACTATTGCCAAACCTAGGCCCCGAAGATTTCACTGGTTTAACTGTACTATATTTCTGAAGCTTTTTGTGTTTGTTGTGTTGTTTGTTGTTTAACTTTGATATCTTTTTCAACCCGCGTAAGCTCTAGTTAAAGACATTTAACGCTGGTAACCCCGGGTCAACTTGTGATAAACTTAACTGTAACTCTGACAAGCCCTGGTTTAACCTACTACATTACTATCTTTGGTTTAACTCTTAGAACCTTCCTGAATACATAAATATATATTTTGTTTTTCCCGGCACTTCTGCTGATTCTTACACTAGGGTCTCAAATGTCCCTATTTATCTCAACCAGTGGCGCAATTAGGGGGTGGAAGGGGGCGATGTGCCGCGGGCGGCACGTCTTTTCTTTCATAGAGGGGGCGACATTTTTGAAAACTGAAGAGTTGTTTTTTGTTTGTTTGTTTTTTTGGTGGAAGGGGGCAAGCGGCTAAATCATCGTCACACCCCGGGTGGCACAACCCCAGCTGTGCCACCGACCTGACCGGTGACTCAGAGATACCTCACCTACAATGGATAAAGACGTGGAACTTGTCAGATTAACAGCGCAATAAAAGTGTTCCGCCGGCTGCAGTTATAAAAAAACCATACAGCTACTGCCACAGAGTAATTACAATAGTTTGAAAAGTCGCCAGGAGCAACAGAGTAGGACACAGCACCGGATGGCGATTCAATGTTAACAAATAACGAAACCGTTGTGGGTTAGATGGATCATTTTCGTTCTAAAGGGGCGGGGGCACTTCTCAGCGCGGATGAATCTCAGCTACATTAAAACGTTTTCTTGTGTCAAATAAAACCCAATATTGAAAAAGGGGGAGGTTATCGCGGAGTTATGGGTCTGTACCACATCACGATAGGGGAGCGAATTTAGTAATTAAGATTTAGCTTCCATTTTTTAATTTCTTTTTTTTTTTTTTAACTCAACATTGCTAGCATTAAGTACAAGCTCCTCAAATTTTATCAGCAGAAACATTAAATGTAGATCAGCGAAATAATCTTTCTCCTTGAGTTCATATCTCCTCTCCCTTCCCCCGTAGCGCCCCCACTCCTTTCTACCACAGGCATGCCTGCCCCCACTTCACGCCCCCCTCCCCCACTTCGCGCCCTCCCCCCTCCCCCACTTCCCTTGTAATTCAAAACTGCAATAAAGTTGTTTTATATATAGATATATACATTTTATTATTTTAACATTTCGTTGCCCGTATATTTTTTCCAGTCCGTGTTTATTATTTTTAAATTTCCATTTCATTTTGGGATCCTTATATTTTCCCCTGTCCGTGTTTATTATTTTTAAATTCCCGTTTCAGTTTGGGGGGGGGGGGGGGGCACTGGGGTAGACGCCCCGTCACCGTGTGGGTATCTTATGAACGATTTAATTAGAAACACAGCCACAGAAAAATAACACGAATTCCTCGTAACATCTTAGGGGCGACGAGTGAGGGGGGCTATAATCTCGCGAGTCTTCTCCCTTCTCTTAACCTCGCTCATTTGAGTGCAATCAAATTTGTAGAAACTGTTGGAGATCCAAATGGTTCTTGCTCGGCAACGACACCCCCCACCCACCTCATCCCCCGCCAACCCCCACCTCCAACCCAAACGTTTTTATTTTAAAAAATTGACACCCCCCTCCTCCCCATGGACATGTGGGTAACAGACGGCTCTACCTGTGTTTTTTTAGGGGGGGGGGGTTGTTTCGGGATCTAGAAATTTTCATTTTTATGGGAGATAATCGTACCGGGCTCGCTTGAGGGAGGCAAGGAAAATTAATATACATATTTTTTTCTCCCTTACCCCCCCCCCCCCCCTCACCCGTGTAAAAAACGGGGGGAGGGTTGGGGGGGGNTTAGGGGGGGGGGGTTGTTTCGGGATCTAGAAATTTTCATTTTTATGGGAGATAATCGTACCGGGCTCGCTTGAGGGAGGCAAGGAAAATTAATATACATATTTTTTTCTCCCTTCCCCCCCCCCCCCACTCACCCGTGTAAAAAACGGGGTGAGGGTTGGGGGGGGGGTGTTGTGAGCTTTAAAACAATTAAGACCCCCCTGCGTGAGGGCCTCCGTGTGAAGTGTGAAATCATGAACCGCGACGGAGGTGCGCAACGCTGCATGAAAAACACCCAGCCATGGATGGGCAATAAAGATGGAGTATTATATGACTTGACGCGTAGTGGCGTCGGTTTGGTTGGGGGGGGGGGGACCAAAGTCTTCCATCATAGAGGATGATCTTGGCGAGCTCTAAACAAAGCACATCATAATAGCCATCAATGCTGGAGCTTTTTGTCCCTGGCTGAATCTGAACTACTTTTACTTTCACGAGTGTTGCTAGTAAATTTCGCATACCTCGGTAGTACTTTATTGAACAAGCAGAACAACTAATTTCTTTTGTTTAAAAAATAATTTAAAATTTCAATTGATTTTTTTAAATTTAAGACAAACTTGGCAAAAGGAATGGGAAGAGGAACCATCTACCTTCGTCGCACCACTGTAAGGACTGACTAGCTACCCCACCAAGCTAATGAAATCACCGATCCCTATAGTTAACAGAAATGTTAAAAAGAGTTACATTAATCTCGCCCACCACCCGGTGAATCTAATACAGTATTTAAACGAAACAATGGATAAATCCAAGATCCACCAAAAAACTTTGAAAGATTGAAACATCCACCGCGAGTCTGAGTCGCGTACCAAATTTCAGATCTCGTGGATCAGCGGGGAACCCTGGAGAAATTGTTGGCCCAGGACGTCGGAAAGGATTAGAGCAAGCACCTTGGCCCACCTTGCATGTCAAGTGTAGTCAAAGGCTATTTAAAAAAACAAAAAAAGCAGAAAGCTCCACAGTCACTTTCCATGCACCGTAACATGATGACATCCGTTCAGTGGAATTAAATGAGATTGAAGGGTTTTCAAGAGGGCCTTATCTCGTGTGTGGAATACACCTACACCATAGTGCAGGCAAACTTTGTATTTTTATGATTTTTATGCAATATTTAAACCCCCCCTCGGCTAGAGTAACGTAAAATCGAAATCCCAACATTTATGTTGATACTAAAATAGATCATATTTAGAATAGAATTATAATTTATGTTTAAAAATAAACGTTTTGATCTAAAAATATAATTTTGTTTGCAGCCTAAAATAAAAATTTTAAAAGAAATTAAACCCATAAAACATATATTTATTAAACACACCCTAAACATGCATTCCTCAAACATAGCGTAAACATGTATTCATCAAACATACCCTAAACATGTATTCATCAAACATACCCTAAACATGTATTCATCAAACATATCGAGACCTGTTTACTCTAATGATTTTGGCGTACAATGTACGCTTTTGAGGTGTATACATTATATATACTGTATGTTTATTTTTTCTATCAAGAGAATGGATTGAACGATTGTGTGATGATATTGTACGATTTTAAGAGTTTGGGGGTCAACAGGTCTGCATACCCTAAACATGTATTCATCAAACATACCCTAAACATGTATTCATCAAACATACCCTAAACATGTATTCATCAAACATACCCTAAACATGTATTCATCAAACATACCCTAAACATGTATTCATCAACCATACCCTAAACATGTATTCATCAAACATACCCTAAACATGTATTCATCAAACATACCCTAAAAATGTATTCATCAAACATACCCTAAACATGTATTCATCAACCACACCCTAAACATGTATTCATCAAACATACGCTAAACATGTATTCATCAACCACACCCTAAACATGTATTCATCAAACATACCCTAAACATGTATTCATCAACCACACCCTAAACATGTATTCATCAAACATACGCTAAACATGTATTCATCAACCACACCCTAAACATGTATTCATCAAACATACGCTAAACATGTATTCATCAAACATACCCTAAATATGATTTCATCAAACATACCCTAAACATGTATTCATCTAACATACCCTAAATACGATTTCATCAAACACACCCTTAACAAGATTTCATCAAACACACCCTTAACAAGATTTCATCAAACACACCCTTAACAAGATTTCATCAAACACACCCTTAATAAGATTTCATCAAACATACCCTAAGCATGAATTCATAAACCACATGACTTTACGTTATCATTATTTACTTTCTGTCTTGCACATAGCTCATCACTGTTCTTCTGTCATATTGAACCAGATGACACCAATGGTGACATGATCTTTCATAATTCTCGACAGTTAAAAGACATTGCCGATATAAAACTGAGTGTGCTATTGACATTTTTTTTTATAATTAAAAAAACAAACAATTTATTAATGCAGTTTACGACGTTAATTCTATAACAACAAATATGGGGTTGGGGGGAGGGGGGATCACCCCAATCCCTCAGTATCTAAAATCCCCTTTTAAAAATCCTCTCCTCTTAAACCAATTTTTACATTTAACTTTCTCATCGTAATTTTCCCGCCCTCGCCCCTCACCTCGTGAAAAGATGTTTCTGTTCGCAGCATGCTGTGCTGAGAGATATTCTGGAACCAGGGGGAAAAAAAAATATTCATGAGATTAAACCCCAACCTAACAGCCTACAACATTCTTATATTAAACCCTCCAACATTCCGAATGGCGTCAGGGATGAATATTTCATTTAGGTAGGCTCTCGAATAATTTCATAAACACATGGCGGCCGTCTGCTGAGATACCTTCGCCTCGCCAGCAGACATACATTTTCAGTGCGATCTACCTTTAATTGGGGTTTATGGCACACGGGCTACGCCACTGATGAGCGGGGCAGGGGGGGGTTTGGGGGGGGTGAAGGCAGAGTTATGGGGGAGGTGAAGGGGAAACGGTGAGTTTGGGTTGGGTATTGGAGAATGGCGAATGTGTTTATAGGAGGTTATAAGACTTTTGAGATGTTTTAGTCGTCGATGTGATGATGTACGTTGGGTAAAGGTTGGGTTTGATGATGTACGTTGGGTAAAGGATGGGTTTGATGATGTTCATTGGGTAAAGGATGGGTTTGATGATGTACGTTGGGTCAAGGATGGGTTTGATGATGTACGTTGGGTAAAGGATGGGTTTGATGATGTTCATTGGGTAAAGGATGGGTTTGATGATGTTCATTGGGTAAAGGATGAGTTTGATGATGTACGTTGTGTAAAGGCTGAGTTTGATGATGTTCGTTGGGTAAAGGATGATTTTGATGATGTACGTTGGGTAAAGGATGAGTTTGATGATGTACGTTGGGTAAAGGATGGGTTTGATGATGTTCGTTGGGTAAAGGATGGGTTTGATGATGTTTGGTGGGTAAAGGATGATTTTGATGATGTACGTTGGGTAAAGGATGAGTTTGATGATGTACGTTGAGTAAAGGATGGATTTGATGATGTACGTTGTGTAAAGGATGAGTTTGATGATGTACGTTGGGTGAAGGATGGGTTTGATGATGTTCGTTGGGTAAAGGATGATTTTGATGATGTACGTTGAGTAAAGTAAAGGATGGATTTGATGATTTACGTTGGGTAAAGAATGAGTTTGATGATGTACGTTGGCTAAAGGATGATTTTGATAATGTAACTTTGAACTATTGAATTTGATAATATTTGCTAGTTATGTCTGGTGATGAATAAAGGTGTTTTTGAGGATCACATCACGTGACGACAGCGCCATCGATGACACCGACTTTCAAAAAAATGACATCAGAATAACAACATAAGAATAATGACATCAAAATATTAACATCGGAATAAAGACATCTAAATAAAGACATCAGAATAACGACAAGAATAAATAAATAAGACGACATGTGGGGGAAAAGACATCAAAATAACGGCATCGGAATGAGGACACCAAAATAACGACACGAGAATAGCGACATCAAAATAACGTCATCAGAATGAGGACACCAAAATAACGACACGAGAATAGCGACATCAAAATAACGTCATCAGAATGAGGACACCAAAATAACGACACGAGAATAGCGACATCAAAATAACGTCATCAGAATGAGGACACCAAAATAACGACACGAGAATAGCGACATCAAAATAACGGCATCAGAATGAGGACACCAAAATAACGACACGAGAATAGCGACATCAAAATAACGTCATCAGAATGAGGACACCAAAATAACGACACGAGAATAGCGACATCAAAATAACGGCATCGGAATGAGGACACCAAAATAACGACACGAGAATAGCGACATCAAAATAACGTCATCAGAATGAGGACACCAAAATAACGACACGAGAATAGCGACATCAAAATAACGTCATCAGAATGAGGACACCAAAATAACGACACGAGAATAGCGACATCAAAATAACGGCATCAGAATGAGGACACCAAAATAACGACACGAGAATAGCGACATCAAAATAACGGCATCAGAATGAGGACACCAAAATAACGACACGAGAATAGCGACATCAAAATAACGGCATCAGAATGAGGACACCAAAATAACGACACGAGAATAGCGACATCAAAATAACGGCATCAGAATGAGGACACCAAAATAACGACACGAGAATAGCGACATCAAAATAACGGCATCAGAATGAGGACACCAAAATAACGACACGAGAATAGCGACATCAAAATAACGGCATCAGAATGAGGACACCAAAATAACGACACGAGAATAGCGACATCAAAATAACGGCATGAGAATGAACACAGTTCCACTCACCTAGATCCACAGCTGTCCTGCCTTGAGTCGTTAAGCTTTTGAGTCCAGCGTCTCGTATGTACAGCTAAAATGTCCACATGTCCACCAGAGAACTATTCCAAAGTGAGTGTTTTTGTTCCAACTGAGTGACACTGTCTGAATCTTCCTTTCCGTGTAAGGTAAGCTCAGAAAGTAGTTTGAATGTCTTTTGTTGAAGTATATCGTTGATTTTCTTATTTAAGAGGTCCCGTACTCAACCGAAGACCTCGCGCCGTCTCAAGGGAGGGGGGGGGGAGGAGGGGAGAATGTTTGATCCGTATGTTGTGCTGAGGTTGGCTATGTCCCTTGGAGCTGGGTTAGTGGCCCTTGACAATCTGTAAGTATCAAAGTGGGTCATAAGATATATAATATAATAATTCACCCACTGATCAACGCCCCCTCCCCCTTTTGAACTATTCCCCCCAACCACCACCACTACTCACCAGAACATCATTGCCGCCCCCAACATCTCAGCCAACAATGTACTATAAATAAAAATAAATTTCTCGTTACAAAACAATCACAACACCCCCCCCCCCCCTTTTTTTTTTCTCTAACACACACTACGCATGTAGCAGCACTTTTCCAACAGCACACTCCAACTTAGTCACCACAACCCCCCTTCCCCCCCAACACCCGATCCACACAACCCAACCACACCACCAGCAGGAGAACGTCCCGACAAGTG
>CAXITT010000005.1:256233-269362 GCA_964033795.1 Lymnaea stagnalis | reverse complement strand
GGGGGGGGGGGGGGGGGTGGGTGGGGGGGGGGGGAGGAGTGAGTTCAGGCCTGTGTGTGTGTTTGTTAGCTCGTCTTGTCTAGGTCAAAGCGCCCTATGGGTAGGTCGAGTTGGCCAATTACGTTATATTGATTACAGGTCAAAACTGACAGAAAGACAAAGATTTGATGACAGCATTATAATGTTTTGGTCATGTCATTTTTTTCACATGTTTAATTAAGGTTCACAGGAAATCAATTTAAGATATAAATTACTTTAAAATAATAATGCTAACATAATTATCACTTGGAATGCCAAGGAAGCAAAGTTAACCAACATGTTCCAAATCATGAGTCTTCAGTTAACAAAGTCTTTCTCCTTCTGTTTGGTTAATACTTTAACGTTAACTTATAAGCATGCAGTTTGGACATTTCTAAAGTATGATTTATTGTTTTTTTGGTTCGACCCTTGTAAGTCTCGTTCTACCCTTGTAAGTCTTGTCAAACCCTCGTAAGTCTGGTCCAGCCCTTGTAAGTCTCGTCCAGCCCTTGTGAGTCTCGTCCAACCCTTTAAGTCTCGTCCAGCCCTCGTAAGTCTCGTCCAGCCCTTGGAAGTCTCGTTCTACCCTTGTAAGTCTTGCCAAACCCTCGTAAGTCTGGTCCAGCCCTTGTAAGTCTCGTCCAGCCCTTGTGAGTCTCGTCCAATCCTTTAAGTCACGTCCAGCCCTCGTAAGTCTCGTCCAGCCCTTGGAAGTCTCGTCCAGCCCTTGTAAGTCTCATCCAACCCTTTTAAGTCTCGTCCAGCCCTTGTAAGTCTCGTCCAACCCTTGTAAGTCTCGTCCAACCCTTGTAAGTCTCGTCCAGCCCTTGTAAGTCTCGTCCAACCCTTGTAAGTCTCGTCCAGCCCTTGGAAGTCTCGCCCTGCCCTTGTAAGTCTCGTCCTGTCATTGTAAGTCTCGTCCAGCCCTTGTAAGTCTCGTCCAACCCTTGTAAGTCTCGTCCAGCCCTTGGAAGTCTCGCCCTGCCCTTGTAAGTCTCGTCCTGTCATTGTAAGTCTCGTCCAGCCCTTGTAAGTATCGTCCAACCCTTGTAAGTCTCCTCCAGCCCTTGTAAGTCTCGTCCTTTCGTTATGATGAATCATACACTGGGCAAACATGATCATGAGAGAGTATCTGTACCAATGTTACCCAACACCCCGCCCCTTCTACAAATGATTTGACTAGTCACACCCTTACCCAGTATTTGACTAGTCACACCCTTACACAGTATTTGAGTAGTCACACCCTTACACAGTATTTGACTAGTCACACCCTTACACAGTATTTGACTAGTCACACCCTTACACAGGATTTGACTAGTCACACCCTTACACAGGATTTGACTAGTCACACCCTTACACAGGATTTGACTAGTCACACCCTTACACAGGATTTGAGTAGTCTTGCACTCCTACAGATTATTTGACTAGTCACACCCTTACACAGTATTTGACTAGTCACACCCTTACACAGGATTTGACTAGTCACACCCTTACACAGCATTTGACTAGTCACACCCTTACACAGGATTTGACTAGTCACACCCTTACACAGGATTTGATAAGTCACACCCTTACACAGGATTTGACTAGTCACACCCTTACACAGGATTTGACTAGTCACACCCTTACACAGGATTTGACTAGTCACACCCTTACACAGGATTTGATAAGTCACACCCTTACACAGGATTTGACTAGTCACACCCTTACACAGGATTTGATAACTCACACCCTTACACAGGATTTGACTAGTCACACCCTTACACAGGATTTGACTAGTCACACCCTTACACAGGATTTGACTAGTCACACCCTTACACAGGATTTGACTAGTCACACCCTTACACAGGATTTGACTAGTTACACCCTTACACAGGATTTGAGTAGTCTTGCACTCCTACAGATTATTTGACTAGTCACACCCTTACACAGTATTTGAGTAGTCTTGCACTCCTACAGATTATTTGACTAGTCACACCCTTACACAGGATTTGAGTAGTTTTGCACTCCTACAGATTATTTGACTAGTCACACCCTTACACAGTATTTGAGTAGTCTTGCACTCCTACAGATTATTTGACTAGTCACACCCTTACACAGTATTTGAGTAGTCTTGCACTCCTACAGATTATTTGACTAGTCACACCCTTACACAGGATTTGAGTAGTCTTGCACTCCTACAGATTATTTGACTAGTCACACCCCTACACAGTATTTGAGTAGTCTTGCACTCCTACAGATTATTTGACTAGTCACACCCTTACACAGTATTTGAGTAGTCTTGCACTCCTACAGATTATTTGACTAGTCTCACGCCCCTATACATTATTTGACAAGTCTTGCACTTCTTCACATTATTTGACTAGTCTTTCCCCCCTTCAAATTATTTGACTAGTCTTGCACCCCTTCATGTTATTTAACTGGTCTTGCACCCCTTCACATTATTTGACTAGTCTTGCACCCCTTCATGTTATTTAACTGGTCTTGCACCCCTTCAAATTATTTGACTAGTCTTGCACCCCTTCATGTTATTTAACTGGTCTTGCACCCCTTCACATTATTTGACTAGTCTTGCACCCCTTCACATTATTGACTAGTCTTGCACCCCTTCACATTATTTGACTAGTCTTGCACCCCTTCACATTATTTGACTAGTCCAGTTCTGTTTACCCTCAAACTCTTAAAATCGTAAAATATAGTCACAAAATCGTTCAATTATATATAATGTTTACACCTCAAAATCGTACATTGTACGCCATTGACTAGTCTTGCACCCCTTCATGTTATCTGTCTAGTCTTGCACCCCTTCACATTATCTGTCTAGTCTTGCACCTCTTCACATTATCTGTCTAGTCTTGCACCCCTTCAAATTATTTGACTAGTCTTGCACCCCTTCACATTATCTGTCTAGTCTTGCACCCCTTCACATTATATGTCTAGTCTTGCACCCCTTGACATTATTTGACTAGTCGCGTACCCCCACAAAAGTAACAATGCTTTATAAAATGTATTAATAAAGGACTTTCAATTTATTTATTGAATTGCAAAGTGAACTGTAGAACCTACAAGATAAACTTGTGACTTTTAAAATAAACTTGTTACTTGTAAATAAACTTGTGAATTGTAAATAAACGTGTGACTTAAAAAATAAACTTTTGACTTAGAAAATAAACGTGTGACTTAGAATATAAACTTGTGACTTATTGCTCCAATAAAAAATAAATGAAGAAGAGTTTTTTAAAAAATAGATGAACATTTCTATCACAATTATTTAAAAGTTAATGTCTCATCTGTTCTTAAATTCCCCTTGCCCCCCCCCCCACCCTTGACATGCCACAGTCTAGCACCCCTGGGGGTGCGATCACCCGTGGTTGGGAAACTTTTATCGACCCTAAGCGTTTTTACGAGGCGGGTCAATTCTTTTAAAAAATAGATGAACATTTCTATCACAATTATTTAAAAGTTAATGTCTCATCTGTTCTTAAATTCCCCTTGCCCCCCCCCCACCCTTGACATGCCACAGTCTAGCACCCCTGGGGGTGCGATCACCCGTGGTTGGGAAACTTTTATCGACCCTAAGCGTTTTTACGAGGCGGGTCAATTCGTTTGATTGTCTTTAAGAGATCAAGATGTACGGATAATCAAAGCGGGGGGTGAGGGGGGTGTGAGGGTGAGGGGGGATGGTGAGGGGGAGGGGGGAAGGAATAAAGTATTTGGAGGAAAACAAACAATTGAACGTTCCTAACAGGACTTTTAATTGAAGATGTTCTTCTTCCTCTTTTTGATTGACTTTGGCCAGCACGACCGAGGCGACTCTCTTCTTTCAGAAACACAACCTGAAACCCGCCTTAATCTCGCCACCGTGAGGGAGACTTCTCAGCATTGCCGATAGAGGTTTGTGATTCTTTCTGGCCAAACTGTTCTTTCTCTCTGCGTGTGTCAGTGTGAGTGTCTGTGTGTGTCTGTGTGTGTGCCGGGTCACAATTACAGACAGTTGACAACACAGGACAGCAATTTCAGGCAGTAAATGCAGATTCAACCAAAATATTTGGCAGACATCGGCACGGCTCAAACAATTCTGACAGATGTAGAACGTGTTGGAGAAATAGTCTTCTCAGACGAAAGAATGTCAAACATAGAGATCAGCTCATACAATACAACATTACAGACGAGACATATTACGCTGGAAAAAAACCAACAGACAATTTATGTATGAAAGAAATGCCTGAGATGTATCATATATAATTTTATAAAAGATATGGTTTAATTTGTGTAGGAATTTTCTGCATCCTCAAATGGGAGACCAAAATATAATTTTTTTATTTTTTTTTAAGTTTTCAGTATAAATCATTAAGATGATTATTTCTCAAATCTGTTTTTTGATTTGATCATTTCTTGAACAAATGCTCCATAAACAATAGTTAAACTATCGACTCCAAGGTTCTCAAACATCCATCTTAAGCTATGCAATGTAAAATAAAAAAGGGTTACTGAACAAAAACCAAGATTGAGACATCAATTCAACATTTCATACATGTCACAGTATGTCATATTGTACAGAAGACATCTATTCAACGTGTCACAGTATGTCATAGTTTAAAGAAAGTCCTATTTACGTCATAACTGCAGAAAACGTTGATGACTTTAAAGACGACCGACCTTCCAAACCTACACAAAATGATCCGATGTCAGTTCACACGGGAAATACGTCACGCTTGTGTGTCATGGCGGACGGACGTCAGCTGCGATTGGCTGAAACATTGCCTGCACTTGTGACAATACAATTTATGCTCTTACAGTACAGCGATTATGTTGTGGGAAATGGTTAAGGAAAAGGGGGGGGGGGGAGTGGAGTGGGTTGGAAAGTGGGGGGGGACGGGGGACGGGGGGGACGAAAATTGCATAGGAAAGATAAAATCGAACTGTAAAACTAAGAATAACATTAGTTTTTTATTATTATTATAATTCTTTTTTATGCACCAGTAAAAAGATATGTTTGGTTTTCTTAAAGCACATTTTCCAGATTGGCCCTTTAAGGGTGCATCCCACGTCCAGGAGATGTGTTTCTTGATGTGCTGAACCTGACGGACGTTCTTCTTTACAAGAATTAAAAGAATTCTTAACGCCTCGTTGCACAAAATTCTAATCTTTAGCACCCACGTCCCACTGTCAATGGCAACGGTAATCCGCCAACGGAAACAGCGTCGGAGCTCACTCCAAAAATATCGAGTCACCTATTTTCGATAAAAGAAAATTTCCTTCACGTGATGGTGGGACGGTTCAGACTGGATCCCATTCTCTTGATGAACTGGGTCACATTCCCTAAATATGGGTCGTCATTTAAATGAACAGAAAAATAGATTCAGCCAGAAGCTTCTGTTTTCTTTTTTAAACAATTTTTTTTTCCCAATGCAATCTTTGCGCCTCCGGGAATTCCCAATCAATTTTGTGAAAGAAATGAAAAATAAAATAATCAATCCCGATACAGGTTCTCTCGTCACTTTTTTACATAGATATATTCCTTTCATCTTTAAGTTTATGTGTGTCCCTTTCGTCTCTACGTTTATAACATATCACATATAATCTAACTCGCATGATAAATAATAACACGTATTTGACAAGTATCACATAACATACAAATATAGATATCCTATGTCTCGTGGCTTTTCTCATCGTTTGATCATATAGTGTCATGTCATCTGGTAACATAGTTCCAATATATTGGGTCATATGTTAACATAGTCCCATCATATGGTGTCATATGTTAACTTAGTCCCATCATATGGTGTCATATGTTAACTTAGTCCCATCATATGGTGTCATGTTTTAACATAGTTCCAACATATTGTGTCACATGTTAACTAAGTTAAAACATATGGTGTCATTATTTTAGCATAGATCCATCATATGGTGTTATATGTCAACATAGCTCAATCATAATTTGTAATAAGTTAGAATAGTTCCATAATAAAGGGTCTTAAGGTAAAATAGTTCTATTATATGATGGCATACGTTATATAGTTCCATCATACGTTGTCATATGTGAACATAGTTCCATCAAATTGTGTCATAATTATGTTAACATAGTTCTATCATAGGGTGGCATATGTTAATACAGTTCCATAGAAACGGTCCAGTGTTTCATTACAAATAATCTCAACAGGTCTCTTGAAAGACATTTTTTTTTCAATTGTCAAAGGTAACCAACATTTTAAATGTATTCTATCTGAATTCGGGGTAAGGGTGGTATAGGACTCTATTGGTTTAGGACACTGGGTTATAATAGGGTCAGAATTGCAAAGTGGGTGGGGGGAGGGGAGGGTTAAAGCCATCTATTTAGTTTTGCTGAAAACGCAATCCTTTCCTAGCATGTTGATTCCACGCCAAACTTTGTAACATCAGTAGAGAGGTAATAAGGGAAGAATTAATGACGTCATTTACATGTCGTAGTCCTCCTCTTTCTCTGCCTATGTAAACTGTTATAGTTCTAATTAAAGCTACAACCAGTCTCTCACAACAACCTCGAAGTATTCGATATTTCAGAGGCTAACATTGATAACAACTCACATTTCAAAGACACACATTGTTGACAACTCACATTTAAAAGACTTAAATTGTTGACAACTGACATTTCAAAGACTTAATTGTTGACAACTCACATTTCAAAGACACACATTGTTGACAAATCACATTTCAAAGACACACATTGTTGACAACTCACATTTCAAAGACACACATAGTTGACAACTCACATTTCAAAGAGACACATTGATGACAATTCACATTTCCAAGACACACATTGTTGACAACTCAATTTCCAAGACTTAAATTGTTGACAACTCAATTTCAAAGACACATTGTTGACAACTAACATTTCAAAGAATTAAATTGTTGACAACTAACATTTCAAAGACTTAAATTATTGACAACTCACATTTCCAAGACTTAAATTGTTGACAACTCACATTTCCAAGACTCAAATTGTTGACAACTCACATTTCCAAGACTTAAATTGTTGACAACTCACATTTCAAAGACTTAAATTGTTGACAACTCACATTTCCAAGACTTAAATTGTTGACAACTCACATTTCCAAGACTTAAATTGTTGACAACTCACATTTCCAAGACTTAAATTATTGACAACTCACATTTCCAAGTCTTAAATTGTTGACAACTCACATTTCCAAGACTTAAATTGTTGACAACTCACATTTCAAAGACTTAAATTGTTGACAACTCACATTTCCAAGACTTAAATTGTTGACAACTCACATTTCAAAGACTTAAATTGTTGACAACTCACATTTCCAAGACTTAAATTGTTGACAACTCATATTTCAAAGACTTAAATTGTTGACAACTCACATTTCAAAGACTTAAATTGTTGACAAATCACATTTCAAAGAGACACATTGTTGACAACTCAATTTTCAAGACTTAAATTATAGACAAATCACATTTCAAAGTGACACATTGTTGACAATTCACATTTCCAAGACACACATTGTTGACAACTCACATTTCTAAGACACACATTGTTGACAATTCAAATTTCCAAGACACACATTGTTGACAACTCACATTTCCAAGACTTACATTGTTAACAACTCACATATACAAATACAAGACTTACATTTACAATACTTACATTGTTAAAAACTCAATTTACAAGACCTACATTGTTAAAAACTCAATTTACAAGACCTACATTGTTAGCAGCTCACATTTACTAGACTTACATTGTTGAAAACTCACATTTCAAAAGACACACATTGTTTACAACTCACTTTTCAAAGTAATACATTGTTAACAGCTCACACTTACAAGACTTACATTGTTGACAACTCGTGACAATATGTGACGTCAAATGTGTGACGTATTAAAGTCACATTTATTTTATTTCGCTTTTTAATTTTTAAAAAAAATTAAATATAAATAACCCCTTTAACTTATTTATATATATTTTTAAACATACCTTGACGGAAACAGCGCTTTTCCGAGGAAAAAAGGCGCACTTGGGCAAAGCCTAAAAATGGCGCCCCTCAATAGATAGACAAAAGTGCTAACAGCGCGGCTCAGTGAAAGACGATTTTGGTACCCCGTGTCTTTGTGACGGTAATTGGATGTTGACTCATTCTTAAGGGAATATTTAGATAATGTTTTAGGACGATACCCTCCCCCCCCTAAACTTGGCACATACGGGGGGCGAATGTTCCCCTCGCTTTCCCCTAACAGGGTGCTGATGGTTAATATCCCAACTGTGTTTTAAACGCTTCTTCTCATTTCACTTAGATCAGGAAGAGATAACCCTTGACATATTTCGCTCGATCTCCACGATGATCTGCCCTTTATAAAAATAAAAACAAAACAAAAAAAGAAAACAAATCCTAAAATCCTATCCAAATCCCATTGAATACATAAGGGTCACGTCGAAAAAAAACATCTTTAAGAAATAGAATTATTAAAAGATAATCCTCTCTGATAGAAGAGACGAAACAAAAACTGAAAGAGTTTTACGCGATATTGGAATTAAAGAAATTACAGAGGGTGGGGGGGGGGGGAGGGGGGAATATCCCTCAACAAGACCCCCAAAATGAAAGAAAAGCCTTTCTCCAATCTTCGGCCGGAAAATGTTTTGTCATGTTCTGTTGTAGGATGACGGCGTAAACAGACCGCAAGGAAGGGCGCAGGAGACGAATGGAAGGGCGCAGGGGACGAATAGCAGTGCGCAGGAAATGAATGGAAGGGCGCGGCAGGCGAATGGCAAGGCGCAGGAGACGAATGGCAGGGCGCAGGAGACGAATGGCAAGGCGCAGGAGACGAACGGCAGGGCACAGGAGATGAATGGCAGGGCGCAGGAGACGAATGGCAGGGCGCAGGAGATGAATGGCAGGGCGCAGGAGACAAAAGGAAGGGCGCAGGAGACGAATGAATGTTCCGCCACAGAATGTCGGCCTCTAGAACTCCATGACCCTTACAACGTGTGTAGCAGACGTACAATAACCAAAGCAGATAATCCCGGACTTCTGCTGGTGACGTATACGGATACGGGTGACACACAAGTGAAAATGGCAAACACATTGTAACAACTCCTGACGTGTGTCGGCGGTTAATGGTGTTCTCAAACTAGTTTGGGGATGGGAGCTTTCGTTCTAGAATACAGAATTAATACCAACTCGAACTTTATAAGTGAATTCGGGTATATGCATGTGTGTGGATGTGATGTGTGTGGATGTGAGTGGATGTGATGTGTGTGGATGTGATGTGTGTGGATGTGATGTGTGTGGATGTGATCTGTGTGGATGTGATGTTTGTGCATGTATGTGTGTACCAGCGAAAAACTTTCAGTCAAACATATCTTGAGTGAAATTTTTGAAACACTAAAGAATATGTAAACGTTTTCTTCGCCATTATCGTACGCCCATGACACAGCAACAACACCAACAACAACTATAGTAACAACAACAAAAACAAACTTATTTTATGAAATATCGATTATTGATTTTTACCTATCGGTTAGTTTGTTTTTTTTTTTGTTTTTTTTTAAATTGATCTGGTGAGTTCTATTTTCAATAATTCCCGATGTATTGAGATGACGCATGACGGTTCAACATGTCAACGGTCAACTGACCAACTCTATAATGACACATCCTACTTAAACATACCTCGCGCCACTATTTATTTACTTCGACAATGACACTTGAATCTTGTGTTTAATGAACACTAAAATTTTACGGCGGAACTATTTTGACATATTATGGTGTTTAAACACGGACGGAATTATATCGCTCAAAAAAAAAAAGAGCTAAGACCCCCNTAGACCACATTCCCCCCCCCCCCACTATGTCAATGTACGACACCATATGATAAAAGCCGGCATGATCCTGTTTCTGTTTTTTTTTTTTTAAAGTATAAATAACTTGAAGGAGTTATTCATCAAATTACATATTCCTAAACAATAAACATAAATTGTTCTTTTATTTATTTGCTTCTACGATTACAGTTCAACATTAAATAGCTAAATGACCTACACGACATAACCACTTAAAACCAGTATCTGGCGTACATATAATGGAGTCTGTTGTATCTTCAAACGGACGATGATCGCAATCAAGAGGTGTGTGTGACCAAACATCAAGACGGGTCAAAATGATCAATAACGAGGGCGTTCAGATGGTATTAAGCAACACAATTTGTTACCTAGATTAGTTTGTGTGCAAGCAAAGAAAAGAATCGATGTGTCAGTTAATTGGTAGTAGGTGGCATCCTTCACCCCCACCACCGAATAGCCAACGTAAAACTGCTTGTAAATATATATATCTATATATCTATATATCAAACAGTAACATTGATAATTTAACTGTAGCAGCTTAATGCACAACTGCGGTTTCACTCATAATTTAGACCTAAAAGTTTGATCTATACCACAAATTCTCAAACTGGGCCTATTGCCACGCCCACCCCCCCCCACCCCCCCAACGGCCGCAACATTTTACTTGGGGGTCACGAAAAATTTAGAAAAGAAATGTATGTAGATAACATAAATATAGCGTTAAAAAATATATATCTAGAAAGAGAAAGAGGCCACTGTGCTAGATAAAATGAAGTGTGCCGCGGGCAAACATAAAAAGTTGAGAAAGGCTGGTCCAAACAACTTGTGGAGTTAACAAGTCATTTAATAATTTAGATCTCTTCACTGTGCCGCCTCAAGAAGATAACAATAGAAGATAATTTTAGTTCAATTACAAAGTAATTTTTTAAAAAGGGGGACTTCAAAAATTGAAGACATCTGAGGCTCATAAATAATGGATCGAAAAATTCCACTCGCCCTTTATTATAATAAGAGATTTCCCGGCTCTTTATTTTAGTTAGTTCATAATTGCCTTTAATTCTCTCATCTGCCCTCGCCGGCGCCTCGCACCGAGATTTGACTTGAATACGGAACGCCAGTGGCGGCACGGGAGTAGTTTGAAGTGACGTATGAAATCAGGATTAATGCCTACCATCGCATCAATCGACTCCTTCAACCCACCCACCCCACCCACCCTAGGTGAACGGGGAGGGGGGTGGGGGTCGCCACAAAGAAGGGAGGCGCTAGCGGCAGATTCAGACACCCAAAGGGTCGTGAAGAAAAGAAAAGAGAAACAACAGAAAAAGCACTCAAGCTCTACCTCCTTCACTCTCTCCATCCCTGTCTCTCTCTCTCTCTCTCCCTTCCATTCTTTCTTTCACGAGATGTCTTTTTAACCTTTTCTCCGAGGGCGAGAAAACATAGGAACGCCAAGACATGCAGTCTGTGTTCAACATTCCTTAAATTACTGAGTGTTCAACATTCCTTAAATTACTGAGTGTTCAACATTCCTTAAATTACTGAGTGTTCAACATTCCTTAAATTACTGAGTGTTCAACATTCCTTAAATTACTGAGTGTTCAACATTCTAAATAACTTTATGTAAAACATTCTTTGCACATCTGTGTTTGAAAAAAAAAAAATTCGGACTGTTCAACTTTCTCTTAATTATCGTGCGTTTAACTTTCTCTAAATTATTGTGTTTAACTTTATCTAAATTATTGTGTTTAACTTTCTCTACATTTTTGGGTGTTCAACTTCCTCTAAATTATTATGTGTTTAACTTTCTCTAAATTATTGTGTGTTTAACTTTATCTAAATTATTGTGTTTAACTTTATCTAAATTACTGCGTTTAAAACTTTCTCGAAAACTGTCTTAAATAATTTTACTCTATAATGAGTGGGAGCATTCTTTGTCAATTATTGTGTGGGAGCATTCTTTGTCAATTATTGTGTGTGAGCATTCTTTGTCAATTATTGTGTGGGGTTATTTCACTAAATTATTGTGCGGTAGAATCTAGCTGTGTGGGGTAATGTGTTCTTATAGTGAGGGGCACAATCATATTGTAACATCAGAAGAGTGCATCACATCTTACAATTATGTGGGAGATGTATGTCCTAAAATCATATAGGACATTTATTGTCAAGATTTTAAAGGGCGATTTCTTTTGAAATATTTATTTTGACTTCATGGGAATCGCAGTTAGGAAATTGTGTATTAAACAATCATACATTAAACAATCATACATTAAACAATCATACATTAGACAATCATTCATTAAACAATCATAAATTAAACAATCATACATTTATAATGATTTTTTTTTCCCAAGAGAATTGATTCGACCAAGGGAAAGCGAAGGAACAGTTGCGAAAGTTGAATGACAGTTGAAGGACAGTTATCTGGATGTGCCGTGACTCGTACTCACTATCTCATAACTCATCGTGACATGTACTCAATATCTCACAACTCAACGTGACATGTACTCACTATCTCACAATTAGTCGTGACATGTACTTACTATCTCACAATCAGTCGAGACTTGTATTCACAATCTCACAATTAGTCTTGACATGTACTCACTATCTCACAATCAGTCGAGACTTGTACTCACTATCTCACAATTAGTCGTGACTTGTACTTACTTTCTCACAATTAGTCGTGACTTGTACTTACTATATCACAATTAGTCGTTACTATCTCACAATTAGTGGAGACTTGTACATACTATCTCACAATTAGTCGAGACTTGTACTCACTATTTCACAATTAGTCGAGACTTGTACTTACTATTCACAATTAGTCGAGACTTGTACTTACTATTCACAATTAGTCGAGACTTGTACTTACTATTCACAATTAGTCGAGACTTGTACTCACTATGTCACAATTAGTCGAGACTTGTACTTACTATTCACAATTAGTCGAGACTTGTACTCACTATTTCACAATTAGTCGTAACGTGTACTCATTATCTCACAACTCATCGTGACAAAATGTACAAAGTAACACAGAAACTGATCGAAATCTTGAGAAGATCAAAGGAAATGCCTGCTGTCATGATGGCAATATCCCAGGTCATGCGTAGCAAAATGTCGTTGTTGGTGAGTCTTCTCGAGTGTGTTATGGGATGTCGTTCTTTGTCAAAGGTCAAATGTGACAGAATGTCCATTTGTAAGAAAATTGTACAGCACTTTTTACAAATTAAATGAAAGGCGTAACTACGAATACAGTAAGGTTTGGGGGGGGGGGGGGGG
>CAXITT010000005.1:228077-256116 GCA_964033795.1 Lymnaea stagnalis | reverse complement strand
TGTTTTTTTTTTTTTTGGTTTTTTGTGGGGGGGGGGGGGGATTATTTTTTACAATATGTCGTGTCCCCCCAACATCCCTCTCCCCCCCCCCCCCCAAAATTGACTACTTTGTAATGAATTTATAGAACACATTTAGAGCTCATTGCCTTAATTTTCTATATCTTCTGTTGACCTATTGAGGTCAAATTTAAAACCCTAATTGATAAAATCTAATGCGAATCCAGATTACTATTATAATCCCGAGAGACTAAAAAAATAAGATTAAAAAATCGAATAAATTAATCATTAGACAGATTTTTAAAAAACCTCACGGACATGACTATGCTTTATCTCCAAGGGGTACAAGTAGGAGGCCAGTTCGAGAAGCACTGTAAATGAATTTATATAACTTCTGAAATCTCTTCAGGGGGCTGATGCTATTTAATCATGCGCTGTCTTTTCAAAGCGTCACGGCTGAGTAATTAGCGGTTGATGAAAGATGGCTAATTACTTCTGAGGCCGGTCAGGGGCTTCTCCGTTCCCCGCCCACCCCACAACCAAAACACACACACAACCACGCAGACACACACACACACAGACACACACACACAGACACCAGCAAAGATGAGTCCAATCTTAAATGCCGGCGTATTGATTAGGACTTTAATCTGGAGCAAAAATTTCATAACTATCCATAGCAAGGCAAAGTCATTAATTAAACATGTGGAAATTAAGTTACCACCAGAAACAGACGGGCAGAGAGAGAGAGAGAGAGAGAGAGAGTGAGAGAAGGGGTAGGAGAGAGAGGGGGGAAGGGAGGGAGAGGGAATGAGTGAGTGTGAGAGAGGATGGTAATAGATACAGCTAAGGTGATCAACAATTACGGCCCGCCTGTGTGTTTGAATGTGTTAATTATAAAGACTATGCTGGAATAATGAGATGAAACGTAAGCCGGGCCCCTGGTCAACCGATACTATGTAGGCCGGGCTGGTCTAGTCGCACTAATGCCTGGGTCCTGCTGGGACACCTGTCGTGTCTTCGTCTCAATATTCAACAACTTCTGTACCTGTTTGTAAGGTATTTCTGCAAACATCAAAAATGTCATCTCGGGCCTAGCGTAATTCTTCATTAACGAGTCGGGGTTTGGATTATGATTATTGTCACACCGATGATTAAGCTGTCGGTCAATTAATGCAGGACAAACCATCGGAATTTTATCTTATCTCTATAAATGAATTAATTTTTTATTACACGTATCATCATTAATTAATGGCCGGAAATGCTCATTATTTAGTATATCATAATTAATACAAAAAAATGATAAGTAATTTATGGTTTTTAAATCCGTCATAATTAATCTACAGCAGGACTGGCCACTTCTGGTTTTAAAGTGAAATCATAATTAATCTACAGCAGGACTGGCCACTTCTGGTTTTAAAGTGAAATCATAATTAATGAAATGTTGGCAAAATGACGCTTTTAAAAAAAATGTATTATGATTTATAATTTGGATCACAATATCATATTAATGTATAGCTACCTAACAGCAATTAGTATATAATTTATCATATTAATGTATAGCTACCTAACAGCAATTAGTATATAATTTATCATATTAATGTATAGCTACCTAACAGCAATTAGTATATAATTTATCATATTAATGTATAGCTACCTAACAGCAATTAGTATATAATTTATCATATTAATGTATAGCTACCTAACAGCAATTAGTATATAATTTATCATATTAATGTATAGCTACCTAGCAGCAATTAGTATATAATTTATCATATTAATGTATAGCTACCTAACAGCAATTAGTATATAATTTATCATATTAATGTATAGCTACCTAACAGCAATTAGTATATAATTTATCATATTAATGTATAGCTACCTAACAGCAATTAGTATATAATTTATCATATTAATGTATAGCTACCTAGCAGCAATTAGTATATAATTTATCATATTAATGTATAGCTACCTAACAGCAATTAGTATATAATTTATCATATTAATGTATAGCTACCTAACAGCAATTAGTATATAATTTATCATATTAATGTATAGCTACCTAGCAGCAATTAGTATATAATTTATCATATTAATGTATAGCTACCTAACAGCAATTAGTATATAATTTATCATATTAATGTATAGCTACCTAACAGCAATTAGTATATAATTTATCATATTAATGTATAGCTACCTAACAGCCATTATTATATTTATCATATTTATTTAAAGATTCCTATAGCATTCATTATAGTCATCCTATTTATGTATAGCTTACCTATTAGCATTCATTATATCTATAACACTTGGACAACGGCTGCCACTATTCATATCATGATTAGATGTACCGAAATTACTTAAAGCCGTCACTGTGCCGTAATTCAATTGGTCACCATGAACAGACGCTGCACACAATACTATTAAGTGAACTCTTTGTCTTACTGATTGGACATGTTCTTAGCAAACTTATCACATATATATATGCATATATGCATCAAAATTAATGATGGCGGCCTACTACATGCGCATACATGTTACATAATTCATTTTTTCCACATAACGTATTTAATTTATCATAATCACAAACGACGGCTAAGAAGGTCATATTATTAACTGATGCCGACATGTACGGTGAATTTTAAACCAAAAAAAACTATCACTAATTATGGATTACGAAATAATGTCATTTACCGTATAAGATCACCTCTCTCGGGGTGAATTCTCTCTCTTAAGGTTAGGACCGAACGATATAAAGATTATTATGTCCCCCAGACTGTTCAAATTTATAAGAGTGCCCCCCTCCCCCCACTTGCGGCCAAAAAGTTTAAATAATCCTTTATTAAATCAATATTATCACTAAGGGAGTTCATGAATGGCTGATTTCTACTCTAGAGCAATACTTTATAAGTTGTGTTTCAATTGTCAAATGTTGCCTC
Source organism: Lymnaea stagnalis (assembly GCA_964033795.1). Taxonomy (NCBI): domain Eukaryota; kingdom Metazoa; phylum Mollusca; class Gastropoda; family Lymnaeidae; genus Lymnaea; species Lymnaea stagnalis. The sequence continues at coordinate 253,180 of CAXITT010000005.1, read as the reverse complement.
GGTTGAAAGTGTGCATTTAGTGATGTGCTAAAAAGATTTGGTACAATGGAATTTAAAAAAAAACACACAAATATTTCCTTTTATTTTGATCAATAAGGATCTTACTTATTTTATCTTATCTTATAATAATCAATTTTAGTCTCCAATATTAAATGTTATTAAATTTCCTAATGAATTATGGCAGGCTTAATAATGTTATTATTAAACTTAGGCTATAACAATCACTCTTGACTGGCATATGACTGTTATCACAAGCCTAACAATCACTTTTGTCTGTCCTATGACTGTTATTTCAAGTATTGCAATCACTTTTGTCTGTCCTATGACTGTTATTTCAAGTATTGCAATCACTTTTGTCTGTCCTATGACTGTTATTTCAAGTATTGCAATCACTTTTGTCTGTCCTATGACTGTTATTTCAAGTATTGCAATCACTTTTGTCTGTCCTATGACTGTTATTTCCAGTATCACAATTAATCAAGGCGGCTAAAACCTTAAATCTTTCCCCCCCCCCCCCAAAAAAAAAAATGTCATAAGTTATCATTCTTGCTACCAGTAAATGTGTGTTAAATGCTGCGTGCTTAATGTTAGCGGCGTGTTAACTATGACAATGTTTACAACCATGTTGACCCAGCATGCGCTATCAAGACATAAATAAACTGTCTATCGTCCTACCTGTGACTTCATGCGCCGTTAAGGTGTGACATATCCCGAGAACATGACCAGTGTCCGGCAAAGCGATAGATCCAAACACTTTATTTAATCGATAGCACGGCCAGGTTAAGTCCACGTTCGCACACACGTTCGTGCGCAGACACACTGACCAATACACAGAGATTATTTTTAAGAAAAAAATTCCTGACCTTTTTTTTTTAACTCTCAAATTTACTCTCAAACCAAACTGTAGCAGATGTCAACAGAGAATTTCATTTTTTTTTTAATTAAAAAAAAATAATAATACTTTTAAAAACACTTCGTTTTAACAGTGTGGTGAGAAAGTTTACAAATTCTTTTTAATCAAACACCGAGGTCAGTACGAGGCTTGGTGGAGAAGATATCAGAAATTAATCCAAACAAACAGGTTCCATGAAAATTTTCAAATAACATTCGAAGTTGCTGCTGTTGTTCGTGTTTTTTTAAAACTTTAAAAAAAAAAAAATACTTTTCTTTTTTTTTTTTTTTTAAATAGGAAGAATATGAATTAAATGAGAATGTTTTTTTAAAACTTTAAAAAAAAAAAAATACTTTTTTTTTTTTTTTTTTGTTAAATAGGAAGAATATGAATTAAATGAGAAACACAACTAACACCATTATTTTAAAAATCCATGAACACATTATGAAAGGAAAGAAATCCCGAACATATCACATTATCCATGTCAAAGAAATAATAAAACCGAACGCGCCGCCGTCCTGTGAAGAAGACACCAGCCGACTACTCAACGAACCTGGCGTCTCCCCCCGATGATCCCAGTGGTACCATGCACATAAAATATCACATTTGATCACTGGTAACTAAAACTGGGAATAGCTTTTCATTTTTTTTTTTTTTTAAATATTTTAAAAACTAAACAAAACAAAAGAAGAAAGCGTGAGGCAATGCACGAGAACGCACGTGTTGATGGGCAACACAAGAAATGTACGCATTCGTGCGGTGGGACAAAAGCCCTTTCTCTCGATGCTAGTTGTTTAGGTTGTTTTTTTCCCCCCTTCTTTTCTTGTTCTTCTCCCCACGTTTTTTTTTTTTATTTTTTTATTTTATTTTTAAACTACAGCGCGAGACGGGTTGGTCGTCTGCTGCGCCGCTGAAACAAATCAGTTCGGAGAGAGTTGATGGGCCCCTCACTCACGTACTGGGCCACGGTAGCCACGGCTCCGCTCGGCAGGGAGGCGGCGGGGGGCAGGGAGGGGCGCGCCATTAACCGGGTAGGGGTCGCGCGGGCGAACTAACAGGATAAGGGGGTTGACAATATTTTTTGTGTGTGTTGTTGTTGATGTTGTTGCTGGTGTATTCTGCATTGGATGCGTTTGTTTGAAATAAATTTTTTAAAAACACCACCACCACCACCACCGATACCCGCGGTTTTTGCTATTGGAAGACGAGTTTTGAGGAGGGGAACAAAACAAGACTAAAATATCGCCTCGCGTTAGCGCGAGTTGCTGGCGCGGCTTTGAGGAAAAAATGGGGGGGGGGGGGGTTGGCGAGAACATGCTCGTACAGACTAAATAGATGAGATTGAAAGCGACAGACGAGCGGGTCACGAGGGGAGAGGAGAAAAAAATACGAGGACAGAAAATGAGGATGTACAACTGTGGGGGATGCAAGAGGGGGAGGAGTCGTCTGCGCCATTTTTGGGTGGATGAGGGGGTGGGGGTGTTGCAGCTGACGAAAAATTGTCTGCCGAGATTGTAGTGGTCTGTCGGGATAGAGATGACACGGTGTATGTCGAAAGTGTCCATTATATCCTGTTAGGCTATACTGTCCACTAGGTGCTGTAAATCTATAATGTCCACTAGGTCCTGTAAGTCTATAATGTCCACTATGTCCTGTAAGGCTATAGTGTCCACTGGGTCCTGTAAGTCTATAATGTCCTCGAGGTCCTGTAAGACCAAACTGTCCACTAGGTTCTTTAATTCTATAATATCCACTATGCCTTGAAAGGCTATATTGTCCACTTGGTCCTGTAACTCTATAATGTCCACTATGTCCTGTAAGTCTATAATGTCAACCATGTCCTGTAAGTCTATACTGTCCACTTGGTCCTGTAAGTCTATAATGTCCACTATGTCCTGTAAGTCTATAATGTCCACTATGTCCTGTAAGTCTATACTGTCCACTAGGTCCTGTAAGTCTGTAATATCCACTATGTCCTGTAAGCCTATACTGTAAACTAGGTCCTGTAAGTCTATAATGTCCACTATGTCCTGCAAATCTATAATGTCCACCATGTCCTGTAAGTCTATAATGTTCACCATGTCCTGAAAGTCTATAATTTCCACTAGGTCCTGTAAGACCAAACTGTTTATTATGTCCTGTAACGCTATACTGTCCACTAGGTCCTGTAAGTCGATACTGTCGACTAGGTCCTGTAAGACCAAAACTGTCCACTAGGTTCTGTAAGACCAAACTGTCCACTAGGTTCTGTAAGATCAAACTGTCCACTAGGTCCTGTAAGACCAAAACTGTCCACTAGGTCCTGTAAGACCAAAACTGTCCACTAGGTTCTGTAAGACCAAACTGTCCACTAGGTTCTGTAAGACCAAACTGTCCACTAGATCCTGTAAGACCAAAACTGTCCACTAGGTTCTGTAAGACCAAACTGTCCACTAGGTCCTGTAAGTCGATACTGTCCACTAGGTCCTGTAAGACCAAACTGTCCACAATGTCTGTAAGACCAAGCTTTCCACTATGTCCTGTAAGACCAGACTGTCCACTATGTCCCGTAAGACTGCACTGTCAACTATGTCCTGCAAGACTGCCCACTGTGTCCTGTAAGACTGCACTGTCAACTATGTCCTGCAAGACTGTCCACTGTGTCCTGTAAGACTGTCCACTGTGTCCTGTAAGACTGCACTGTCAACTATGTCCTGCAAGACTGTCCACTGTGTCCTATAAGACTGCACTGTCAACTATGTCCTGCAAGACTGCCCACTGTGTCCTGTAAGACTGCACTGTCAACTATGTCCTGCAAGACTGCCCACTGTGTCCTGTAAGACTGCACTGTCAACTATGTCTTGCAAGACTGCCCACTGTGTCCTGTAAGACTGCACTGTCAACTATGTCCTGCAAGACTGCCCACTGTGTCCTGTAAGACTGCACTGTCAACTATGTCCTGCAAGACTGTCCACTGTGTCCTGTAAGACTGCACTGCCTACCATGGGTTGTCTAACATTCAATGTGATAGCAACAACCATTGTTTGTGTCTCCACCTAAATGGTCGTCAGCGTGCGACTCTTTCACTCGCCGTGTTGTTGATTTGTTTCAATTAACTTTGACCTGCCCGAATGTTTTCACATCAGATGTAATTCATTTTAACAGTTCATTCCCGCCAAACCATCTTTGAACTTTTTGGGTAATACAAATATATCGGATCGTCGAGGAGTTTTCCTTAATTTGAGAGTTTCGCCGCAACAAAAATTGTCAACCACCGTCTCATAAATTAGTAGCTGCAAATATATTAACGTGTGCGTTTAAAATAATTGGTGATGCATTAACTCACCTGGCTGAGTAGCGGGTGAATTAAGTGTACAGCCAAGTGTACCACAACAGCCAGGTGTGAGCGTGCATTCATTTACCCGCCAGACCAAGTAAGGGAACACATCGTTGTATATGTGTTTAGTTCTGCGTTAAAGATGTGTTCATTAACGTCTTTTATTTTTCTTTGCTGATCCATCATAAATGTAGCTAGATACAAATAATGATACATTTAAGGACTCTTAAAAAAAAAAAAAATCTTTTATATTAGCTTCGCTTTTGTTCGTGGCTGGCTGGCAAAAATCTTTGTGAAGCTCTAAGTCAGCGGTTCTCAACCTGTGGGTCGCGTCCCCTTTCCAGGGTTGAACGCCCCTTTCCCAGGGATCGCCTAAGACCATCGGGAAAGCACATATACTCTACAGTTATGAAGTAGCAACAATATAATTTTATCGCTGGGTGGGGGGGGGGGCTCACCATAACACGAGGAACTGTATTAAAGGGTCGCGTCAATTCCAGGGATCGCCTAAGACCATCGGGAAAGCACATATACTCTACAGTTATGAAGTAGCAACAATATAATTTTATCGCTGGGTGGGGGGGGGGGGCTCACCATAACACGAGGAACTGTATTAAAGGGTCGCGTCAATCGGAAGGTTGAGAGCCACTACACTAAGTCTAAAGAAAATAGAAATAGATCAAATAAATTAAACATCATTTTTATAGTAGCGCCTCTCAGCCGCTCTATAACCAGCGCTCCATTTGTTACCCAGAAGATGATTTATATATAATCTCATACCATTCAAACATATGAGTTTTTAAACAAGTGATTAAGATGCGTTCGAAATGCATTTTATTTTTTTTATTCCAAACAAATATGTTTAAGTTATTTCAATACTTTTCCATCAGCCAGCTTGGAGTTAAGTGGCAATATGTTCAAGTTTATCGTCCGACCAAAGAAACCACACGTGAACGGCCTGTGTGTCCGAAAGGGCTGAGAATCACTGATGAATAAGCCATAAGGATACATTTATATAACATTTAGTTGTACTTTTTGTTGAACTCGCACACCAAGAACGTAAGACGCTAATCTCAAGGATCTCAAACTGCCAGCCAACCAAAACTAAAAAGAACTCAAACTGTTATTCGGCAAACTGAAAATTCTAACTAAGGAGGACGTCAGCGGCCCGACCCGAGGCTCGTACCCCCGCCCCCCCCCCCCCCGGGGTTCCCCTATTTGCAGAATGTCTCTTTCAGGGGTGAAAAGCCACGAAGCGGCTCCCCGGGGATGTTTCGCCCTAATGGTGAACCATCCGGCCACCCCCAACAGTAACGCCAAAACGGGTGACTTCCTTTTCAATTGACCTCACATAGTAAGGGCCAGGTTTCATCATGCGGATTACTATGACCCCCCCTCTCCCCCCCCGGCCACCCCTGGGGGCAAAACGTATCACCCTGTTCTGTCCGACGAAGCAGATAGGTGGGGGGGGGGAGATCTTTATTGGCGGATTCTTGTGGAAGTTTCCTCAGTGCTGTCGACCACATAGATCCTAATGTTACTTAAATTCAAAGGCGATAGTGGGCAACCCCCTCGCCCCTACCTTAAAGCACCACGTCACGATAATACTAGCCAGGGACTATGATGAAACGGCGTCAGAAAGCCGCACGCAAAAAGGTGTGGGGTGGGGGGGAGTGGGGGGTGGGGGTGTTTGGACTATTCTTCTACGACAACACCTCTGTCATCTACCATCCTTTTAGCTGCAGGTGTAATCAGGTGCCCTAAACCCCAGCTCCTAACAGCCCACACGTCCGGCCACACTAACAGCCCACAGATCCGGCCACACTTCCAGCCCGCACCTCCGGCCACACGACCCGTGGCTGGTATGTCTGTTACCATCAGTTAATAAAAGTATGCCATTCAGAATGTCAGCGCGAGTCAACACACCATAGTGTATGCGTGTTTAACTCATTAATTCAGCTCGTACGTAAAATTTATCATGTAATCGAGTCGGACATGTTAATTCTACCCGACATCGCCTGCTCATTAAGCGCATCTGCTTACACGTTGGACTAGCTGCCGGCTGAACACTAATTGAAGCCTTGCAATTACCTTTAAATTTAAAGTTTTCTGTTCGGCTGATCTTCAAGACACAAGTTCACGGTAGATGAAGGATTAATTAAAGTGCCCGGATGTCATGTCGAGGCCCCCCCCGCCCCCCCTCCCAGTTCGTCGAGGTGAGCACACATTTCGATTTACGACGCGCTCTCAACAGGTGGGTTGGAAGGGCGAGTGCCACCTGGTGGGCCAGATTTGCGTGTGGCTGTAATTAAATCCAGGGATAAAATTATGAGTATGACGGTTTGATTAAATCACGGGGGGGGGGGGGGGGGGGAGCTGGTTAAATATGTACTCATGTATTCGTGTGTTGGTGTCAGTGTGGGCATACAAAGATGTGTGTGTGTAATTTGTGTGTGCGTGTGTGATATGCATGGGATTGGGCTCATAAAGCACAGCCGTGACACATTCAAGTGACATATTCATTAAGAGAATCAAGTGATGCTGTGTGCGCAATTAATACAGTTTTGACTCATACGATGGTCTTGTTGTGTGATTGGATCGTATAGCATGATTGTGCAGAACAAGCCTTCACCACAATCCTACGATGGGCGTGTTGTGCGAGTGGATCATATACCATGATTGTGCAGAACTATCCTTCACCTCAAATCATATAATGGTCTTTTGTGATTGGATCATATACTATGATTGTGCAGAACAATCCCTCACCACAATCATACAATGGTCAGGTCAATAAGACATTCGCTTAAGTCGAGTTAGTAAACCTGACAAGTGACAAGATATTTGACAGGGACAAGTGACCATATATTTCATATGTGACAAGTGACCATATATTTGATATGTGACACGTGGCCTGATATTTGATATGTGACAAGTGACCATATATTTGATATGTGACACGTGGCCTGATATTTGATATGTGACAAGTGACCATATATTTGATACGTGACACGTGGCCAGATATTTGATATGTTACACGTGGCCAGATATTTGATATAGACAAGTGACCAGATATTTGGTATAGAAAAGTGACCAGGTATTTGATATGGACACGTGACCATATATTTGATATGTGACAAGTGACCAGATATTTGATCTTGAAAAGTTACCAGGTATTTGATATGGACACGTGACCATATATTTGATATGCGACAAGTGACCAGATATTTGATATGTGACAAGTGACCAGATATTTGATATGTGACAAGTGACCAGATATTTGATATGTGACAAGTGACCAGATATTTGATATGTGACAAGTGACCATATATTTGATATAGAAAAGTGACCATATATTTGATATGGACAAGTGACCAGATATTTGATATGTGACAAGTGACCATATATTTGATATATGACACGTGACCAGATATTTGATATTTGACACGTGACCAGATATTTGATACGTGATAAAATACAAGACATTTAACACAATATGCCTAACATGTCACACCAGATCCCTGACAAGCCATTCATTCGACATACCTGACGTGTGACTTAACTTAAATGACACGTCACAAATCAACTGAAATGTCAAGAAATATATATTTATCCGAAATTTTATAATATAGACATGACATTAATAACATGCCTGCATTGTCATAACATACCTGAGATGTGGACACAATAAGTCTTACATGTCACAGTATTTGTAAAATTGTCACAATATACCTAAAATGTGACACAACAAATATGACACACCACGGAATATTAACAATAACAAAAATATGTTCTACAATTTAAACATAGCAAACAAAAACAAAAAAAATAATTAAAAAAAAAAATAATAAAAACGATCTGGCGAATGCAAAGTTGAATTAAGGCCCCTGAAGATGGCGCTTGAAAGAAAATCGTTAATTAGTACTAATGACATGGGCTAATGACATGGGCTAATGACATTCTCCTGGATTGGAGCTGGCGTAGACAAGAAGAAAACCAAGGTGAGAAGGAGATGAAGCGCTACACTAAAATCACCGGCCTCGTCATTAGCACTAGCTGTTTAACCCGTCATTGCGCGGGACAATGTCTGATTAGCGTCAAATGACAGATCAGGGCCACCGGCAGCCTTCTTTGGGTAATTTTAGATGTGTGTAGGTGTGAGCTGTGTACGGGTGAGCTGTGTACGTGGCTTCTTTTGATTATTTCATTTATCCACACCGCTGTATTGGTGGCGCAACTAAATTATAAAATGAGGGATCTCTCCGTAATGACCCCCGCCCTCCATTCCATAACCGTCTCCTGCCGCCCCCAACTTTCCAATCCAATCTCCTACTTCTTCTTATGGCACCCCATCCCTAACGACCCACAATCTCGTCCTCTTTACACAACCCCATCCCCAAAACCACATACTCCATGTTCAAAATGTGTTATCGTGCCACTGTCTCTCAGCCACCCCCACTTCCCACACACAACAGTAAACTCTACTCTCCAATCAAAAGAAGATCTCCCATTGCATCTCTAATCTTTTCTTCCAAAGCCAACCATCCACACGTCTACCCAGTTATACTAACCCCTGATTCCAAACACCATAACCCAGTCAGTGTATAACTTCCATCCTAACCCAGTCAGTGTATCACTCCCATCCTAACCCAGTCAACGTTTCACTCCCATCCTAACCCAGTCAACCTATCACTCCCATCCTAACCCAGTCAGTGTATCACTCCCATCCTAACCCAGTCAACGTATCACTTCCATCCTAACCCAGTCAACGTATCACTCCCATCCAAACCCAGTCAGGGTATCACTCCCATCCTAACCCAGTCAACGTATCACTACCATCCTAACCCAGTCAACGTATCACTTCCATCCTAACCCAGTCAACGTATCACTCCCATCCTAACCCAGTCAACCTATCACTCCTATCCTAACCCAGTCAACGTATCACTCCCATCCTAACCCAGTCAACCTATAGCTCCCATTATAACCCAGTCAACGTATCACTCCCATCCTAACCCAGGTAACGTATCACTCCCATCCTAACCCAGTCAACGTATCACTCCCATCCTAACCCAGTCAACGTATCACTCCCATCCTACCCCAGTCAACGTATCACTCCCATCCTAACCCAGTCAACGTATCACTCCCAACGTGTCACATCCTCCATGTCCTCCTCTAACGCCCGCCATTATCTTAATACCCCGCATCTCATCATAGTTAAACTTTACCCCACACACTCAAGACCCATTACCTCTCACCATCTCATCATAGTTAAACTTTACCCCACACACTCAAGGCCTATTACCTCTCACCATCTCATCATAGTTAAACTTTACCCCACACACTCAAGACCCATTACCTCTCACCATCTCATCATAGTTAAACTTTACCCCACACACTCAAGGCCCATTACCTCTCACCATCTCATCATAGTTAAACTTTACCCCACACACTCAAGACCCATTACCTCTCACCTTCAATGATCTTGATGCCCCCCACCCCCAAGGCACCACCATTTACGTCTCCTCCTACCCATACTCTCCATCCCAACCTTTTCGCCCGTTTCTCCTATCACCACACTATCCGTTAATGTAATACATCGGGTGTAATGTTTCAACTTTTCAGTGACGTAGCTTGGGGGATCGGTGCCCCCTGGGGTGGACCAATAATTTTTTCACCCGACTTCCGCGAAAAAAACTCTGGATTTCGCCGAATATGCCGCCCCTACATATAAAGAAAAAGGTCTGTCCGGGGTGGCTCCAACCCTCCCCCCCCCCAACTGCAGTGTACTGCATCCAACGCACACACATATACGCACGCAAAAAATGGTTTTTTTTCCCCCCACCTCCGCGAAAAAAACCCTGGATTTCGCCGGATATGCCGCCCCCACCAATAAAGAAAAAGGTCTGTCCGGGGTGGCTCCAACCCCCCCCCCCCCCCAACTGCAGTGTACTGCATCCAACGCACACACACATACGCACGCAAAAAATGGTTTTAGGCAAGAAAAAAACTGAATTAAAATTGTTTTAGAATTACGGGAAAATCGATACCTCGAGGACTTAATGCCTCATTGAAAAACCAAACCTCAGTAGTACATGTACTACAAATTAGGCTCAATTAAAACCTCAGTAGTACATGTACTACAAATTAGGCTCAATTAAAACTTTAGGAGAAAACACTAAACACCGTTATTTTTGTGCGTGCTCTTGAATCATGAGTACTGAAATTAACATTTTCTTCTGGTATCGATTACAACTGACACAAATCGAATATCACAAACATGACAAAGGTATCAGACCAATAGAAGTTAACACCCCTAGCGTATGACTAAACAGATCGTAAAGACACAAAACAAAATAGTCCCACGGATACATTGAAGCGATTATCGACTCACTAATTTTCCTTATTTCCTCCATTATCATTTTTTTTTTTATAGGAGTACGTCACTACAGACTCGCTGTTGGGTTTGGGGTCCCACTGGCGAAAAGGGCAATCGAACTTGAATCTTGTTTTCTCGACCTTTTAGCGAGGGCAATTTCTGGGCTCGTTGGATGTTGTAGTAGTCGCGTATGACATAATCGCTGGTGCGTTGTTGATGTTGTTGGTGTGGTGGGTTTTTTGTTAATGCTTATCGGCCGACTTTCAATCAGTGTGTAGGTCCTCCATTAGAAATACTTAGATACGGGCAGATTAGTCATAATATGAGAACAGCTCATTAAAACTAAAACAACAGGGATTCTCACATTATTTATACACGGTTATGGGCCACCTATAGGGATAAATGAAACAGTTTTTAATAGGGTACATACTTTTAAAAATTTGAGATGAGCGGCGGTAATGCGATCATTATGAAATGGTCATAGTCCGTGGGGTGGTTCGGGTAAGTGCCGCCCGGTGCGAGTGAAAATTGTGACGCCCCCACTAAGAAAAAAAAAAAAAAAATCAGCCAAGAATGTTACCCCCCCCCCTTCCCACAGCCCTGGTCTTGGTCTAAAGTTGTTTAGTTAAATTTGAGATGAGCGGCGGTAATGCGATCATTATGAAATGGTAATAGTCCGTGGGGTGGTTCGGGTAAGTGCCGCCCGGTGCGAGTGAAAATTGTGACGCCTCCACTAAGAAAAAAAAAAAAAAATCAGCCAAGAATGTTACCCCCCCCCTTCCCACAGCCCTGGTCTTGGTCTAAAGTTGTTTAGTTAGTTAGGAGTGTTCTCAGCGTCTGTATAATAATCTGCACAAATTAATCACAAAATATTGCACTGTGTTTGGCTGAATAATATAATCGTATCTTCAATTATCGCTTCTCTATACCTTAACTATCTTATCCGTCTCATCTAACCCCTCATATAAACATCTACTCTAACCTTGTGTATCCCATCTAACCTGCCGAGTCTATCTATCTTATCTCTTTATCTAATCTATCTCACGCGCCTTCTCGTATATTTCGTATCCACCTTATCTAAAGTATCTTTACAATCTCATCTATAGTATATACATTATCTGGCTTATAAGCTATTAATATTTCTATCGGACCTAAACAATCTCTAGTATCTAATCTGTTATGTTATCTATATATGAGCTTAGCTAAGCCTTTCTCTTAGCAGCTGCCTCCAGTGAAAGATTGCGTCGTATGTTTAGGAGACACCATTTGAACGACGCCACACACAGCTCAGCACTGACGCCTCTCTGTTGTTGAGGTGCTCAGTCAAACGTGACCAGAGCCGTCACGGTCGGCCCTCTAACCCCTGCCGCTGCCGGGGGTGGGGGGGGCTCGGATATTTAAGGGCGCCCGAAATTGTGTTATGGAAACAATTTTAACGATCAGATTTTCAATGCCCGGGGACGCAAAACCCAAAAATTAACATGGGGCTCCAAACGTCACGCATTAAGTGTTAGTAAGAGCTGCAACCAATATAACTTGAGCACCGCTGAAACGCACGATAAATATCGCTGTTTGTGATGAGCCGACGTCCGTGTTTCGTGATGGTAACAAGATTACTCCGCTTAACAAAGCTATTACTCTTACATTACACGTTGTCGTGACAGGCTCATTATGACGTAACTACTAATGATGGTTATGTTGTTGTTTTTTTGTTGTTTTTTTAATCAGGAAAAAATCAGATCTTTTTTCTACCATGAATGACATTTTATTTGCTTTCTGTATTAGCATTCAATTCTTTTAACAATTTAATTTAATGCGTGACGTCTTTTGATCTTTTCAACTTAGTTTGTTTTAATTTGAATATATGAGGGTACATACTTTGCATTAAACTAAAATTTTAACATTGAATGTTATAATGTGTAGTGCTAATAAAATACCATCCATGGTCAGAACCAAATCAATCAATTTTTCAATGATTAAATCCCCCCCCCCCCCAATACCTAGTTTTTATAAATTATATTTATAAGTCGTGCCGATTGTGTATTCAAGCCTGCACAACATACGGCCCGCCAAGTAACGAAATATTTTTTTATGATAAATTTTCTTAATAGCCACCCACCCTCCCCCCCAAAACGTGCTATTTCCTTTCGGCCCGCACAAGTGTTTCATAAAGTATTACGGCCCGCCTTACATTTTGTATTGTGCAGGCCTGGTGTATATGATATGCCTCATATTTTTTATTTGTTTCGGAATCACAATCTCTGTTTACGGTTAATCTGTCCCCTTCATTTTATGTATATGTTTCTTACTCCAAATAATCATTTTACAATAGAAATTTAATTCATTTTCCTTCATACATATATCCTCACATATCATGGGTAAATGATTGTACCCTCTCATATCATGGCTAAATAAATATAACCTCGCTTATCATGGATAAATAAATATACCCTCACATATCATGGGTAAATTACCCTCACATAGCATGTGTAAATAATGTAACCTAACATATCATGGGTAAATAAATATACCTCGCATATAATGGTAAATAAATATACCCTCACATATCATGGGTAAATATATATACCATTACATATCATGGGTAAATAAATAAGCTTTCACATATCATAGGTAAATAAATATATCCTCGCATATCATGGGTAAATAAATATACCTTTCCTTATCAATAAATATACCCTCACATGTCATGGGTTAATAAATATATCCCCACATATCATGGGTAAATAAATATACCCTCAAATATCATGGGTAAATAAATATACCCTCACATATAATGGTATACAAATATACCTTCACATATAAAGGTATACAAAAATACCTTCAGATATCATGGGTAAATCGATGTATCAGCAAGAAGCCAGTATAGGAGCTGCTCATTCCTGCCCAAGACAATCAGGGACTGGAACCATCTTTCAAAAGGAACAGTTGAGGCGACAACACTAGACACATTTGTGTCTATTGCCTCAAGCCTTCAAACCCCTTCTTCAAACCCCTAGTGCATAATTTCCTCATCACCACCAGTAACAGAAACATTGCAAATCCCATCTACATGCATAGGAGCCAAAATGATCAATAAATTGATCGTGGGCCCTTAAGATATAGAAGAAGAAGATACCCAACCATATCATGGGTAAATAAATATACCCTCGCATTTCATGGGTAAATAAATATACAATCACTTATCAAGGGTAAATAAATATACTCTCACGTATCATGGGTAAAATTAAGAGAATTCTGACTTTTTAAAATACAAATTGCGTTGCATAACTTCGGGTTGGTAGATAAAGAGTCTCGCGAACATTTAAAAAAAAAAAGGCACGCTCCAAAAACAAACGATAGGACCTCTATACACATTGATTCCCCCATGATAGGACCTCTATACACATTGATTCCCCCATGATAGGACCTCTATACACATTGATTCCCCCATGATAGGACCTCTATACACATTGATTCCCCCATGATAGGACCTCTATACACATTGATTCCCCTATGATAGGACCTCTATACACATTGATTCCCCCATGATAGGACCTCTATACACATTGATTCCCCCATGATAGGACCTCTATACACATTGATTCCCCAACACACTAAAATTGATAGGGCCTCTATACACATTGATTCCCCCAACACACTAAAATTGATAGGGCCTCTATACACATAGATTACCCAACACACTAAAATTGATAGGACCTCTATACACATTGATTCCCCCAACACACTAAAATTGATAGGGCCTCTATACACATTGATTCCCCCAACACACTAAAATTGATAGGGCCTCTATACACATTGATTCCCCCAACACACTAAAATTGATAGGGCCTCTATGCACATTGATTCACCCAACACACTAAAAGTGATAGGGCCTCTATACACATTGATTCCCCCAAAACACTAAAATTGATAGTACCTCTATACACATTGATTCCCCCAACACACTAAAATTGATAGGACCTCTATACACATTGATTCCCCCAACACACTAAAATCGATAGGGCCTCTATACACATTTATTCACCCAACACACTAGAATTGATAGGACCTCTATACACATTGATTCCCCCAACACACTAAAATTGATAGGACCTCTATACACATTGATTCCCCCAACACACAAAAATCGATAGGGCCTCTATACACATTTATTCACCCAACACACTAGAATTGATAGGACCTCTATACACATTGATTCCCCCAACACACTAAAATTGATAGGACCTCTATACACATTGATTCCCCCAACNATTTTCTTGTGATATGTATTGACAAACAAAATGACGCATTTTTATGAATTTCATTAACAATCAGGTTCAGTTTAATCGATTCTATCATATAAAAATGTCCTGGACCTTACCACCCAAGACAACATTTAACTCTACCAACTCAACTGAAATTCTGTATGATGACATAAGGATGGAGGGAGATCTCAATCATTTCAACCTGAAAAATCTGAAATTAATGAGCCCGTCTCCCTGGAGCGCCTTTTTTGTATCCTACAAATGCCTGTTTCCGGTTCTGTGCTTGTGGAGTGTAGCGGTCAACGTGCTCGCCATCAAGGTTCTCAAACGGCTGGGCTTCAAACATTTCAACAACACGATCATTTCTTCCATGGCGGTGTCTGACCTAGTTTGTCCCATCACAAATTTTTACGCCATCATCACGGATATCGTGAGAGACTTCGATCTTGTCTGGAGCTGCTACCTGCAGCTGACGCGCATAGTTTTCATCAACCACTGGAAATACAGAGCCTGGTAGGCAAATAACGCGGTCGAACTTCCAGCTCATAAAAAAAAAACTGTCACTCATTACCAGGCAAATAACCCTCGGTGCCATTATCTTGTGACATGGGTAAAAGTGTGGGGCTCGGTGCGAGACTGCAGCGGGGACCCGTCAACGCCACTTAGAGGGCAAATTGTGGGTAGATGATGTGAGAGAGGGGAATTGAGACCCGTCAGGGGTTAGGGACCCCGGACGGCGCGTTATGACGGAGGGATGAGGTGGGTTATTAATGCTTTAAAAAGGGTTGGAGGTGGGGGGTGTTGTGTTTAAAAAAAGGGGGGGGGGATGATACAAAGGTGGATTTGAAAAATATGGCAGGTGATAGACAGATAAGAAAAGAATGAGATCGATGAGTGGCTTCCGGCTGCAGGTAAGACAATATAAACAAAAAAGTAAAAAAAAAAAAAAAATTTAAATCGCAGGAACAACAGTGTATGACCGTGCGGCTTTTACTGCATGCCATAGGATGGGGGGGGGGGGGGGGGGGGGGGGGGGGGGGGGGGGGGGGGGGTGGGGGGGGGGTGGGGGGGGGGGGGGGGGGGGGTGGGGGGGGGTGTACTTTCTTGCAAAGGTAAAAAAAAAAATCAATAATGCAATTCCTTGAGATGGTGCCTACATTATCCAGACATCAAGAGTCGGGTGACGTGAGTCAAATTGAGGATCCCAAGTGATAATAGTTTAATACGGAGATGTTATCTGGTGAGCTCATTCTTAGACGAAGTACTACAGGGGATGTGTGTTGATGTCCCTGAGACATTTGATTAGCTTGGTGGTTGATTCAAGTAAATGACTGATCCATGCGTAGAATATAGGTTTAAGTAGATGACAGATCCATGCGTAGAATATAGGTTTAAGTATATGCAAGATCCTTGCATAGAATTTGGTTTAAGTAAATGACAGATTCACACATAGAATATTGGTTTTAGTTTAAGCAGATGAGAGATCCATGCATAGCATATTGGATTAAGTAGATAACAGATCCATACATAGAATATTGTTTAAGTAAATGACAGATCCACTAATAGAATATTGATAAGTACATGACAGATCCATAAATAGAATATTGTTTTAAGTAGATGACAGATCTATGCATAGAATATTGGTTTAAGTAGATGACCGTTCAATACATAGAATATTTGTTTAAGTAAATGACAGGTCCACACATGGAAAATTCGTTTAAGTAGATGGCAGATCAATGCATAGAATATTGGTTTCAGTAGATGACAGATCCAGGCATAAAATATTGGTTTAAGTAGATGACAGATCCAGGCATAGAATATTGGTTTAATTAGATGACAGATCCAGGCATAGACTATTGGTTTAAGTAGATGACAGATCCAGGCATAGGGTATTGGTTTAACTAGATGACAGATCAAGGCATAGAATAAGGTAATGGAGGGCATGAAGCACCATGTTTTCAAGAACGTTTTGTTTTTCTCTTTGAAATAAATGAATAGCATTAAATCCAAACTGAAAATGTTTTTAAATAACAGACCACACATCTTTCTTGAAGTAGAAAAGCCTCAATGAGCAAAATTTAAAGCCATATAGTGAAACAAGGGTTAAAAAGTTAAAACTAATTATGATTTATATTTAACAAAATCGGGGCAATTAGCTCCAGCATGTTCAATGCATATATTTTCACATAGGTTGTAGTCAATTCTGACAGATCCATCCCATGGCTTCAATATCAGATTTTTCTGGGATTTCATTATCAAAACTATATTTAAAAAATTTTTAAACCTATTTCACTATTTCTACAAATCAATAACTTTTGTTTTCAATTTAAACTTTATCTGTCATAATCTGTTTAATGCTATTTGAATTAAAACTTGGATTTTATTAATCTGATCAATATTATTTGGTTGTTTTAATCATCTTTTAACAGTTGGGGGTGTTAAGCCTCTGCTATTTAAAATATTCATTTTTATAAACTAATTAAATAAATAAATAATGTACAGAACCATATCTCTGTTACAAATGCTTCCTATTCAACATATTAGAAAGAACTTTAGTATTAAAGTGAATTTTAGAGCTTTTTATAAGCAATCTCTAAATCATTCATCCAACTGCCATTTTACTTTGCAAGAATGACCAGCTTCATTTGCTCTACAAATATCAGTATTTTAACTCATTCATTACATACACATAGTTAAAAACTTTAAAAAAAGTACTTGCTGAGTTTAGTTGTACTTTTTTTTTGCATGTAAAGTAAAAAACTTTCTCTGCAGACATAAAATTTCAAGTAAAAATAAACAAGCACTCTATTAGCTGAAGTTTTACAAAGGGTTTGAAGAAGGCTGAAAACTACAGGGGAAAAGCACTCATCTAAAAAGGCAAATTAAAAATCAATCCCATAGGGTAGAAACCCAAGAATGGTTGTGTAAAGTTCTCTGATTGGTTAGTAAGTTTCTGTCAACTTAAGCTTAATGCCTTTCTCTCTTCTTACAATAATATCAAGCATTTTATTGTATGAACTGAGCAATTAGGGCTTAATACCCCATGGAGGCAATTACCTCCCTTTACCTTATTGGTTTAAGTAGATGACATCCATAAAAAGAATTTTGAAATAAGTAAATGAAAGATCCATTCATAGAATAATGCTTCAAGTCAACTACCCGATTGGAAAACAGGTCACATTTTTCATTTGCAGGTTATTTACTAATTCAGCTGCAGATTTCTTAATTATAAACACATCCTAATGAGGGATAAATCATGGTTACCTAAATCATTTTGTGTTAAAAGATTTTCAAATTTAATTCTTGGTAGGAAATTATTAATTGTTGAATTAGTAACTGCAACATAAAAAAAAACAATAAAAAAATGTGTCAACTTACCTATGAATTTTAAATTTCCAAAGTCCAAAGCATTTAAAGTTGAAAGCGGCACCGGCAGGCATTAAAGTTTAAAACAGTTAAATCAAAGTGATTAAGTTTAAGTTAAAGACTATTAGTTAAAGCCTGTGTCCAAATTGTGTATCGCATAATAAGAAAAATGCACCCAAGAACACATAAATTTGATAAATTAAATAATCACACTACTTGTAACTTCAGTAAGTTATGCTGTTATTTTATGCCTTTAGTTAGTAACCCTGTCCATTGCTGCCAGGTACACACGTTTCACAGTTTTGTAACTAGCTTGGAAAGTAATTGAAAATAAATTAGGGGTCGTTCGCAAATTACGTCACTCAAAAAATGAATTTGCGAACAACCCCTTCACATCTCTTTTTTTTTTTTTTTATATCTTCTGCCCATAGTAGTAATTTGAAATAAACATCCGGTCGTTATATTAAAATCTCGAACCAAAACAGAAACGGAATAATAAAAATATTTGACTCGATTTACTACGATACAAACATTGGCGCTACCAGCGGGTCTTGGTTGTTGTTAATCAGCTATACAGAATATTGATTTACGTAAATGACAGATTCATAGACAGAATATTGATTTAAGAAAATTACAGATTCATAGACAGTGTATTGATTTAAGTAAATGATACATTCATTTCATAGCCAGAATATTGATTTTAGTAAATGACATATGACATATCCAAATACAGAATATTGATTTATGTAAATGACACATTCATAGCCAGAATGTTGATTTAAGTAAATGACTTATCCATATACGTCATAGTGAAACCTCGTCCAGTTTCAAAAAGTCCCTTAAAACTCATCTGTTTAGGTCCGCCTATGACCTGTGATGCACCCTCCTTGCCCTTCCTCATTTTCTGTTTCGGCTTAATCCTGAAGTGTCAAAGTGTCCTCTTTTTATAGCCATTTTCATTGTTTCTATAGAATAGTAGTTACTATCCTAGTGTCTCATTTTTATTTTACTTAGTTTACATGTTTTAATAATTGTAAAGCGCTTAGAGCTTTATGATAAGCGCTATATAAAAATGCCTAAATAAATAAATAAATAAATAAATATACAGAATATTGATTTATGCAAGTGGCATATTCATAGAAAGAATATTGATTTAAGTACATGACATATTCATAGACAGAATATTAGAAAAAAAAGTAAATGACAGATTCATAGACGGAATATTGATTTAATTAAATGACATATTCACAGACAGAATATTGATTTGAGCAGATGACAGCCCCATACATTGATACATTGAACAAGGTTTTCCATAAAACAGAAAGTTTAAAAAAATATCAATGGAAGGATATGATTGAAGCGAAATAAATAAATGGATTTATCTGCAATCACGTCAGCATCATGTATTAAGATAAGATAACATAACATAAGATGAGATAATATAAGAAAGATAAGCGTAATAATATAAGATACGATTCTTTAATCGATCGAAAATAAATGGAATTTTTTTTTTTATTTTTTTTTTTAATTACATTTACATATTCATTTTCAGCACATAAATAAAATTAATATTTTTAACCAAGACAACATTTTACAACTATAACAATTTAAACACGAGACGCCTAAAGTATTTCTCTAGCGTAGAAATCAGCCAGCAATGAACTACTTTAGAGATAATGTTGACTTTATAAGTGATCATTTAGATTTGGCAAATGCTGGGGGGGGGGGGGTCATGATGGTAGATTTGTACAGACAGGAGAACAAAATAATCTGTATATCCTTCGGTGCTAACTTTAAGAGAAAGAATCTAATGCGATTGGGGGAATACAAAAAAAAACAACACATAATACAATGTAATATAAGGTGATTTAAGGTTATACAAGGCAAGAAAAGGTAATATACGTTAATATAAGGTAATACAAGGCAGTATAAGGTAATTTAAGATAATACAAGGTAATATAGGAAATATAAGGTAATAAACGGTAACACAAGTAATATAAGGTAATACAAGTAATGTAAGGTACTTCACGGTAACATAAGGTAATACAAGTAATATAAGGTGATATAAGGTAAAATAGGTAATACAAGGTAAGACAGCTGACAGATGCAGATGAAAATGATCTTAGTCAACTGTAAGAATAGAAGGTGGCAAGTAAACAACATACAACGTAACAATGACAGAAAATATTTGCTATGAATAAATTAATTAAGANCTGACAAGTGTCTGAATCATTCACCAATCAAACACAACTGACAAGTGTCTGAATCATTCACCAATCAAACACAACTGACAAGTGTCTGAATCTGTCACCAATCAAACACAGCTGACAAGTGTCTGAATCATTCACCAATCAAACACAACTGACAAGTGTCTGATTCATTCACCAATCAAACACAACTGACAAGTGTCTGACTCGTGCACGCATGCTGTCAATACAAAAGTCTGGTCAGTCAACAGTTTGTTCACTGTTGTAATGTACACCTGAAACATACAGACGATATATTTAACCGTTGTTTCTCACCCTCCTCCTCTTTCTCTCTCTCTCCCTTTCTTTTTTTCTTTCTCTCTCTCTCTCTCTCTCTCTCTCTTATCTCTCTCTTTTTCTCTCTTTCTCTTTCTCTCTCTGTCTCTTTTTTTTTTATCTCTCTCTCCCTTTCTTTCACTGTCTCTCTCCCATTCTTTCTCCCACTCTCTCATTTTTTATTTCTCTCTCTCTCTATCTCGCTTTCTCTCTCTCCTTTTTTATTTCTCTATCTCTATCTCGCTTTCTCTCTGTCCGTATCTCTCTCTCCCTTTCTTTCTCTCTCTCTCTATATCTCTCTTTCTCTCTGTCCGTCTCTCTCTCTCCATTTCTTTCTTTCTCCCTATATATATTTTTTTCTCTCTGTCCGTCTCTCTATCTCTCCCTTTCTTTCTTTCTCTCTATATTTTTCTTTCTCTCTGTCCGTGTCTCTCTCTCTCTCTCTCTTTCTTTCTTTCTTTCTCTCTCTATCTCTCTTGCTCTATGTCCATCTTTCTCTCTCTCCCTTTCTTTATTTCTTTCTTTCTCTCTCTATCTCTCTGTCCGTTTCTCACTCTCTTTATTTCTTTATTTCTTTCTCTCCCTATCTATCCTTCTATCTATCTGTCTCTGTCTCTCTCTCTCTCTCTCTCTCTCTCTCTCTCTCTCTCTCTCTCTCTCTCTCTCTTACAAATATATTTTCTCACATTTCTTTCTAAGAAATTATACATATTTATTGGAAATTCCTTCTCTCTCTCTCTCTCTCTCTCTCTCTCTCTCTCTCTCTATCTCTCTCTCTCTCTCTCTCTCTCTCTCTCTCTCTCTCTCTCTCTCTCTCTCTCTCTCTCTCTCTCTCTCTCTCTCTCTCTCTCTCTTACCAATACATTTGATCACATTTCAGTCTAAGAAATTATACAAATTTAGTGGAAATTCCAGGAAATTTTCCCATGTCCCATTTATTCCCAGGATCAATAAAAATCGGTAGTAGCTGAAGCACTCATAGTTTCCATAGGTTGTTTTCAGTTTTAATTTGAGAATCACTGTCCCCGGTAACAAACTGGACAGTTGCGCCAACAAGGATGCACGTTTTCAAGAATCGCCTTCACACAGCCCTTGTCTCTCTACAAGCTAGACTCGTGGGCAAAAGTAAGACCAAGTGTAAAGTACGAAACGAAGTTAATCTAATCCATTAATTTGAAATCAATCAAAGTCCATTCAACCAATGCTCATACTGATCGAGAGCTTGTATCCTATGAAATATAGATTGTTAAATCGAAAAATAAAATAATTAAATTTAAACAAAAAATTATTTTAATTTTGCTTTCAACTACATTTTTAAAGAAACACAACAAATTTTCTGTATTGGTTTCTATCATAGAATATTGTTTCAAAATAAATTGAATACTACCATTAGTAAACATAATCATTACTTTAAAAAGATAAAAATATATAAATATGGAATTTGATTTTTTTTTTAAATTTAATCTTAAATATCGAAACAAATTATTTCTTTCATAACTGTTTAAATTCTTGTATTCATTTTTTTCTAAAGCCATAAAAAAAATGTAATGGCTAGCTACGAAACTATTTGTTCACGTCATCATTTTTAATGACGTATTAATATGTATCCGTGACGTCCTATTCACGCGCACCAATGGCGCGTCCATTTGACTGACCCGATCAGTATAATATCTGATTGTGATTGCCTCAGGGGCGGCCCCGCTCTGTAAAGCTATCATGTCTGCTGTACATTTACATCCCAGAGCGGACGCTATGAGCTTATTAAAATAGTAATGATATCTCGAGCGCTGTTCGACTCGAGCCAAAAGTGGGCCAGCTTCGAAAATGAGCCAAGCGTATCGCGTTCGGTGGGGCCCCTTATCTTACGGTGGCGGAGTCAGACGGACATTAACTGGGGCTTTATGCCGGGGCATTTTTGGGGCTTCAATAATTAATGTCGCCTCTATTCAGCTTAATTCAATACGAGTTTTTCCTCATCAATAGAGCACTAGTCTCAGCTCGGAGCACAGGAATTAAGAGGATTATAGCAAGCTCAATCGGATATTTTTTGTTTGTTGTTGGTTGGCCCGTGTTTTTTATCAATACCACGGTCTGAGTTGGTCCACCAGTCTTAGTTCGTCCACTAGTCTTAGCTGGGTCCCTAGTCTCAGTAGGTCCATTGGTCTTATTTCGTCCACTAGTCTTAGTTGGTTCCCTAGTCTCAGTAGGTCCATTTGTCTTAGTTCGTCCACTAGTCTTAGATGGTTCCCTAGTCTCAGTAGGTCCATTGGTATTCGTTGCTTAATAGCCACAGTTGGTCCAATGGTCTAAGTTGGTCCAGTAGTCTTTGTTTGTCAACTATATAGTATTAGTTCATCCATTACTCTAAATTGGTCCAATAGTCTTAACGGGTCCACTAGTCTTTGTTGGTCCATTAGTCTTAGTTGGTCCACTAGTCTTAGTTGGTCCACTAGTCTTAGTTGATCCAATAGTCTTAGTTGGTCCACTAGTCTTAGTTGGTCCACTAGTCTTAACTATCTACTTGCCTTTGATTGACTATTGTACATGGGCTGATTAGGTCTAGCGTTGGCGAGGGGAGAGTTCAAGACAGAGTTGATAGCAACAGGGGATGTCCGAGACAAAGTTGATAGCGACAGGGGTTATAATAGTTGAGACAGAGTTGATAGCGACAGAGGATGGTCGAGTTAGAGTTGATAGCCACATGGGGGTTTGAGTGGAAAGAAACACATGTCGGCTTTCAAACGTGAATTCTTTTTTGCATCTTTCATGATTGAAATCCGACCAACAGTCACGCCCAACGAATGGCCACGCCCAAATATACCAAATGTTCGACCCCCATGGAGATTAGGTACATTATCTTTGTATGTACCAGAATATAAGGTACACTAACTTTGTCTGCGGCAGTATATCCACACCATTCACCCTTTGCACACTGACGCCACAGGGACATTTCTGAAGTCCTCAACTATAGAATGTGCGCCCCTTGTTTCAAAACGACTTATTTTGGTATCATTAACAAACGGGCCTCCTTATCCCCCACAAGGAATTGACTCTAAATTAACAAACATCGTCATCATCAGTGGCGGTTCAGCCCATGTAGGGCACTGGCCTGCTCCACCACATCCTTCCATTCGGACATCATCATCAATGGCGCTACAGCCAATGCAAAGCCCTGGCCTGCTCCACCACCCTTCCATTCAGACATCATCATCAGTGGCGGTACAGCCCATGCAAATCCCTGGCCTGTTCCACCACCCTTCCATTCAGAAATCATCATCAGTGGCGGTACAGCCCATGTAGGGCCCTGGCCTGTTCCACCACATCATTCCATTCGGACCGATCCATGGCTTTCCGCCTCCATGCGCGAACCCCTAACTGGTGTAAGTCCTTCTCTACATCGTCGATCCATCTCAGTCTTGGACAACCGCCGAAACTTCTACTCCCAGGCTATTGTTTGTATATCCCTTTTGTTGCTCTACATTCCGGCATCCTCTCAATATGTCCAGCCCAGCGCAGCCTGCCTTTTTTTTTTTTTTTTTGTTGCGACTTTGAGTAGGTCTTTGCACAATTTATATAGCTTTTGTTTTGTACGGATTTTCCATATATCCCTTTTGTTGCTCTACATTCCGGCATCCTCTCAATATGTCCAGCCCAGCGCAGCCTGCCTTTTTTTTTTTTTTTTATTGTTGCGACTTTGAGTAGGTCTTTGCACAATTTATATAGCTCTTGATTTGTACGGATTCTCCAGACATCATTGTCTGTCATTGGACTATATATTTTTCTGAGGTTCTGCCTCTCCCATGTATTGAGCAGGTTCTCTGCTTTTCTGGTAAGAGCCACGTCTCACGAGCGTAAGCTACTACCGGTCACATGATGGTGGTGTACATTGTCTTCTTTGTTCCCCTTGAGAGGCTCTTGCTTCCCGGTAGCTTTTGTAGGATGACATTGTAGGATGACATTGTAGGATGACATTGTAGGATGACATTGTAGGATGACATTGTAGGATGACATAGGATCGGTTGCCTGCTGTCATCCTATCTTACAAACAAACGGACCCCCTGACCCCAACATGGAACTGACTCTATATATTAACTGGACTTCGGAACGTTTCGACCCCAACATTTGGCTTTTCTTTTCCGCCCTTGGTAGTTTAGTACCCTTTTCCACCCCTGGTAGTTTAGTAGTTTTTCACCCCTACCCCTTTAAAGCCTTTAAAATCACCCCCCCCCCCATTACGACTGTCGGATAATTCTCCTCCTCCCCCCCAAGATAAAATTAGAAGGTTACGCCATGTCCAATACCCCATATAGCACCCCATATAGCTTACAATTACTCCATTAAACTTTTGTTTCGTTTCAACCCCCCTCCC
>CAXITT010000005.1:210242-227951 GCA_964033795.1 Lymnaea stagnalis | reverse complement strand
CCCCCCCCCCCCCCCCCCCCCCCCCGTTCTCTATTTACATATTTTTTTTCTTCCCCAGACAACAACAGGATGCGCTTGACTAAAATGGCGCTAAGTTGTCAGGCGATAATTAGCATAATGACCCAACATCCTGCTAGCCGGACGAGGTTAAAAATCATTACAAAATGTCACCCCCATATGGAAGTGAAGAAATAAAGAAAAAAAAAAGTAAAAAAAAAAAAAAAAAAAATAAAAAAAAAAAAAAAAGAGGTTAGGACGATTAACTCCTAACTCAGTCTGCAGGTCGCTGGAACTGTTATCCTGATTATCGTTGCCACTGTCGTTGTTATCTGGGGGCGCCTAATGACGATGTCAGGCCGGCAGACGATTCGAGGGTGAGATGAGAGCTCGCGCCGGCTAATGAACGGGAGCCAATCAGAGGTCCGTGTTTGTTGTACTGATTCGGGCGGCCATCTTAACTCAGAGAATGAAATGTTTAAGAGTTTGGGGGGGAGTCTAGGGTTGCACGGTCAAGGTCGTGGAAAAGTCAAATGGTTTGTTTTTTTAAAAGGCCACTTGATAAACTACACGTATTTGTCTGTCTCATAATGTAGTGTGTCTCATGATGTAGTGTGTCTCATGATGTAGTGTGTCTCATGATGTAGTGTGTCTCATGATGTAGTGTGTCTCATGATGTAGTGTGTCGCTTAATGTAGTGTGCCTCATAATGTAGTGTCTCATAATGTAGTGTGTCTCTTACTGTCGTGTGTCTTATAATGTAGTTTGTCTCTTAATGTAGTATGTCTCATTGTGTAGTTTGTCTCATATTGTAGTGTGTCTCACAATGTAGTGTGTATCATAAGGTATTGGGTCTCTTAATGTAGCGTGTCTCATAATATTGAATGTCTCAGATGGTAGTGAGTCTCATAATGAACTATATCTCTGAAAATGTAAGTGTCTCATACTGTAGTGTGTCTTCAAATGTAGTGAGTCTCAAAATATGTCACCATGCTGCACAGTTTCTAATAGGCCCCTGGACCATACTGGGGGGGGGGGCCTGGGGTGGCAAGGTCAAGGTCGTGGAAAATTCAAATAGTGTTTCTTAAAGCCCACTTGTTAAACTACATGTATTTGTCTGTCTCATAATGTAGTGTGGCTCTTAATGTAGTGTGTCTCAAAATGCAGTATGTCTGAAAATGTATATGTCTTATACTGTAGTCTGTCTTCAAATGTAGTCAGTCTCAAAATGGGTCACCATGCTACACAGTTTCTAATAGTCCACTGGACCATAATGGTCCCCAGCCCAGGAGTTGAGATCCCTTGATTTACACAAGAGCAATCCTGTGCTTTTTTTTAAAACATTAAAAAAAATTAAATTTAAAACAAAATGGAAAATAAGATGAATCTGGAAAGTAAGATGAATCTGGAAAGTAAGATGAATCTGGAAAGTAAGATGAATCTGGAAAGTAAGATGAATCTGGAAAGTAAGATGAATCTGGAAAGTAAGATGAATCTGGAAAGTAAGATGAATCTGGAAAGTAAGATGACCTGGAAAGTAAGATGAATCTGGAAAGTAAGATGAATCTGGAAAGTAAGATGAATCTGGAAAGTAAGATGAATCTGGAAAGTAAGATGAATCTGGAAAGTAAGATGAATCCGGAAAGTAAGATGAATCTGGAAAGTAAGGTGAATCTGGAAAGTTAGATGAATCTGGAAAGTAAGATGAATCTGGAAAGTAAGATGAGTCTGGAAAGTAAGATGAATCTTGAAAGTAAGATGAATCTGGAAAGTAAGATGAATCTGGAAATTAAGATGAATCTGGAAAGTAAGATGAATCTGGAAAGTAAGATGAATCTGGAAAGTAAGATGAATCTGGAAGTATGCTTTGTGGATTCGTGCAATTAAATGGCTGGGGGTGGGGTGGTAGGGAACTCCATTTATACATTTTTAAACCCTTATGTCATACTCTGCAATAGCTTAACCCTAGTATTCTTCGGATAATTAAGTAATGCTTTCTGCAATAGCTTAACCCTAGGATTCTTCAGATAGTTAATTAATGCTTTCTGCAATAGCTTATCTCTAGTATTCTTCAGATGGTCAATTAATGCTTTCTGCAATAGCTTAACCCTAGTATTCTTCAGATGGTCAATTAATGCTTTCTGCAATAGCTTAACCCTAGGATTCTTCAGATAGTTAATTAATGCTTTCTGCAATAGCTTAACCCTAGTATTCTTCAGATAGTTAATTAATGCTTTCTGCAATAGCTTAACCCTAGAATTCTTCAGATAGTTAATTAATGCTTGTTAAACCAGGCCGTAGATTATTCTTCATTTCGCTGGCAGAATTCACATTCAAAAATTTATGTAACCCAGACGAAGGGTGTGTAGGGTAAAGTCATTAGTTCGGTGAATCATATAAAAATAATTGTGTCTCATAATTAAATGTGTCTCATGTTGTTACGGGTCTCTTAATGTAATGTATGTCATGATGTTATGTTTCTCATAAAGTAAGGTCTCTTAATGTCATATGTCTCATAATGTAAAAGTGTCTCATAATGTAACGTGTCTCATAATGTAATGTTTCTCATAATGTAAAGTGTCTCATAATGTTACGTGTCTCATAATGTAGTTTGTTTCATAATGTAACGTGTCTCATAATGTAATGTGTCTCATAATGTAATGTGTCTCATAATGTTACGTGTCTCATAATGTAGTTTGTTTCATAATGTAACGTGTCTCATAATGTAATGTGTCTCATAATGTAATGTGTCTCATAATGTAATGTGTCTCATAATGTAATGTTTCTCATAATGTAATGTGTCTTATAATGTAATATGTCTCATAATGTAATGTGTCTCATAATGTAAGTGTCTCATAGTTTCAAGTGTCTAATAATATGGTGCTATACAGTACGAGTATCTAAGACTATTATGGAGATGTATTTTGTGTCTCAAATTTGCCCATATTGCACCCGTGTTAGTGTGCACCCGTGTCAATGTGCACACGTGTCAGTGTGCACCATTTTTGTTCAGCAATTCTGAAAGTTTAAAATAATTTTGAAAGGCCTGCGTCATTCTTTCGTATAAGGTCAAAGTTGAAAAGTTGTTTAAACCAAATTACTTCCGGCGTGTGTAGGAAAAGGGGGTGCGTGTAGTAACGCATGTGCGTGTAGGAAGAGAAGGGGTGTGCGTGTAGACAGGGGTGTGCTTGAAGGAAGAGGTGTGGGTGCGGGAAGGGGCGGGGACATAGGAAAGGGTGGTTTTGTTAGAAGAGATTGTGCACGTAGGAGGGCTTGAGCATGTGGAAATGTAGTGTGCGATTGAATGTTCCCTTGAAACATACTGTAGTAGAACAGTGGTTCTTAACCTAGTTGGAGGCACTGAACCCCACCAGTTTCATATGCGCATTCACCGAACCCTTCTTAATAGGAAAATAAAATATGATTTTTTTTCTGATTTTTTGGGACCTCCGCCGAACCCCTCAGACTGACTCACCGAACCCCTGGGGTTCGATCGAACCCAGGTTAAGAACCACTGTAGTAGAATATAAGACTTGTCGCTCCATGTATATAACCTATCAGATGTTGAAGATTAGATGTTGTGAGGTA
Organism: Lymnaea stagnalis; assembly: GCA_964033795.1. NCBI lineage: Eukaryota > Metazoa > Mollusca > Gastropoda > Lymnaeidae > Lymnaea > Lymnaea stagnalis. Next base: position 224,366 of record CAXITT010000005.1, on the reverse strand, counting down.
TTATTGCTCGTTCTTCGCCCACGAAGATGACCAGGTCTTCAACTTGTGTAGTAGCCTGGACTTTGATATAATGTGAGGGAGGGTTGCTCGGCTCTTCCATTCTTAATTGTTCCGATGGCAAGGCTATATCAAGGCGACCGGAAATAGCCCAGGATGCAATAGATGACCAGCAGTGTGTCTTGTGTCTCGTTGTGCTCTCTGTGCGTTCCACGTCGCAGGACTTTCCCTTGTGTCAGTGCCATACCGCCTACGGGACTCCATCTCCGGGTTTGAGTTCAGAGTCCGCCTTCTCTTAGAAGAGTTGCCATCAAAGGTTAACGAGTCCCATCCACCCCGGTTGCTGGTTTTGTTCTTGGTTGTCTAGGCTTTTGATGGGGATTAGTTTAGACCGCTCTGCCATCCACCATCCACCATCCACCATCCAGCATCCAGCACCAATGCTTTAAGGCAGCACAAACGCTGACCTTTAAATATAAAATGGACTTTTGGGAAACAGTTTTTGTTTAAATGGTTGGGGGAAGTGGGGGGAGGGGGGGGGGGGGGGGGTTGGGTCGGTCTCAATCTCTACTACACGAAAGACCAACGACCCAAGGGACTACGACCAATGAATGACGTCTTGTCACTAATTATATTTTAGGTCACCTAAATAACTCACTTTGAGGACACCCGGATAGAGCTTGGAGGGCCATCAGGAGACCCCGTGGGCCGGGAGTTCAAAACCTCTGATATACATCTGGTAAAATCGTGTGTCGCGGACTGTGACATGTACTTATGTCTTATTTGTGTCTTATTTATGTCTTATTTATGTCTTATTTATGTCTTATTTATGCCGTTTTATTTTTCTGGTGCGTATTTCAGGCCAGTCAAGTTGAGAATTATTCGAAAGGCCACAACGCCATTTATTTAGAACCGCTGGCGTTCGTTAGAACACGCCCTTTCCCTTTTTTGAAAAGGGAGTGTCGCATTGTTCAGCCAATCACCACATCAATTTAATTAAGCACATTTGAGTTGATTGTCCCAAAACAAGACAAATGATTTAATTAATTAAAGCAAATTAATCACAAAGAGCCAGATTGCCATTGTATTTTTTAAAAATATTTCATATATAAAAATGTTATACTTTTTTTTTTTTTCATTTCATCAGAGGCAATCGCCAATCCCCGTAACTCCTTTTCACTTTGATTGAGTCCCTTGTCGAATCACGTGAGCTGGTCTTTTATCCGCTATATCAAGTTGTAATTGTTACCATCCGTGACGTCTCAATAAGCGTAAGTTTCTTCAAGAATTCATCGATTTTTTAAACAAAATGTTCCTCTGACTTAAGCTCAGTGGGGCTTGTTTGTTCTGACATAAGCTCAGTGGGGCTTGTTTGTTCTGACATAAGCTCAGTGGGGCTTGTTTGTTCTGACATAAGCTCAGTGGGGCTTGTTTGTTCTGACATAAGCTCAGTGGGGCTTGCTTGTTCTGACATAAGCTCAGTGGGGCTTGTTTGTTCTGACATAAGCTCAGTGGGGCTTGTTTGTTCTGACATAAGCTCAGTGGGGCTTGTTTGTTCTGACTTAAGCTCAGTGGGGCTTGTTTGTTCTGACTTAAGCTCAGTGAGACTTGTTTGTTTTGACTTAAGCTCAGTGGGGCTTGTTTGTTCCCTGGTCTTGGTGGAACTTTATTTTTTTTATTTTTTTTTAAATGAGAACATGGTTAGCCACGCATGCGTTGCCCGTTGGCTTTTGTATAGTGAGTGGATAGCGGGCCTTATAACAGGAGAGAAATAGTATTGTTTATAAGCAGTTAGTCATTATGAGATGCAGTCAAGCTTTGACAAATTATTTTTGTAATTATTTCATAATGCAGAAGGGGGGGGGGGCCTACTCGTAATACAGCAGAGATATAATAATCAACTACAGGAAGGTAGTTTTTTTTTGTTTTTTTGTTTTTTTTTTTAAATTCGGAGGACCTTCTAGTGCTACATTAAATTAACAACAGCGACGTACTTAAAACATAATTTCCAATTTGCATCACTTTATGACAAACAATAATTCTCGGTGTACACACGCAGGAGGAAGGCTTCAACCTTCAACGCTGAGTTCACGAGGCGCGCAATATAAAGTTCCCAGAAGTCAGCACTCATTGTTATTCTTATCAAGTGCTTTACTTGAATGCAAGTCACTTTAGTGGACTAGAAGTTCCCACATTGCCGCCGCCATTGTTTGGCGGTCATTTCTAATTTTAAAAACAAACAAACAAACAAACAAACTAAATAAATAAATAAATACTTAGCTTTTTTCGCATTTACTTGTTAGTTGTTGTTGTTTTTTGTAAATCTGATTTTGTTGGTGGTCACGGGGGTTCAGTGAAGGAGCGTGTGTACAACTCGTCACTAGATACCGTAACAAGTATTAACATGAGGATCGTGTAAGTGAAATTTTATGTAAGTATTCTCCTCAGTTCATGTAATCGGAATATGATGTAAGTATTCTCCTCAGTTCATGTAATCGGAATATGATGTAAGTATTCTCCTCAGTTCATGTAATCGGAATATGATGTAAGTATTCTCCTCAGTTCATGTAATCGGAATATGATGTAAGTGTTTCTTTTATCTGCCCCGTGTTATCACAGTCGCAGACTTCGTGCCCGACTTAACGCGGCTCGTGTCCAGGTGATGCGCCTCGCCTTGTTTGAATTTGATTGCACCGTGTTTTCAGTGACGGCTGCCTGGGAAATGCCCCTCCTCGTCTATGCCGTATTGTGTGAGCGCCCCCCCCCCTGATAACCTACACAATGGCATGGGGCAGGAGGTCTTGTTCCAGTCACAGACTCGGACAGCGTGTCGGAAGTTGTTTACAGAGAAACAACAACAGACAGGGTAAGTAGCAGACGCCGCTGGAATCACTCGTGATTGACACCCCTTATCGTGAGACGCCCGGTATAAACAGGGAGTAGTTTAGTCGCTCACCTTTATCTCATGCGCATTGTCTTGGCGCAGAGCTGGTCGCAGCGCCATCTTTTGTTTACATTACCATTATTTATTTTTATTTTTTACCAACACGTGACTAGCTCCTATAAGTTTTTTTCTCGTTGCAACTGATAACAATGTAATTCTCTCCCCCCCCCAAAAAAAAAAAAAAAACTTATCCCAAAACAATCCCAGGTTTGTTGCAGAGATACGTACTAGTTTCCTAATATCTTAGACTCATTATAGAACGAATTCTGGTATCCATTTCATATTGTCCACATACATTGACAGTGATTGGTTCCTATGAACAACTACAGTTCAATGGGTCACTGAAAAAAGAACGTTTAAGAAGTATTCGGATGATTGGCATTCTTCATTTTCAGTTTACTAACTGCACTTCCCTATTGACAAATGCGTTAAGCGTTGGGATTTCACTGTGAGCAGCCGTCTCTTATAAGAGGAGAGAATTATTTACAGACATTATCAAAAGTAAATTATATATAACATTATCACCATTAACATTGGTCTCAATTAGTCCAGATTCCCGTGGCGTAGCTGGGGTTGGTGTCACACGGTACGGTAAACTCATGGTGTCACCCCCCACCCCCAACCCCCCCCCCACCCACGATTTCCACGATGGATATCTTCTTGTTAAAATATGTCCAGAGTTTAAAAATGGCAAGAACTAAAACAAATTAATTGAAGGTCAGAAGGTCAATGTGTTTGGCAACTGTAACAACGTAAAGTTATAGTAATTTTTGGCTGCAAGCCTGTCAATCACTTGATCAAAATCAATATCCATAAACGTGAAAATATTTCATAATTTCCGCTCACATGAAGCCACAGACACACATATCGTAAGAAACAACTGAAGGCTTAGCAAGAGTATTGGAAGATATTCTAGGAAGTACCATTCAGCTATGAATTTCAAAACATGACTTTGTGAAATTCAATTTCAGATGCTTTTAGGTGACTTCTGAGCCTTGGTATTTCTTTTAAATTTCATCTGCTGATAACTCATAGAAAAAGGTTAATTTTGGAACGGAGACCAATGACTCTTCTTCACTTGCTGATACTAGACTCTTGTGTTGGACAGTCCCAAACATATCTGCTACTTTCTTGATCGCTGATGATCTGATCTGGGGTTCAGAATGAAAGCGATCAATAAACTCCAGCATCTCCCTACTGTTTTTTTCTCGCAGAGAGAGTCCAGCATATATTAACTGTTCTCCTTCCATTCTCTTCTTAATCATTAATCTTTTCTATATGTAAATGCCATAAATGTCTTATTTTAAAAGTGTCTTTTCAATAGCATGTTCCATCAAGTGAGAGCGCTTCTCGTGCAGAAACAATCTTAAGGCCTCTAGGTTTGTCACCACTTTGTCAAGAGTAAAACCTTTAGTCTGCAGATACTGTTATCAGGGCCGGCCTTAGGCCACTGCAACCTATGCGGCCGCAGTGGGCCCCGCATTTTCATAGGCCCCCACTTTCTAATACAAAATATTAATTTATTATCCTTATCCCTACCCAGACTGGGCCCCGCGCAATCCGTTTCGCATAGGGCCCCGCAATTGTTAGGGCCGGCCCTGACTGTTGTGTAAGATTAACTTCATCAAGTAGATTAGCCAAAAGGTGAAAGTAGCAGATGAAGTGAAATCACAGACAGCATGTAAAAGACCTTGTGCTGTACCTCTTGTATCAAGAGGATCATTTTAGAGCTTCAATCACCGCCACATATTCATCAAAGTCATCACTGTTTTAACAGCAGCATGATGAGCACTCAAACGTGTTGTTGACAGTCTGTTCACAGACATGCCCATGTCCAGTGTGTTCAATTGAAACACCCCATCGATGAATGGACGCAGCAAAGAAGGTAAATATTCTCTCAAGAGTGCTGGAAAAATAACTCATGAAGCATTTCAGGCAAAAGAGTGCCACTTACGAAAGCTACCGAACATTTCCATCGGCGTTGAATCATGGTCGAAACGGTGTTGTTCTGACCTAATTACAGGGTCACCTCAATTCTGACGCATCAACCTTGAACTTTTAATAAAGTCCGCATTTCGATTGGTTACATACATGTGTGGAGACTTAACGTGTAATCGGTTATCCTATTATGAAATTCGGTTAAAGCGAGCAGTGTGTGCTCTGAAAATATGCACGTTTTCATTTTGGTATCGCCTCCTGAGATGGTGTCACCCGGTGCGGTCCGCACCCCTCTAGCTACGCCTCTGCTTGTGATACTCCTAAATTTCTTAACAAACTTGGGACATTCCTAAATTTCTTAACAAATTTGGGACATTCCTAAATTTCTTAACAAACTTGGGACACTCCTAAATTTCTTAACAAACTAGGGACACTCCTAAATTTCTTAACAGACTTGGGACACTCCTAAATTTCTTAACAAACTTGAGACATTCCTAAATTCTTAACGAAGCCAATTTTTGAGGATCAGTCACAATGACAATCAATTGTTGTCAACGCTATATCGGTTCAACACTGTTGAACGTCAGTCAAACACAATCCACTGTTTAAGATCAGTCAGACACAATCCACTGTTGAACATCAGTCAAACACAATCCACTGTTGAACATCAGTCAGACACAATCCACTGTTGAACATCAGTCAAACACAATCCACTGTTGAACACCAGTCAAACACAATCCACTGTTGAACATCAGTCAGACACAATCCACTGTTGAACACCAGTCAAACACCAAATCCATGGCATTGCCAGAGAAGGTGAGACGTAAGGACAGAGATACGTGCCGGCATTTAGCACTGGCCGCCCGTGTATTCCCTCAAGGCTGCTAACCAATTAACAGCGGTCAGATAAAACGGAAACTGACCGCTTGTCTGGCGCGCAATCTTGGCAAAAATAATGACCGCTAATGACCAAGGCCCCATGGGGTGGCTCCAGTCGGCTTCTGTGAGGAAAAAAAAATGGAAGGAGGGAAAGAAAAGTCTTAAAGAAGAAATTAATGTATGGGAGAAATAAACGGAGGGAAGTTTCACTTGACTTGAGAACAATAAACAAGGCAATTTCTGTCACCATCTTGTTGGGTGCTTTTATTAAGTACTAGGAGTACACCCTCTTGAAAGTACCGACTTCTAAAAGTACACGCTTTTGAAAGTACCAGTTTCTGATAGAACCTGCTTCTGAAAGTACCAGCTTCTGTGAGTACCATGCAGCTTCTTAAAGTACCAGCTTCTGAAAGCACTAGCTTCTAAAAGTACCAGCTTCTAAAAGTACCAGCTTCTAAAAGTACCAGCTCCTTAAAGATCCAGCTTCTTAAAGTACCAGCTTCTTAAAGTACCAGCTTCTGAAAGTATCAGATTCTAAAAACGCCAGCTACTGAAAGTATCAGATTCTTAAAGTACCAGCTTCTGAAAGATCCAGCTTCTTAAAGTACCAGCTTCTGAAAGTACGTGCTTGGAAAACGTGTGTTGTCAGGCAGGTTTATGGTTAGGTTTAAGTAAAGGTTCATTTACAGGTTATTTTAACCAAGAAGGAATAACAAATCGGAATTGATGTGATAAAAATATTATGGAATCATGGCATCATCTGAAGAATATTTTCATAAAGATCTAATTATAGTTAATGTCAAAGGTCAACCTACTTCACGCTGTCGTACCAATCAATTTATTTATATATTTTTAATGTTTGCAACCGTACAAGTTTAGAGGCTCTAGTAACACGGTATTAAACTACCATTACATCGATATAAAGGTGTATAATGTTAATGTCGTTCCTGATAAGTATCAAACCTGTGCTAGCAGATTATCATTTTAAAACAATCATAAAAGCATGACTTTTAAAGTAGGGATAGGTCTTAATTATAAATTGTATGACAGCGTCATGCTTTTAAAATAGAATTGTAAGCTTAATTTAAAATGTACTCAATTCCACACAAGTGCAGGCAGAGCCATCGCTTGACATTTGAGGGCACCTGCCACTTTTAGCCCCCCCACCCCCCCCCCATCTAGCATTCAAAGTTGCTAGTTATAGAAGTGTCCACATCACAACTTTAAGTCCCTACAATATCTGAAGTCTCCCCGCGCGGCCCACGGTGGATCTGAGATCAGGTGACGCCTAAATTCTTAACTAGCATCGGTCCCGTTGCTCTCCGGTTAAGTGTAGAATGATGCGAAACTAAATTTTAGGTATGTTCCGTCATATATTCTGGCGTTTTGAATGTTTCCAAAAAAAAAAGAAAAAAAATCTGGTGACTATAATTGTTTGAGGAGCGCGTGACTAAATTATGGAAAATAGCATACACTCAAGTGACTAAGTTATGGAAAATAGCATACACTCAAGTGACTAAGTTATGGAAAATAGCATACACTCAAGTGACTAAGTTATGGAAAATAGCATACACTCAAGTGACTAAGTTATGAAAAATAGCATACACTCAAGTGACTAAGTTATGGAAAATAGCATACACTCAAGTGACTAAGTTATGGAAAATAGCATACACTCAAGTGACTAAGTTATGGAAAATAGCATACACTCAAGTGACTAAGTTATGAAAAATAGCATACACTCAAGTGACTAAGTTATGGAAAATAGCATACACTCAAGTGACTAAGTTATGGAAAATAGCATACACTCAAGTGACTAAGTTATGGAAAATAGCATACACTCAAGTGACTAAGTTATGAAAAATAGCATACACTCAAGTGACTAAGTTATGGAAAATAGCATACACTCAAGTGACTAAGTTATGGAAAATAGCATACACTCAAGTGACTAAGTTATGGAAAATAGCATACACTCAAGTGACTAAGTTATGGAAAATAGCATACACTCAAGTGACTAAGTTATGGAAAATAGCATACACTCAAGTGACTAAGTTATGGAAAATAGCATACACTCAAGTGACTAAGTTATGGAAAATAGCATACACTCAAGTGACTAAGTTATGGAAAATAGCATACACTCAAGTGACTAAGTTATGGAAAATAGCATACACTCAAGTGACTAAGTTATGGAAAATAGCATACACTCAAGTGACTAAGTTATGAAAAATAGCATACACTCAAGTGACTAAGTTATGGAAAATAGCATACACTCAAGTGACTAAGTTATGGAAAATAGCATACACTCAAGTGACTAAGTTATGGAAAATAGCATACACTCAAGTGACTAAGTTATGGAAAATAGCATACACTCAAGTGACTAAGTTATGGAAAATAGTATACACTCAAGGGCGCCTTAACTTACATGAATTAGGGTCATTTTAGGATGGGGCGGAGTTAGAGATGCCTTTCCTCATTATTATGGCTAATTTTGGCGCTCCCCATCCAAAATTCTAAAATGTTTCTTCAAAATTGCCTGGAAGAAACACCGTAATCAAGTATGCGCCAAAATGCATCCTACATTTTGAATGTATCTTTTTTTTTCTAAGGGGCCCCCGTTTTTGGATCAGATTCCTTGGCACCCTCAATATTGTTCCCTCTTCCTTCATGCCAATTAATATGACAGTACGGGTTGAATCTAAGCTTTCCCTTGAACATAATCTTTAACCTAGGGCGCGCGATCACGGATGAATTCAGTTTATGTATTGCACAGGGTTCCATAATGCCTCCGCGGAGGCTTGTAAAATTCCTTCCCCCGATCAAATAGTATAACAGAAACACTGAACTTCTGGTGTATATACTCCGAAATGCAACTCTTGTGTTGCAATAATCAAACGTTTAGACACTGCCTAGTGGCCATGCTAGCGTTAGTACCGCCCTGGGTGGGCTAGCGTTAGTACCGCCCTGGGTGGGATAGCGTTAGTACCGCCCTGGGTGGGCTAGCGTTAGTACCGCCCTGGGTGGGATAGCGTTAGTACCGCCCTGGGTGGGCTAGCGTTAGTACCGCCCTGGGTGGGCTAGCGTTAGTACCGCCCTGGGTGGGCTAGCGTTAGTACCGCCCTGGGTGGGCTAAGATGTTTGCCGCGCTCCCTTTCACGATACAAATTCTGCAGTAGTCCGAAAATGCCACCCCACCATATAAAGACCACCCCATCCACCCCCTTCTACATCCCTGGCAGAGGTGTAGCTAGAGTGTTTGTAGCCAGGGGACAAGATTTATTTTAAAGCCCCCCCCCCTCCTCCCCCACTTTTTAAAATTTTGTCAACTCTGAATCCCTTTTTTTTATCCTTTTAAATACCATCAAAGCATTTTTTCGCCTAAATGCCCCCCCCCCATATAAAGGCCCCCCCCTCCCCCCCCTTCTACCTCCCTGGCAGAGGTGTAGCTAGAGTGTTTGTAGCCAGGGGACAAGATTTATTTTAAAGCCCCCCCCCCCTCCTCCCCCACTTTTTAAAATTTTGTCAACTCTGAATCCCTTTTTTTTATCCTTTTAAATACCATCAAAGCATTTTTTCGCCCTCCCCAAGCTACGTATCTTGTCACTGTCACTCCCCATCTGAAATACGCCCCCTCCCCCCGCCGAAAGAAACCTTGTTGACGTCATAGGTCAACAAAGGACTGTGTTATGTATAAGGGCTCTCCATGTAAGATGTATGTCCACTAAGCAAGTCAATTGTTTACTGTGTCATCCTAAGGTTTACTAAGCAAGTCAAATCTTACTATGCAAAGGTTTACTATGTCATCCTAAGGTTAACTATGCAATTCAAAATCTTAATAAGCAAGGCAAAGGTTTACTATGTCATCCTAAGGTTAATTAAGCAATTCAAAATCTTAATAAGCAAGGCAAAGGTTTACTATGTCATCCTAAGGTTAACTAAGCAAGTCAAAATCTTCCTACGCAAAGGTTTACTATTTCATCCTAAGGTTTATTAAGCGAGTCAAAATCTTACCAAGCAGGCCGTACCTGCGTGCAGGTATTTCCCACAGTTGCCCGTGCGTGACAGATGTTTGCTCATCATGAACTAACCTTTCTTCTAATCACTCACTCCTTTGTGTCCACTACACCCCCTTCACCCCACCACTGCAGACAACCGACCACAGACAACAGACATTTTGTTATTCAAATCTAAACAAGCTTTTGACCCGTAAGGTCAACTTTTTTTGTTTGACGTTTTTTGTTGGTGCGACGACAAAGAAACTCACTAGGCCTAACAAACAACAAAAGAAAAGAGAAAAAAAAAGGGGTTGCTGGCATCCGCTGATAGGGGTCAGTCTTGCGGGTAGCCTCCTCTTGAAGTGGGTGCTATAACACTGCACAACACCGGACGACAAAGCAAGGCGCGAAAGACCGGGGTCACGATGGGGAAAACCCGATGGTGGGATAGCGCACCAAGCCAAGGGGACCGTAACAAATGTTGTTGCTCACAAACAATCGTGTAGTAAGTTAGATTTAGCGGTGAGAACGTGTTACTAAAAGTCAGATTTTTTTTTTCCGTCTTTGAACGGTGGCTTTAATCTTAATGGTCGAATCTAATTGTGTGGACTAATTTAATCCCTCGTGTAATTATGGTGAGTAAAACAGAGTAGGGTTAAACCTGAAAAAATAAACGCAACAAAACAGCGAACGTGTCGGCAGAAAGCCTTCGTCAGCGAACAAAACAACATAAAAAACGGTATAAAAATAAAAATAAGAAATAGCACTTAGCTGGTAAGTAGTGTCTGTGGGCAGCAATAGAATCTAATTGATATACTCTCCGAATAAACAGTGGCGCAGCTTCGTTGGTGACAGAGTGAAGGTTCACAGCATCATGGGTGGCAGAGTGAAGGTTCCCCTTGGAACAGCATCATGGGTGACAGAGTGAAGGTTCCCCTTGGTACAGCATCATGGTTGACAGAGTGAAGGTTACCCTTGGAACAGCATCATGGGTGACATAGTGAAGGTTCCCCTTGGTACAGGAACATGGGTGACAGAGTGAAGGTTCCCCTTGGGTACAGCATCATGGGTGACAGAGTGAAGGTTCCCCTTGAGTACAGCATCATGGGTAACAGAGTTAAGGTTCCCCTTGGAACAGCATCATAGGTGACAGAGTGAAGGTTCCCCTTGGTACAGCATCATGGGTGACAGAGTGAAGGTTCCCATTTGGTTCCTTTCTGCAAACATTGTTTTCATGCTGTCATTATGAAGACACTACAAATATATTTTCCCCAATACATCTCGTTAGATTCATCAGTCTTTTTGTAAGGTATGAAAACTGCTTGTGGGTGTGGGGGGGGGGTGGATGGGTTGGTGGTTAATGAGTTCAATAATGTACTGTTCGAGGGTACGATGTTGTTGTGGAAGGTATGGCTTGGAATTAAGTGGCGCAATGCTAAGTCACTAGGTATAAAACTATGTCAATAGAACACGTACTTACATATTACGTGTCACAGATACAAAGATGTGAAGATAGACACATTGTGAAGATACACACAAAGATTTGAAGATAGACTTGCTAGGACACTTTGCCTTAGACAGAAACAGAGATTTAAAGATAGACTTGCTAGGACACTTTGCCTTTGACAGAAACAGATTTAAAGATAGACTTGCTAGGACACTTTGCCTTTGACAGAAACAGATTTAAAGATAGATTTGCTAGGGCATATTGCCTTAGACCAGGGGTCTCAAACTCGCGGCCCACGGGCCATTTGCGGCCCGCAAGACGATATTTTGCGGCCCGCCACATGACAGCAAAGTTTTGCATAATGCGGCCCGTGAGTTTTCCCCAATCTCATTTCTAAAATGTAATCCTCCACGACGGTTTCAGTCTAATCTCACCGACTAGTCTAATTCTGATTTTTTTTTTACGTTTCTATAGATTTGGACGTTGATTAAAATGGTAAAAACCGTTTGAAAACGGGACTAAAAGTTTTAGTTTTATAGCATTTTATGAGACAAAGCTTCAAATGGAGCTGATTGATCTTCAGTGCAATTCTAAGTTCAGGGAGTGAATGGAGAAACAAATAAGCATGGATAATTTTTTAGATTATTGCTCTCCAACCTTTACTGAGATATCCTGGCTGTTCAAGCGGATGATGTGCCTTTTTGGGATTACCTATCTGTGTTAAAAGCTCTTTTCCCCACTATATTTGAAATTTAACAAGTCAAAGTGAGGGCCACATTCACTGATGAGCATCTTCAAGCTATACTGAGGGTCTCAGTTGCTTCCTCACTCAAGCCAAATGTTGCTCAGCTGTGTAAGAAGCAGCGTTGCCAGGTTTCTGGCAACAAGGAGTAGGAGGAAGAAAGTGAAGCGTAGTTCTTGAGAATCCTTAATTTTTTGTTTTGTTATTAATGAAGTCTGAGCAGATAGTACCAGTTGTTCTTTATGAATTTATGATCTCTTTTTTTCTCTTGATGCGGCCCAGTCTCACTCAGACACTACCTCCTGCGGCCCCCGGATGATTTGAGTTTGAGACCCCTGCCTTAGATACGGAGATTTGAAGATGGACTTGCTAGGACGTATTGCCATAGACAGATACAGAGATTTGAAGATGGACTTGCTAGGAAGTATTGCCATAGACAGATACAGAGATGTGAAGATGGCTTTGATAGGACATATTGCCTTAGGCAGATACAGAGATGTGAAGATGGCTTTGATAGGACATATTGCCTTAGGCAGATACAGAGATGTGAAGATGGCTTTGATGGGACATATTGCCTTAGACAGATACAGAGATGTGAAGATGGCTTTGATAGGACATATTGCCTTAGACAGATACAGAGATGTGAAGATGGCTTTGATAGTACATATTGCCTTAGACAGATACAGAGATTTGAAGATGGCTTTGATGGGACATATTGCCTTAGACAGATACAGAGATGTGAAGATGGCTTTGATAGGACATATTGCCTTAGGCAGATACAGAGATGTGAAGATGGCTTTGATGGGACATATTGCCTTAGACAGATACAGAGATGTGAAGATGGCTTTGATAGGACATATTGCCTTAGACAGATACAGAGATGTGAAGATGGCTTTATAGGACATATTGCCTTAGACAGATACAGAGATGTGAAGATGGCTTTGATAGTACATATTGCCTTAGGCAGATACAGAGATGTAAAGATGGCTTTGATAGTACTTATTGCCTTAGGCAGATACAGAGATGTAAAGATGGCTTTGATAGTACATATTGCCTTAGGCAGATACAGAGATGTGAAGATGGCTTTGATGGGACATATTGCCTTAGACAGATACAGAGATGTGAAGATGGCTTTGATAGGACATATTGCCTTAGACATATACAGAGATGTGAAGATGGCTTTGATAGTACATATTGCCTTAGATAGATACAGAGATGTAAAGATGGCTTTATAGGACATATTGCCTTAGACCAGTGGTTCTCAACCTTTCTAGTGCCGCGACCCCTTAATACAGTTTTTCGTGTCGTGGCGACCCCCCGCCACAATGTCGTTGCTACTTCAGAGCTGTAAGGATATATGTTTTCAGATGGTCTTAGGCAACCCCTGGAAAAGGGTCCCGCGACCCCCAAAGGGGTTGCGACCCACAGGTTGGGAACCGCTGCCTTAGACAGATACAGAGATGTGAAGATGGCTTTGCTAAGACGTTTATTTTTTTTAATTTAACAAAGATCTGATTTTATAAATACACTGTAAACGGCTCCGTCATGAAATATCGTATGTCTTTCTTTCTTTCGTCTATTCTTTCTTTCTTTCATTATTTTTTTGTTTTCGTTCTTTCTTCGATTCTTTCTTTCTTTCCTGCTCTGTCTTACTTAACTTACAGCTTTGTTCATTTTCCCATTATTCCGTCTTCTTATTTTTCTTGCCCCCCCTCCCACTCCGACATTGCTTCCTCCTCCCCACCCCACCGCCAACATTGTCCAACCCACTCCGCCCCCTTTGTGCACGTGGTGTCAAATGAACAGTGTAGGTCAGTCAACCCGGGACCTTCCTGTGAGTAGCCTTTCCCATCATGCATAACGACTTGACAAGCCGGCCATTGTGCGTGATGCATTTCGGGAAGTGGGCTGTAATTTTGTGGGTGCGTGGCGAGCCTTCGGCCAGTGGGGCGGGCGGGTGGGATGGTTGGGATGGGTGGGATTCAGTAGAAAAGGTGATGCTTTTTTTTTCTTCTTCTGCTCAGATGGAAGGAAAGAATAAACCCCCATTTTAAGATGATGTTGATCGCTTTTTATCAGTGCAGTAATCATGTAGGAGGAAGTTGGCCCGGCCGGTCAGTGGGAGCTGGTGACGCCGGTGATTTGAGCCGGTGCATGTGTGTGTGTGTGGGGGGGGGGGGGAAGAGGG
>CAXITT010000005.1:191652-206635 GCA_964033795.1 Lymnaea stagnalis | reverse complement strand
TCTTTCTATTGCAAGCTTCCATGTACCTTATTCTTCCTTTATTGTCCTGTCTTTCTATTGCAAGCTTCCATGTACCTTATTCTTCCTTTATGGTCCTGTCTTTCTATTGCAAGCTTCCATGTACCTTATTCTTCCTTTATGGTCCTGTCTTTCTATTGCAAGCTTCCATGTACCTTATTCTTCCTTTATTGTCCTGTCTTTCTATTGCAAGCTTCCATGTACCTTTATGGTCCTGTCTTTCTATTGCAAGCTTCCATGTACCTTTATGGTCCTGTCTTTCTATTGCAAGCTTCCATGTACCTTTATGGTCCTGTCTTTCTATTGCAAGCTTCCATGTACCTTTATGGTCCTGTCTTTCTATTGCAAGCTTCCATGTACCTTTATGGTCCTGTCTTTCTATTGCAAGCTTCCATGTACCTTTATGGTCCTGTCTTTCTATTGCAAGCTTCCATGTACCTTATTCTTCCTTTATTGTCCTGTCTTTCTCCTTTCAAGCGTCCATGTAACTTGTTCTTCCATTTCCCTCTAACATATACCAACATATATTCATGCGATTTCTGTACCATATGGGGCTGATGTTAATAGTGTACAATTATAGACACCTTTTTACAAAACCAAAATACTTAATAGTATCCGTTCAGCGGTTCTTACATTTTAACAAATATGCCTCGACGCGCTGCTATAATTGTAAGTAGTAATCATCAAAAAAGATGTTCAAAGGGTAGAAAAAATCAAAGATATTTTTAGATGTAAGTCAGCGGTTCTCAACGTGTGGGTCGCGACCTCTTTTGGGGTCAAAGGACCCTTACGCAGGGGTCGCCTGAGACCACCGGAAAAAAACAACATATTTATGAAGTAGCAAGGAAAATAATTTTATGGTTTGGGAGTTGGGAGTTGGGAGGTGGGAGGTGGGAGGTGGGAGGTGGGCCACCACAACATGAGGAACTGTATTAAAGGGTCGCGCCATTGGGAACCACTGATTTAAGTTTTCTATGCAGGTAAAACTATCATAAAAGTTTATAGAGGTAAAGCCATGAAATGTGTTCAGACTGGTAAGATCATCAAAAATGGCGGCCGACTCTGATGACGGTTGAAATCATGTTTGAACGTTTAGTTGAACATTTGAAACTACATGCATATAAATTGGTCATTTGTGCCCACAACAAACCTCATGTTCTATTTCTACCCACCACAAAATTCATGTTCTATTTGTACCCACCACAAACCTCATATTCTATTTCTACCTACCACAAACCTCATATTCTATTTGTACCCACCACAAACCTCATATTCTATTTGTACCCACCACAAACCTCACATTCTATTTGTACCCACCACAAACCTCATACTCTGTTGGTTACATGTCCAACACGTTCACATTTTCGCATCATCGTATTTCTTGCAACCATTAGAAAGAATATTGTACACTTTAAAAACCCACATAGATCAAACCAATAAAAAATATATACAACATACTAAACAGCCCCCCCTCACACACACACACACACATCTGAATTCTTTCTGTCGACCGCACGTCGACCTTGACCCAAGGTTAAAAAGGAAATTATGAGAAGGTGTGCACACCTATCAGCACCCGTCATACGAGACGACAGGGGGGGGGCAGGGGAGTGGGGGGCAACTGGGCAGGGTGGACATATTGAAAGTGAAGGGAGGTGGGTTGGCTGGTTGGGGAGGGGGGGGGCAAATGAGAGGCATGCGGATATATTCAGATCGCACGAGACAGCCAAACTATAGGGTCCACGTAAAGTCTCATAAAGATTGGGACCGAAAATTGAGAAGTTTTGAAGTTGGCCAGGGGTTGAGATTAACGGTAGAGGGGTCGGGATATGTGGGGGTGGGGAAAGAAAAAGATGCAGAGGTTTGGGGGACGGGAACAAGATGTTTTCTTTATAACAAAGAAAAAAAAAGAAGAAAAAAAAAAGAATTTGCAGTTTTTCCGTTGTCTGGAAATAGCATATTCTTCTAACTAAGAAAGATTAAAAGAATTCGTTTCAACCATGCCGGCTCAACATTGCGCACGCGAAGGGACGAACTATTCTTTAGCATTATTATTTTCTTGATAGCTTTCCCCCCTGTCCTATTTTCTTTCGGCCCGCACAAGTTTTTCATAAAGTATTACGGCCCGCCTTACTTTTTGAGCTGTGCGGGCCTGGTTTAGATAGATAACTACTTATAAGACCATCTAAAACAGCGGTTCTCAACCTGTGGGTCGCGACCCATTTGGGGGTCACCCGACCCTTCCACAGGGGTCACCTAAGACCATCTGCAAACATAAATGCTCTACAGTTATAAAGTATAAACTGAAAATAATTGTGTGGCTGGGGGTCACCAAAAAATGAGGAACTGTATTAAAGGGTCGCGGCACTAGAAAGGTTGAGAACCACTGATCTAAAAAATAAAGTATTTAAACTGACAGATGACCCCGCTCCCCCCCCCCCACACACACACACTATCTATATTAAATCTTTTGACTGACAGCTGACTATGTCCGCATCTAAACATGGATGTGGATGACAATATCCACGATTTAAAAGAAAAACAAATGTGCTGTAAAAGAAAAGAAGTTATCAACGATGGCATGAAACTCTGAGCCACACTGTACACTGTACTCTGAGCCACACAGTACACTGTACTCTGAGCCACAATGTACACTGTACACTGGACCCGAGTAAAGAATTATGAGAAGCAAAGTCATGCCCCCATTTATTGAACACAAATTCAAAAAGTCATGCCGCCATTCAACACAAAGCCATGCCCATTACAGAGACCAATTCCTGTGTTTAAACACACAAAGTAATGTCTCCCTTACACTGTGTCATGTTGCGAATTTCGCAGACACAGTCGATTTACATTAGACAGTAGTTTTTCATAGTTCACGCACAAGTTCTTCCCACGACACACACACACACCAATCTGTTCCCAATACACACGCAAGGACACATAACTCGGGAAATCACCTTTATTCAAAGCACTGCATTGTCTCCTCCTTTTGATTAATCACTACTAAAAGAAGACAATCTCCTTCAAACAAACTGTCCGATAGTTTTGTGCCATCCATAAATCACGCAAGTGTTAGTGTGACTGGTGGTTATTTGAATTACAATGCAAGAGCTCTGCGGTTTGAGAACACTCCGGGCTGAGGGTTGCGGGAGAGTGTGGGGGGGGGGGAGTTGGTAACTGAGGGTGGCGTCTTAAGAGGTGATGGTGGTGAAGTGAATCACCTGCATATGATGTATAGTTATTTAAAGTGATGACGTGGGCTACACATATATTTTTTTTAAACGAAATGTCTTGTTTGTTGGTTCGTGAAAAGGGGGGGGGGGTCGTAAATTATTACCCAGCATCGACGTGACGGTAGCAGAAGTTTAAATACCGGTAGTTGGTTGAGAGATAACGTTATGGGTGGGGTATGAACGGAGCAATGAAGTGAGGGTAGGGGTACGCC
This sequence comes from Lymnaea stagnalis, assembly GCA_964033795.1. Taxonomy (NCBI): domain Eukaryota; kingdom Metazoa; phylum Mollusca; class Gastropoda; family Lymnaeidae; genus Lymnaea; species Lymnaea stagnalis. Next base: position 203,169 of record CAXITT010000005.1, on the reverse strand, counting down.
TTGACATACTGAGATTTGATTTGGGGGTGTGGGGGTGGGAGCCCCCTGCACTTCTATAATAAAAAAAACCCGCACTTTTCCCCCACTCACAATAAGGTGGGTTTTTTTGCGTACAGATGTTAAAAATTTCTTAATTTTTTTTAAAGTCTAAAGCAAGCTAGGCAGAAATAATATTGTCAATGTTAGAAGTGGCTGTCAGTAAAATATAATATATTATGTAATGGCTGGTTTTTGCGTGTGAGAAATATCTTTCAAATGTCTAAAATTTCAGTTTATTCTAAGCAGAGGCGTAGCGAAGGGGGGCAGGGGGCCAGATGCCCCCGAGAGCGAGCTAGTTAGGGGCGCCAAAATGTGCTTTGATATTATTTTATCGATGAAAAAAATGGGTTTGAGAGTTGAAAGAAGAAAAGGGGGCGTTTTAAAATGAATCTTGTCTCTAGGCGCGAATCTTGTCCCCGGGCGCCCAACACTCTCGCTACGACTCTGGTTCTAAGTTAGAAATTGCTATCTTACTCAGAGTGTTCAGCTATATGTAGAAATATATTTGTACATCGTAAGAGTAGCTTTTCTCACTATAATAATTACACTAGATGATGATGCTAGAATTTTAAAGAATGTCATATGTTTTTTAAACATGCCTATTAGATTATGACAGCATTAGGCGCGCACCAAACATAATAGATGTTTCCATAAGAAACTTGTCAACCTGTCCCTGATGCTATTAGAGACTTGTCCACCTGTCCCCGGTGCTATTAGAAACTTGTACCCCTGTCCCTGGTGCTATTGGAAACTTGTCTCCCTGTCCCTGGTGCTATTAGAAACTTGTCCACCTGTCCCTGGTGCTATGAGAAACTTGTCCACCTGTCCATGGTGCTATTAGAAACTTGTCTCCCTGTCCCTGGTGCTATTAGAAACTTGTCTCCCTGTCCCTTGTGCTATTAGAAACTTGTCTCCCTGTCCCTTGTGCTATTAGAAACTTGTCTCCCTGTCCCTGGTGCTATTAGAAACTTGTCCACCTGTCCCTGGTGCTATGAGAAACTTGTCCACCTTTCCCGGGTGCTATGAGAAACTTGTCCACCTGTCCATGGTGCTATTAGAAACTTGTCTCCCTGTCCCTGGTGCTATTAGAAACTTGTCTCCCTGTCCCTGGTGCTATTAGAAACTTGTCTCCCTGTCCCTGGTGCTATTAGATACTTGTCTCCCTGTCCCTGGTGCTATTAGAAACTTGTCCCCCTGTCCCTGGTGCTATTAGAAACTTGTCCACCTGTCCCTGGTGCTATGAGAAACTTGTCCACCTGTCCCTGGTGCTATGAGAAACTTGTCCACCTGTCCATGGTGCTATTAGAAACTTGTCTCCCTGTTCCTGGTGCTATTAGAAACTTGTTTGGTGCTATTAGAACCTTGTCTCCCTGTCCCTGGTGCTATTAGAAACTTGTCTCCCTGTCCCTGGTGCTATTAGAAACTTGTCTCCCTGTCCCTGGTGCTATTAGAAACTTGTCCCCCTGTCCCTGGTGCTATTAGAAACTTGTCCACCTGTCCCTGGTGCTATGAGAAACGTGTCCACTGGTCCGCCCAACTTTAAAGTTATGTAAACGCTGCTATATAGACTATTAAAGAATCATACAGTTCTTACATTGCCAGGTGTTGACAGCAGACACATTCGTCAAGTTCATGGCAGACGTTTCAACAATAATCTTGACGTGTCGAGCTCTCTGTGCTAGAATATTATTGTAATTATAATCCTAATGTTGTAATTATAAATCTAATGTTGTAATTATAATCCTAATGTTGTAACTATAATGTTTGACGTGGTTATCCTGGTCTTAATCGGGCGTGGTTCATTTGATGGTCACCGGTACTTGTACCGCGCGGGCAGACAGAACCAGTTTGTCTAATTTTAGAGTGATTCTTTTTCAAGGGCTTTACGCGAAATTTCAAACGCGGTTAGTCCACGTGTGGTTGAATAGTCCACGTGTGGTTGAATAGTCCACGTGTGGTTGAATAGTCCACGTGTGGTTGAATAGTCCACGTGTGGTTGAATAGTCCACGTGTGGTTGAATAGTCCACGTGTGGTTGAATCGCCACATATTTTGTTGGTCAGGTGTGGTGCATTCCTACTTGTATCGTATTATCACGGTATCCTCTCTTTCTCTCGCTATGACCCCTCTAAAACTCTCACCATCCTTGTCTATCCCCATCTCTTACGATCCCCGTCTCTCACCATCCTTGTCACTCCCCAATCCTTGTAGCTAACCATCCATGTCTTTCCCCATCCATGTCTCTCCCCATCCCTGTCTCTCTTCATCGCCGTCACTCCCCAATCCTTGTAGCTTACCATCCATGTCTCTCCCCATCCATCTCTCTCCCCCATCCCTGTCTCTCACCGTCTCTATCTCTTCCATCATTCATGACAAAATCTTTACATCCGGTAAAGTTCTGTCGTGTCAAAGTGAGGGCTATCGCTACGGTCCTGGGGTTTGGTCAAGATGGATTGTTTCTGGGAACAAGTCTTTGGTCAAACAAGCGTAGCCGCGCGTGCATAACATTAAGCGAGCACCTGGCAGATGGACGCCATTGTTGGATTGTCCAGTATTTGACCAGTGGTTAACTTTTTGAACTTTCATCCGACACCATTAGAACACGCCCCTAAGGGGACGTAACCCTGCACATGATTTTTTTTCCCTTCTTTTGTGGTCACTAGCATTGCAGTTCATTCAACTTTAGCTCCCCTCCCTACTAACACTCAGATTTTTTAACATTTAAAAATGGTTTTTCCCGTACGAAATACCTCACACCAGCGATTCTCACATTGTTCAGGGAGACCTACTGGCAGGGCCGGCCTTAGGCCACTGCAACCTATGCGGCCGCAGTGGGCCCCGCACTTTATTTTCTAATACAAAATCTTAATTTTCACATATTATCCTTATCCCTACCCAGACTGGGCCCCGCGATCAGAGCCGTTCTTAGGAGTTTGGGGGCCCTAAGCATGGAGCGTAGGTTGGGGGCCCCGGAAGGGAGGGTTCCGGGGATGGAGCTCACTCGAGCTGAGGAGAAAGTACCTCCATTCTGCCTTCATCAATGTTTCCTCTTTCCCATTCCCACGGCCAAGCCCCCGATTTCCTGTCTGCCACCCAAAGCCCAGCCACCCCCCCCCCCCCCCCCCTTTCCCCCCCCCCCCCCCCCNGGGGCCCCCTCAAGTTCGGGGTCCAACGTGGAAACGTAGTCAGCGTATGCCTGAGAACGAGCCTGCCGCGATATCCGTTTCGCATAGGGCCCCGCCATTGTTAGGGCAGGCCCTGCCTACTGGTAGTAATTATTCACATAGCAGGAGAATCAGTGTGCAACTTGTGATTAAAAAGAAAGAAACAACATTTTAACTCTTCTTAAATTTTTTGCCTTTAGTACGCTGTGACTGAGGCTCTTGGCGGGCCGGTGCCGGATGACGCGGTGACTGCTGTTCTGGGCGGGCCGGTGCCGGATGACGCGATGTCTGCGGTTCTTGGCGGGCCGGTGCCGGATGACGCGGTGACTGCTGTTCTTGGCGGGCCGGTGCCGGATGACGCTGTGTCTGCTGTTCTTGGCGGGCCGGTGCCGGATGACACTGTGTCTGCGGCTCTTGGCGGGCCGGTGCCGGATCGATGGCGCCCACCACTTTGAGCAGCACCGCTTAGATCCACGGAAACTGCGTTTAACAGACAATCACAACACACACACCATACAAGTGTTTGATTTTAAATCCAGTTTGCAAGACAATTCATCCGAAACAACAAACGACATACGATAGTGGACCTGAATAAAACTTAACATGGCACCTTTGTTGACCCCCCCCCTTTTTTTTTTTTTCCACACAAGAAAATTCGAGCCTGTGGAATAGAACATCTAGATCAAAGGCCTCAAACGCAAGACGCTCTCGTTCCTTCCAATGTGTGCACGCCACCGGAGAGTAATTTATGTTATATTACAAGACAAAGTAACAGAATTAGTAAGATTTGAAATAATGTATTTACCGTTGTTACGTACCGTTATTGTTAAAAGATTAAATCTGTGTTAATAGTTGGCTCGTAGATGAAACAATGCGTAACACAAAAAAAAACCAACAAATTTTGAATACAGAAGCAGTATCAACCAAATTCAAATTGCCTCCTGTCTTCTAGCCCCCATTTCTTAACACCTCTGCTGAGTAGCCTTTGCAACCAGTGAAGTATCCCCTTGAAAACCATGCACAGTAACATCGCGAACCCCTCTGAAACACAGGAGCCAGAATGATCAATCCATTGATCGTGGGTCCTCAAAATGTAGAAGAAGAAGAAGGTACAATCCTCAAAAAATAAATATTGATCTATGCACATACTAATATGAACGTATCGTATGTCTATCTATAAATCTTGCTAAGTCTATCTCTCGGTAAGTCCATCTGCTAAAAAAACTTGGCGGGCTTTACATAGGAATTAAATCCGAACGTTCTAGTACATAAAATCTATAACTTGCGTAACCTAATGGCATTCTTGAGAATTAATGGACCGCATTCGAATGTAAACAAACTTCTAGCCCCAACAAGGAGAGGGACGGGCAGGTAAAAAGAAAAATGGCAACACATTCACCCGGGGAAGTCCGTTTCAAGGTCGAGACAAATCTAAAAGGTGATGGCTTAAAATAACTCTGTGTTGAAGTTTGAAACTAATCCAAGCCCTATGGTGCACTAGTGGATAGTTAACAAACGTATATATATATATATATATGTACAGGGTGGGCCAAAAAAAGTGAGAACATCTCGTAAAATATTACGCTACGAAATGTTATCACTTTTATTGGCCCACCCTGTTTATAGCTTAGTGTTACCTGTTGGCCTTGGGCCATCGAAATACGTATCCGGAAATTTGATTTAAAGAAATTTCGTCGACGGTAAATTTGATCGACGGTAATTTGATCGAACGGAAATTTGGTCGAATTTTTTTCTTCAGTTTTACGTTTAAAATTTTGCTTCAAATTTCTTTTGAACGCATTATTTTGTTTTACTATATAGTATAGTGCGTTCAAAAAGAAATTTGAAGCAAAATTTTAACGTAAAAACTGAAGGAAAAAAAAGATTCGATCAAATTTCCGCCGATCAATTTACCGTCGACGAAATTTCTTTCGATCAAATTTCCGGTAACCATCGAAATAGCCTCACTCAGACCTGCAGGCAGTTTGAGCACCTCCGATTTAATTAAACTGATCGCCGTGACAGATCACAGTGACGTCATTTGGACCATAGGTAACGAACACACGAACAGAAGCCTACGCCGCAACAAAAGGGCCCATTTCAACAATACTTCTTCTAATGCAGCACTATGCTGCTTTAAAAACAACAAAAACAACAACAAAACAAACAAACAAAAGAAACAAACAAAACACTAGAATCTCGCGTCGACCCAATTATCTGAGTTTAATTGCGTTCATTTAGAAGCCACCGCACTAACTAGTCTTAATTGGTCTTTTATTCCAAATTAACGTCTGGCGAGTGCATTGACAATAATTGAACTTTAATCACCCCCGGGGGCCAGTTAAAACGACGCCGGTTATTAATGTCGAGGGGTTTTAAGGTCGGTTTTATCGAAATGACCGGGTCGTCTGGCCAACACTTGACCCAAAAGTCTGGTGTAAAAGGATCCCGTTATGGAGTTCAAAAATTAAATACCCCAAAAACAATTTGAACACGCTACATAATTTTTTTTCCCCTTTTATTTTTCTTTCGTAATTGCAAAGTTCTTGTCCTTGTAGGATTTGGTCTTTGGTTGGTAAATAGTTTATCCCCCCTCCCACGCCCCCTCTTTTCCCAGGCACGAGACATGCGTCCCTCCTCCCAAGTGGAGTTTTTTGTTTTTTTAAAAACGTGTATGTCATTTGTCTGTAAATTGTTTGTTATTGTCTGTATTTTGTTTTCTGTTTGTCTTTATGTTGTTTGTATTTGTCTGTATATTGTTTGTATATCGTTTATAAATACCGGGTATTTGGTATAATGTTATTTCTTTCTTATGCTTGTTTACCGGTCTTAAAGTGTATATATTGTGAATTGTGGCATTGTAAATGTTTCGTGGCGTAGTTTGACATTGGGTCACAGGCCAATGCTTCGTGGCTAAGTTGGACATTAGGTGACAGCCATGGGCGCCCGCAGGGGGGGGGGGGGAGGAGGGGACTTGCCCCCCCCCCCGAGTGGTTGAGTGGGGGGGGGGGAGAAGAGGGCACTTGCACCCCCCCCCCCCGATTGATTGAATAAAATTTTTTTAGACAAAAATGGACACAAAATTTATTAAAGTAAAGAGAAAATAAAGAGAAAGTAACTAAGCTGATGTCCTGTCCGTTCGTTCACCATACAAATACGCTACAGTAAATTAAAACTACTTTAAATCATTACTAAAAATTTTTTGCCCCCCTCCCCCTAGAAAGTTTTCTGCGGGCGCCCATGGACACAGGCCAATGCTTCGTGGCTAAGTTGGACATTAGGTTACTTACCAATACTTCGTGGCCAAGTTTGATATTAGGTCCCATAAGAATGCTTCGTAGTCTAGTTGGGCATTAGGTCACAGGCCAATGCTTCGTTGACATTAGGTCACAGGCCAATGCTTCGTGGCCTAGGTGGACATAAGTCACATGTGATGACCTCGCGGCTCAGTTGGACATTAGATCGTAGGTCATCACTGCGTAGCTGACTTGAACATCAGGTGACAGAGAACCCGTTTGCATTGCATCACCCTCCCCCTGTGTGTGTGTAAGACGAGACACAGCGGTAACAGGTGCGTCTTTCAGGCGTGGATTGTAAAAAAAATTATTTCCCTTGAGGCTCCCTATATTAATTTTTTTTTCTTTTTTCTTTTTTATTTTCATCATCTTATAAACGTTGTTTAAGTATTTTGTATCATGTATAGGTCTCTCTTAAATAAACTAGCTTCTATGGTTAAAGTTAAAGAAACATGGGCTTATACTCTGGGCAAAATAAGTGGGGTTAACTAATTTTAATGTTGTTTTATGAATGTGAATTTAAGAGTATGTCAGAATTTAAAAAAAAAAAAAAATTTAAACAAATACAGGTAGCAATGACACTTTTTTTTTTTCCTTTTTAAAAAAAAAAATTACGAAAATCGGTCAATTTTTGTTTCCGGATTTTTGTGGTAAAGATAACCACTAATTAAAAACACATAATCGGCCGACTTAAGATGATTGAACTTCAGACATCGTTTTAAAAAAAATAAAAAACTAATTTAAAAAAAAAAAAAAAATTTAAACAAATACAGGTAGCAATGACACTTTTTTTTTTTCCTTTTTAAAAAAAAAAATTACGAAAATCGGTCAATTTTTGTTTCCGGATTTTTGTGGTCAAGATGACCACTGATTGAGGGCCCTTGATCGGTCGGATTAAGATGATTGAACTTAAGACATCGTTTTAAAAAAACTAAAAAACTAACGAGTTCACTATCTCAGCTGTGATCCCTCGGAAACATTAACACAAAACCCCTCGTCGTCTCCTCGAGCGCTGACTGCTTGGGAATACACGGGGTTTAATACCTAATGTTTGATGCAACGCCCTCGGGGCATCGGGGGGACGATAAAACGACTAGAGCAGACGACAACGAGACAGCCCGCAGAGAATGTCCGGATATTGCGACTAGCATCTATCTATTATTTAATAGGGTGAAAGAAGAAGAGAAAACAGAAGAAAAAAAAAACAACAACAACATCAAAGGTGAAATTAATATCGGTAAAAATTAGTCTGGCGGTATTAGGGGAAACCATTTTCTTTGTGTGACATCCTTCTAACGCGCTGAAGTCATTCCGGCCGGACTGCAGACGATAAACGGTATTAACATTTCCGATGGGTTTCCATGAAAACTTGATGAGTTTTGGAAACGAAAGAAAACAGAAAGGTTAGAGAGAAAGAACAAGAAGAAAAAAATTTAAAAAAAAAAAAAAAAAGAAGAAAAACTCTTAGTAATAGAAACAAATAGCTCCAGAAAAATGAGGAATTAATTTGGCTTCTGTCAGGGGTCTGGGATAATACACATTAATTCAGACATTGATTTTGAGCCCAAAGGAATTTTTATTCCTGATTACTTTTGTAAAGAAGTAAATTGGCTATTACATTCGGATGGTAATTGGTAATCAACAATACCTTAGGGAGGAGAGGAGAGGGTGAGAGAGAGACAGGGGGAGGAATGGTGTCGTTTGTGAGGGATTGTGTTAATAGATGTAGATGTGATTGTGACGGATGGACAGAAGAGGTGTGACACATTTGTCATGATGGATGGACAGAAGAAGTGTGGCATATTTTTCATGATGGATGGTCCGAACAAGTGTGACACATTTGTCATGATGGATGGACAGAATAATTGTGACACATTCTCATGATGGATGGACAGAACAATTGTGACACATTTGTCATGATAGATGGACAGAACAATTGTGACACATTTGTCATGATGGATGGACAGAACAATTGTGATACATTTTTCATGATGGATGGAGAGAACAATTGTGACACATTTGTTATGATGGATCGAAAGAACAATTGTGACACAATTGTTATGATGGATGGAGAGAACAATTGTGACACACTTTTCATGATGGATGGAGAGCACAATTGTGACACATTTGTCATGGTGGATGGACAGAACAATTGTGACACATTTGTCATGATGGATGGAAAGAAAAATTGTGACACAATTGTTATGATGGATGGAGAGAACAATTGTGACACACTTTTCATGATGGATGGAGAGCACAATTGTGACACATTTGTCATGATGGATGGAAAGAACAATTGTGACACATTTTTCATGATGGATAGACAGAACAATTGTGATACATTTGTCATGATGGATGGAGAGAACAATTGTGACACATTTGTCATAATGGATGGAGAGAACAATTGTGACACATTTGTCATGATGGATGGACAGAACATGTGTGACGCATTTATCATAACGAATTCACAAAAACTGTGTGACAAAGTTGTCTGAATGGTTGAAGCAAGCATGAAAATATAAAAAAAATAATGATGCGTCTAAAACATTAACAAAGGGACTTGTATAGTGGAAACTGCTGGAGACTTTGTGTAATTGTGGAGAGGGTTGAGGGAGGGGGGGGTAATAAGAAAAAGAAAGAGACACCATTGTTCCCTACTGTGGCCAACTCCTTCACTCACCATTGTTCCCTACTGTGGTCAGCTCCTTAACTCACCATTGTTCCCTACTGTGGTCAGCTCTTTCCCCCTTCCTCAAGCCTTGACCCACCACGCCACCCGCCTCCAACTACTGACAAATCCCTCCCACCTCCAACGACCCCAAAATTCGACAACTGCAACCCACATTTTCTCACCAATGACAACCCTGTCTAACGTTGTTACAACCCCCCCCCCACCCCAAACCACCCCTTTAGCGCTATCTACCTCTATCTCATTTCCCGGCCTCCCACCCCCCCCTTCGGTTCTCAATCCAGCCACCTCCACCCCTTTTACAACAAACAACCCACTAAATGAACTGTTGACATTATTTCGAAGCTCAGGACGATTCGCCTGACATCAATGGCCCTGCAGAGAACCGGCCGCTAATTGCGGAGTTTAAAAAAAAAATCTAACTTTAAACGGACGGAGTTAATTATCGAGTTAAAGAAATCTTTTTGAAGACGTATTACGTATTTTTGTCTCCGCCTTTGTTTGTCGTCGACGGACGGCGCTGGAACAAAGGGAACAAAGGGAGACGACCAGGATCTCCCAGGAACCAATGTTCCCGGCGAGTTCGAATGTTTAATTCAGGAGTTTATTTTCATGATGTTTGAATTCTCATTGGTGAGTTAATTACTGGAGAGATATAGGGGGCGAAATCAAAGGACGTAGTGTAGGCAGTTCTGACAACAGAGTTAAGGTTATTGGTTAATTAGTGGAGACATATACGGGTCCAAAGTAAGGGGACGCTATGTAGACAGATCAGAGTTAAGGTTATTGGTTCATTATTGGAGACCTATACCGGTCCAAAGTGAGGGGACGCTATGTAGACAGATCAGAGTTAAGGTTATTGGTTCATTATTGGAGACCTATACCGGTCCAAAGTAAGGGGACGCTATGTAGACAGATCAGAGTTAAGGTTATTGGTTCATTATTGGAGACCTATACCGGTCCAAAGTAAGGGGACGCTATGTAGACAGATCAGAGTTAAGGTTATTGGTTCATTATTGGAGACCTATACCGGTCCAAAGTAAGGGGACGCTATGTAGACAGATCAGAGTTAAGGTTATTGGTTCATTATTGGAGACCTATACCGGTCCAAAGTAAGGGGACGCTATGTAGACAGATCAGAGTTAAGGTTATTGGTTCATTATTGGAGACCTATACCGGTCCAAAGTAAGGGGACGCCATGCCGACAGATCTGAATACAGAGTTAAGGTTGTTGTTTAATTACTGAATAAATGTACAAACTATTCTCTGCGGGTGCCCATACCCCACCCCGCCCCCCCACACCACCCCACCCCCCCCCTTTTTAAGACCCATCTAGTTGATGACGTTCTAGTCTATACACATCCATCGCCAATTCGTATTGAACCGATGGTTGGTCCCCACCTTGTGTTTCATTGAAAGTAGTTCGTTTGTTATGTTCAGAATTAATCCACTGTCCCGTTATGGCTGTCTAGGTACACGGCAGGGGGTGGGAGGGTAAGGCTGGGCGGCACAGTCGTTGTTTATTCATTTTTTCTTTGGTGGGGGGGGGGCTATCATTTTAGGATGGGGGTAGGTGGAGGGGGTAGGTAGTGTCGTCTGAGGTGATCAATTTGGTGTAAATCGTGTAGTGCAATAAGTTTAGGGGTTCAAATGTGTTTCTATACTTTTATGATACTTCATTTTGCCCATTTCCCTCATGTTTCTCTCCATCGGCTGTCTATTATTCCCTATGTTTGTCTATATTCTTTTTTCTTTTCTGTTCGGTATATTTTTTATATTCTGCGTATGTCAACCTTTTGTATACAGTTAGATTTCAAGACGAGGTCACGTCGACCTTTCGAAGAGGCCGAGGCCCCCTCCATTTTTAAATTGACGAATTCCTCCCATAATTGTAAGCCGCGGACAAAAAGGGGGCTTTGAGATTAAGTCATTAACTATTAGAACGGTAGAACGACCTATTGTGCAGTGCGAAGGCATCAAAAGGTCCTTCCACCAAACGCTGAACAGCCTGTTAAGTATTTATGACTTAATATCTGCCGACAGATTGTTTTTTATGACCGGTCTAATAAGGCGATCTAATGTGCACCAGGGGCCGCTATTATAATGGTAGGATGAGTTAAGTACCCCCTTTTCTTCAAGTGATGGCTCGTATATACCTCGATACTCAGGTATTGGTGTACGCCTCGCTCCATTATTTAGAGCGCCGCCCAGTTTATGGTCGAATTTAAAGAGTTGTCATGATTTCTAAGACGCTTTGTTTAACTTTTTTTTTTCAACGGTTCTAGCGTTGACAGAGCCTGGCTCCAAATTCAAAACGCTATCCCCCCCCC
>CAXITT010000005.1:187298-190091 GCA_964033795.1 Lymnaea stagnalis | reverse complement strand
GGTTTAGTCAACGAGACCAGTTTGGTCACGGTTTAGTCAACGAGACCAGTTTGGTCACGGTTTAGTCAACGAGACCAGTTTGGTCACGGTTTAGTCAACGAGACCAGTTTGGTCACGGTTTAGTCAACGAGACCAGTTTGGTCACTAGGTTTAGTCAACGAGACCAGTTTGGTCACGGTTTAGTCAACGAGACCAATTTGGTCACTAGATTTAGTCAACGAGACCAGTTTGGTCACGGTTTAGTCAACGAGACCAGTTTGGTCACGGTTTAGTCAACGAGACCAGTTTGGTCACTAGGTTTAGTCAACGAGACCAGTTTGGTCATGGTTTAGTCAACGAGACCAGTTTGGTCACTAGGTTTAGTCAACGAGACCAGTTTGGTCACTAGTTTTTTGTTTGGTTTATTATTTTTTTTTAGATATTGTTTCCCCTACCTTGCTGTCTCAACACCATTATGGAACCCATCCAGTTCTTTTCAAACCTACACACCCTACCTTGCTGTCTCAACACCATTATGGAACCCAGCCAGTTCTTTTCAAACCTACACAACAAATTGAAAAGCAAAAAAAATAAAATTAAAAAAAAAAAAATATATATATATATATTGAATTGTTGAATACGATTAAGCCCATATTGCTTATTGTTTAAAAGCGTGTAAGCCAGTGATGCTGTTTGGGCAGAAGAACACAGATAACAAGAGATACCGTGTATCAATAAGTAATGTCCTCTTATGATACGCCATAATGGCCGCCAGATATATCATCACTGTTGGAAAATAAATAATTGGGGGGGGGGGGTGGATGAGAGAAAACAAAATAACTTAAAACTTTACACTTCTCTCATCCCCACCTTCGGTAAAAATCTAATTTCCGTTCGATTAAACTTTCGTCGAATACATTTTTTCGAACACATTTATTTGCTACGACTTTTGGATACGCTCCTTGCAGTATGTCCTACCCCACTTTTGGATACGCTCCTTGCAGTATGTCCTACCCCACTTTTGGATACGCTCCTTGCAGTATGTCCTACCCCACTTTTGGATACGCTCCTTGCAGTATGTCCTACCCCACTTTTGGATACGCTCCTTGCAGTATGTCCTACCCCACTTTTGGATACGCTCCTTGCAGTATGTCCTACCCCACTTTTGGATACGCTCCTTGCAGTATGTCCTACCCCACTTTTGGATACGCTCCTTGCAGTATGTCCTACCCCACTTTTGGATACGCTCCTTGCAGTATGTCCTACCCCACTTTTGGATACGCTCCTTGCAGTATGTCCTACCCCACTTTTGGATACGCTCCTTGCAGTATGTCCTACCCCACTTTTGGATACGCTCCTTGCAGTATGTCCTACCCCACTTTTGGATACGCTCCTTGCAGTATGTCCTACCCCACTTTTGGATACGCTCCTTGCAGTATGTCCTACCCCACTTTTGGATACGCTCCTTGCAGTATGTCCTACCCCACTTTTGGATACGCTCCTTGCAGTATGTCCTACCCCACTTTTGGATACGCTCCTTGCAGTATGTCCTACCCCACTTTTGGATACGCTCCTTGCAGTATGTCCTACCCCACTTTTGGATACGCTCCTTGCAGTATGTCCTACCCCACTTTTGGATACGCTCCTTGCAGTATGTCCTGGAGTACGACTTTTGGATACGCTCCTTGCAGTATGTCCTGGAGTACGACTTTTGGATACGCTCCTTGCAGTATGTCCTGGAGTACGACTTTTGGATACGCTCCTTGCAGTATGTCCTGGAGTACGACTTTTGGATACGCTCCTTGCAGTATGTCCTACCCCGTCCTAGAGGCCTTATAAAAATCGAAATCATTTCCATGCCTTCCAGAGACAACCGCATCCTTTTCGAGCTCATTTTAATTGCTAACACGAGCACATGACGTCATCAATTTTTGTTCTCTCCCATTTCCGATCAAACAGCGTCATCAATTTTTGAAATAAAATGTAGTCGAATGCTTCCATCATTTCTTGATTCCTAGTCAATGATCTCCCTCTTTCATCATCTTATCCCTGCCCCTCCCCCCTTCCCCCACCCCACACCGTTCTTCCCTTTCCTCAACAGCTGTCTACTCACCACATACGCTAGAGTGTAAGTATGTTGAAATCAAACGAATCCCCTCCCCCCCATACATTTGTATACGCTCCCTGGACCGTTTGACGTCATAAACTCCCACTGCCCAACGACATCGTCCACCCTGCGTAACGAGGACCGCCACCACCACCACCACCACCACCATCACCGCCGCCGCCTTAGAACCACCCCCACGACAACACCATCAACAACAATAAGACTAATGGAAATTTCTCCCAATTTCTCGCACGCGACACCCGAAGCAAATCTCATTGGCCAGAAGTTGGCGCTTGTCATGTTCTCACAAATACCGGGGCCCGTTCTCTCTCAGGTCCGAGATGAATGCCTTAATTTTCCCTAACTCATTTTTCTCCCGGTCTACCCCGGGCCCCCCATTCCTCCCCTCCCCCCCCCCTCTCGTCCCCTCCTCGCGCAAGATGCAAGACTGTCACAATTCCCTTATTAATGTCGCATAACAACGTTAATCTTGAATGCCTCATATTTATGCAAATGCCCAAGCAAGAAAGTATTCGTTTATGCAGAGGGGGGCCACCAGGATCAATATGCATTAGGGCTCCAATGGCTGCGTCAATCAGCCGATATTTCCTCAATAATTCGACGCACTAACTGGTTCTTCACAACCTTTCTCTTGGTATTCAGGCTAGTCGACACAGACTCTTCTCAAGGCTTCTTATCACGGATAT
>CAXITT010000005.1:179798-182298 GCA_964033795.1 Lymnaea stagnalis | reverse complement strand
GATTAGTGTTGTGGATTGACCCACATCTGATTAGTGTTGTGGATTGACCCACATTTCATAATATAGACAATTGCCAACAGGTTTGACCCACATTTTCTATGTTCCACGGAATGGGTGAACTAAAGATCGCATCTGTTACAAAGTTTTTTTTACTAAAACCTGCATTCACTACAAATTGTTTCACTAAATCTCACATTCACTACAAATTGTTTCACTAAATCTCACATTCATTACCAATTATTTCACTAAATCTCGCTTCCCCGACGAAGGCAACTGTGTTTTTGAGAATTTGTAAGTAAATGGACTTTTAAACATATTTTTACGTTGAATTATAAATAATAAAGTATAGAAATTAAAAAAAAAAATTTGTAATTTTTTTTTAAAAAGTAAATGTTTATCAAGAATTATTAAAATTAAAAAAAAACAAGACACACACACACACACACACACATACACACACATATATATATATATACTATAACTACAAATCATAATATCTTGTTATCGTTATATGAAACATGTTATCATTATGGGAAACACGTTATCGGTTTTTACAGCACACCACCTACTGTTCCACACAGCACACCTCCTGCTGTTCCACACAGCACACCTCCTACTGTTCCACACAGCACACCTCCTACTGTTCCACACAGCACGTTCGCAAAGACCTATTACTTTATGAGTTGGTAGGTAGGAGAATAAATCTGTTTTTAGAACTGTCAAAGCAACCCTCTTCCCTGTTGCATTTTGATACCTTAGTTAGCTACCAGCGTTGGTCTCCGGAACTGACCGCTTTTGTCTACTTAGCGCTCTAAAAGCATTTTCCCGTGGAACCTATATTAATGATCAGTGACCAGACTTCGATAATGGGATCTGAAACCTTAATATTAATATCTGATTAATATCTATAACCTGAAGACGCACTTGAAAAAAAAAAGCGACCTCGAATTGAATTCAATCAGCTGACCCCGATGCATGCGAAGCATCAGCGAGTTGCCCCGCTAATTTATACAACGCACCGTAAGTTTGTAATATGCATACGCCTTTTATTTATAAAAGAATAAGTAAAAGTCCATTATTTCAAAATTAATAAATATCATCTTCAAATAATAATACAAAGACAGTAAAACTCGGTTATGTCGGCGGCCAAGGGGGTTTGTCCAAAAAGCGTCGAGATAACCGATGAACGAGATAAACGAAAACCAAAATGGCGGCAATATATTAATATGTGCTTGAAATTATTTTATGTACATGACGAGCGTTAATAAATGAATGTACTTCAGAAAGAAAAAAAACTTTTCTTTTAATACCACGGTTACTAAGGGCAAATTTCCAATGAAAGAAATGAAACCAGAATCATCTTTTTAGCTTCCATACTTTTTGAGTTACGAAATTTTAAAGTGCGAGTTCGTTTTGGTATTTTCTACTATGGACGAAGGCTCCACATCTTGTGACCTCATCTCGCTGATCGCGTCATGCGCAAAGACTATTTGTTTATTTATGGCAACGCATCTCCTTATTACTCAAATACTATTTAGGGACTACTTATTTTGAACTTTCAACTTTGGCACATTACTAAGTTAGTTTTTCTGACCTATGGTTTAATAGTTTTGGCACATGGGGAAAGTCTTATGAATGAAACTCTGGCGTAGTACCGCGGCATAGCCATTATGCAAGTGACCGTGAATGGCTGCCCATGACAACGTTTTGCACACGGCAAATTAGGATCATTTATAATATGGACTCTACCGGGTTTTTAAACCTCGAATTAAAACATATTTATTTAAATTACTTTTAGGTTCATTCTAAAACACAGTTCCTGTATTTTGAGAAAGAAATAATTATTTGTTTAATTATGCAAAACTTGTTTATTTGTTGTTTGCTATTTCTTATTTGGAAGTTCAAAAGCCAGCGATTGGTCATGGGGATCGAGATAACCGAGGTTAGTGACAAATTTGGCCCCCTTTTGTGCTCGAGATATCAAGGTTCGGTGACATAAAAGAATCGACATAACCGAGGAGACAATTTTAAGACAAAGAGATAATTTGGTGATTCCACTCCCAAACGTCGACTTAACAGGGTTGGCGAGTTAACCGAGGTCGAGATAAGTGGGTTCGACTGTAAGTCAAATAGCGTTTTGTCAAAATCCTAACTCGGTTATCATTTAAAAGTCTTACTAACAAGTTACCAAAAGTTTTAATGAAATAGCAAAGCGAGGTATGTGGCAGCTTGAATTAGAGAACAGGACAAAAAGATTAGGATTTTTCGGCATAGAGCCTTCTTCAGCACACAGGACAAATGAAGATATCACAAAGAACAGAGCAATTGTTAGAGATTAACAAAAGTTAACACAGCCTCTTTTGAAACCATTTATTAACTTTCGCTTACATTCCGACTTAGAAGGAAATACAGTATAGTTACGAGCACATTGCTTTGTTTACTCATTGTGAACATTTTTTTTATTTAGTTTTTTTTTTTTTTGTTTTTTTTTTTTTTTTTT
>CAXITT010000005.1:159850-179339 GCA_964033795.1 Lymnaea stagnalis | reverse complement strand
GTGAAAGTCTGCTCAACGAAGTAAGGCAACCAAGCATCAAAACTATTGTTGGTGTGTTTCGAGCGACCGCCTAGACAATTTTTTTTGGTGAAAGTCTGCTCAACGAAGTAAGGCAACCAAGCATCAAAACTATTGTTGGTGTGTTTCGAGCGACCGCCTAGACAATTTTTTTTGGTGAAAGTCTGCTCAACGAAGTAAGGCAACCAAGCATCAAAACTATTGTTGGTGTGTTTCGAGCGACCGCCTAGACAATTTTTTTTTGTGAAAGTCTGCTCAACGAAGTAAGGCAACCAAGCATCAAAACTATTGTTGGTGTGTTTCGAGCGACCGCCTAGACAATTTTTTTTTGTATTCAACATTTTATGCTCTGCAATTCTTTACCGAACAAACAAATCTATTCAATAGGGCTATTCATCTTTTTAAACAAAACTTTTCAGCAAATTTTTATGTTTCATCCCAGGCTTAACATTTCTTTGAACACGAATAATGATTCAATTCGTTGTGGGTGTACACGCAAGATAGCTCCGGCAGCGATTCTCAAAGTTGCGCGGTACGTGCAATACAGGTTGGGGTACAACATTGTATTTTAAGTGGCACACACGGAGGGGAAGAGTAGTTAAAAATTTCAGAATAATTCCCCCTAGCGAACACCTGTGCCCGAATAGGATATGAATTATTCAGTTTACATACTTGATGCTAGTAACTTCACAAGCAGTGGTTGGGGGGGGGGGGACTTGCATCTCGGAAGTACATACCGTTTCTATTTTTAATACGGTACCAATTTGCAATGCCCGAAGCAACCAAAATATTTTTAAGCTAGTTATAGCTCGCCAAACATTGGGCGACATCAATGCGTGAGCTTCCCACCTCCCATCTACTAAAGTTACTTGACGAAGCATGAACTCAAAGCATGAACCCCCCCCCCCCCCCCCCCCCACCCCCCCACCCAATCTCAATCTCGGCCCTCCGAGGTTCTCAATCTCGGCCCTCTAAGTATCTAAATATCAGCTCTCCAAGGGCGTCAACATCGGCCCTCCAAGAAAAAGCCCTCAACAATGACATGCAGCTCAGACGGCGACAATCACAGTTATCCCCTGGCGTTATACTTCGGATTGGTGCCACCTCCTGGTACAAAGCCACTTAAAAAAAAAAAATATAATTACACAGACAGTTGTACAGTAAAAGACAATTACCTTTTGGCGAGTCAAAGTACAGAACAGACAATTTTGAGTAATTACCCAGACGGTGGCAGGGTAGGTACCGCGGAGGCACGAGGGCCGGGTCAATACTTTGCTCATTTGCCGGGTATAAACGAGTTCTGTCCAAAGCAGTATGGAGAATGGGAAGCCATGCCATAAAAAATCAAGCCTCATTTCCTCCCTTGGATGAACTGTTTAAAGGTATCAGGACATGGGCGGCTCAGGCCGCACGTTTCAAGGGCGATGCTACGGTTAAATTACAAGTCAGGGGTAACACATTTTGTTAGAGGTTCAAATACAGGACAGGGGTAACACATTTTGTTAGAGGTTCAAATACAGGACAGGGGTAACACATTTTGTTAGAGGTTCAAATACAGGACAGGGGTAACACATTTTGTTAGAGGTTCAAATACAGGACAGGGGTAACACATTTTGTTAGAGGTTCAAATACAGGACAGGGGTAACATATTTTGTTAGAGGTTCAAATACAGGACAGGGGTAACACATTTTGTTAGAGGTTCAAATACAGGACAGGGGTAACACATTTTGTTAGAGGTTCAAATACAGGACAGGGGTAACACATTTTGTTAGAGGTTCAAATACAGGACAGGGGTAACACATTTTGTTACAGGTTCAAATACAGGACAGGGGTAACACATTTTGTTACAGGTTCAAATACAGGACAGGGGTAACACATTTTGTTACAGGTTCAAATACATCAGGGGTAACACATTTTGTTAGAGGTTCAAATACAGGACAGGGGTAACACATTTTGTTAGAGGTTCAAATACAGGACAGGGGTAACACATTTTGTTAGAGGTTCAAATACAGGACAGGGGTAACACATTTTGTTAGAGGTTCAAATACAGGACAGGGGTAACACATTTTGTTACAGGTTCAAATACAGGACAGGGGTAACACATTTTGTTACAGGTTCAAATACAGGACAGGGGTAACACATTTTGTTACAGGTTCAAATACAGGACAGGGGTAACACATTTTGTTAGAGGTTCAAATACAGGACAGGGGTAACACATTGTGTTAGAGGTTCAAATACAAGTCACTGGTAACATATTTTGTTAGAGGTTCAAATACAGGACAGGGGTAACACATTTTGTTAGAGGTTCAAATACAAGTCACTGGTAACATATTTTGTTAGAGGTTCAAATACAGGACAGGGGTAACACATTTTGTTAGAGGTTCAAATACAAGTCACTGGTAACACATTTTGTTAGAGGTTCAAATACAGGACAGGGGTAACACATTTTGTTAGAGGTTCAAATACAGGACAGGGGTAACACATTGTGTTAGAGGTTCAAATACAAGTCACTGGTAACATATTTTGTTAGAGGTTCAAATACAGGACAGGGGTAACACATTTTGTTAGAGGTTCAAATACAAGTCAGTGGTTAAAAAATTTGTTAGAGATTAAAATACAAGTTAGTGGTAAATATGTTTTGTTAGAAATTAAAATATAGGCCAGAGGTGACAAATTGTGTAAGAGATTAACTACATAAGTTTGTGGTAAATTGTGGTTACCTAAAAAAAAATTTAAAAAAAATATAAAAAAATAAAAACCTTGAAAGTTAGGGGTTGAAGTAAATAAAGGGATAAAGTACAACTTAGGGGTAAAGATAAGGTATTTACATACACCTTATGGATAAAATGAATTATTAAAAAAACAAGTAAATGAATGCAAAGGCAAACATTCATCATATGGTAATAAGGAAAGAATATAAATATTACAAAAGTAGGTGCTACATGATAAGTTAAAAGTAAATTGTGCCTTTCATTTCAGGGGTGGCCAACCCGCGGCCCGTGGGCCATATGCGGCCCACAGTGTCAAATATTGCTGCCATCGGAGGTCTGATGGATCACAAATAAACTTATTCGTTGTTGGTCTCATTGAAGAGGCAATCGGTTCTAAAAAAAATAAATAAATGAGGGGAAATATCAAATGACGTCATACAAACTTCAATTGATTCTCTTTTGTTATGCAGCCTTTCATTGTGTGCATTAAGAAAATATAAACAGTTCTATAAACTATTTCAGTGGTTAAATATATATATATATATATATATATATATATATATATATATATATATATAGTGTTATGCAGACGACGTATTTAACGTCTTCTTTCCACGTGAATGAACTCTAGCCGACCCCAAGCTCGGAACCCCATTTTAGAGTGTGGCTAATTAAAAATAATGTCTTAGACCTTTTTAAAAAATAATTAAAATCTAAAGCCTGTTTTATTTAGAATTCTGTAGAAAAAATCTAGTTAAATGAGGAAAGGAAAACAATGTGGTGAGCCCTTTCTATAAATATCAGTAAAAAAGACTATAAAAGGAAGAGGGAGATTTTTGGGAGGTTTGTGACAGAGATTTGCTATACGAGACAGAGATTTGTTTACTGACATTTGATTTGCGTGTAGATTCCTTTTTCATCACTGTAGCCTACCTTTTACAACATTGTATCTTCTTCAACATTGCACCGGTACAGGCCAATTTAATACTGTAAGTCCATAGCTTTAATTTAATTTTTTTTTTTTGATTTTGTAATTTATTAACTTAATAAAATGTATTAATTTGTAATTACCCCTGGTTTGGGTATCGTTTTATTTGTTATTGTATTTAACATACGGCATCGTCTCTTGTCGTGTACTGTTTTAGAATGAGCCATGTACTTCAACAAGAGATGAATTTCTCCATACGGATAACAGTACGTAACAAAATATATTATACATTAGTATAAAATGTAATGACAAGCGATCCGCGAACGGTTTACTTGCAACCAAAGTGGCCCACTAAACCTCTTGGTTTTGGCCACCCTTGCTTTAAATTATCTGTTTAAAGTTCCATTTAGTTCAAAGACGTCGCTTCTGAAGTATTATTATTTTAGACTATTGTTTATATCCGCACACCATTGTTTCAGCCAGGTATTCTGTGTTTATATCAAAGACGCTTACTAACAAAACAAACACACGTCCACTATTAAGTGAAATGTAATTGTTGTTTGAGAAAAACATAGTTTTTGAACAAAATATCTTTATGTTAAGAACGTCTGTATTTTTTAAATTTTTGTTATTGACATCGAATTTTCTGGTTGAGTTATCTTTTCCTGTAATCCTCTCTCTCTCCCCCCCCCCCCCCCCCCCCCCCCCCCCCCTTTTTTAACAAAATATTTTTATGTTAAGAACGTCTTTATTTTTTAAATTTTTGTTATTGACATCGAATTTTCTGGTTGAGTTATCTTTTCCTGTAATCCTCTCTCTCTCCCCCCCCCCCCGCCCCCCAACCCCCAAGCGGAAATGCTTGTATAAAAAAATGTCGGCTTCCCAGTATAATTGTCAAGTCAACATAATTTCGGATCTTTTCTTCATTTTTGTTATAATTCTTCGAAATATATCAGAGCCCTCGTTCAGTTCCCGCATTTAATTCTGATAGTAAAAGGACGAGTCAGAAAATGTTCAATGAATGATTGAAGATGCCCATTACCGCCAGCATTCAAACCGCTAAGATAGTTTACAGGACATTTTTTTGCTCCCTGGCCTTCATATTCAAGGAGATGTCATCACACAAGGCAGCAATATGTTGCGTTTTCTTTATGACTATTAACAACCTTCCGTTGGGGTTTCAATGACATCAATTTTATTTGAGCGATTATTAGTTTCTAAACTATAAAACAAATGATTGTTTCATGGCCGTGTTTGGGTGTAGAAAACTCATTTCGGCCAACGCTGGACGACCTGTTCATCAAACATTTGTTTGGACGACCTGTTCATCAAACATTTGTTTGGACGACCTGTTCATCAAACATTTGTTTGGACGACCTGTTCATCAAACATTTGTTTGGACGACCTGTTCATCAAACATTTGTTTGGACGACCTGTTCATCAAACATTTGTTTGGATGACCTGTTCATCAAACATTTGTTTGGACGACCTGTTCATCAAACATTTGTTTGGACGACCTGTTCATCAAACATTTGTTTGGACGACCTGTTCATCAAACATTTGTTTGGACGACCTGTTCATCAAACATTTGTTTGGACGACCTGTTCATCAAACATTTGTTTGGATGACCTGTTCATCAAACATTTGTTTGGACGACCTGTTCATCAAACATTTGTTTGGACGACCTGTTCATCAAACATTTGTTTGGACGACCTGTTCATCAAACATTTGTTTGGACGACCTGTTCATCAAACATTTGTTTGGACAACATCCGCTCAAAAATGACGTCACGAACCTCTGCCATTCAGCTCCCTCAATTATATCATATGACGTCACACAGCTATATCACCAGAATCCCCCCCCCCCAAGCGGCCCATGCGGCTGTAAAGTAATATCAGCGTCACACATCTTCACCATGCAACTACATATGACGTTAATCACCTTAGCCAAACAGCAACTGTCAAATATGACGTTAATCACCTTAGGCAAAGCCAAACAGCAACTTTCAAATATGACGTCATTCACCTTAGCCACACAACTGTCAAATATGACGTTAATCACCTAAGGCAAAGCCAAACAGCAACTGTCAAATATGACGTTAATCACCTTAGGCAAACAGCAACTGTCAAATATGACGTTAATCACCTTAGCCAAACAGCAACTGTCAAATATGACGTTAATCACCTTAGCCAAACATCAACTGTCAAATATGACGTCATTCACCTTAGGCAAAGCCAAACAGCAACTGTCAAATATGACGTTAATCACCTTAGGCAAAGCCAAACAGCACCCATCAAATATGACGTTAATCACCTGTGCACGTAGCACTCATCAAATACAAACGTCACGCAGCTCTTATCCCCCACCCCCCCCGCACCACTTTTTTAACCCGGAAAAACAACCCAATCTTATTTTCATTTTGAAATTTAAATTTGTCGTGAATAGCTTGAAATTAATGCGTGCCTCGGAAGAAGTTATCCTTAGGCAAAGCCAAACAGCACCCCTCAAATATGACGTTAATCACCTGTGCACGTAGCACACATCAAATACAAACGTCCCCCAGCTCTTATCCCCCCCCCCCCCGGCCCCACTTTTTTAACCCGGAAAAACAACCCAATCTTATTTTCATTTTGAAATTTAAATTTGTCGTGAATAGCTTGAAATTAATGCGTGCCTCGGAAGAAGTTAACAATAAGTAAAAATAACATAAGATAGTTTAAGATACTTGAAACCTGAACTTGTGCTTATGTTAAACCATAGGTTATTCATCTGCTAATTAAAACCTCATATTTTCATAATATTATTGGTTACTTAAGTAGACCTCGTTATTCCAGGTTGCAGATTTTGTGTACCAAACATATCTTAACATGCCCTCCACCCCAACCTTTAAAAAAAAAAAAAAGAAAAAAGAAAACAACCACATGTAACAATAGTAAGACCTCCCGCATCCCACCCCAAATACAGCTTTTTAAAAAATATATTTTTAGCCCCACTCAAGGTGACGTCATTTAAGAATTACACCACCCCCACTTAAACAGATGTCAGTTGTTGTTTTTTTAAATTATAGAAAGAACAAAAAAAGCTTCTGGTCATCGCTTTAGTTGGCTAAAAATTGCATTAATTGTAAACCCCTGAGTTCATTCGAAATCCCCCCCCCCCCCAACCACGCCACCTTTTTTTCTGTGTAGAAATTGTCATTTGGAAATAACCCCTTGTCATGCCATAAATTTGAGTGGCAAAAATACTTTATGGAAATACGAACAATCCCCGAGTGATTATTTTATTATTGCTTTGCATTTTGCAGGAGAAATTCTTGATCCCGAGTGGAATGCCACTGAAAATAAAAGAGCTAAAAAGAAATTTGGGCTCCTGGCCGTGACAAACATGACAAAATTTCTTAACAATCGGCACATAAATATTTAAAAATTTTTTTTAAAAATGTACGGGCCCCAGCCTATATTTTTTTAAAAAAGCTTATCATTATTTAATTTATTAAAAAAAAATTATTATTATATCATTATATAAAGCCTGAAAAAGAAACTCAAACTTAGTCTCAAATAAATGGATACAATGCAACTAGCACAGTTCACCCCCTCTACAGGACACGGCATAGCTATTACTATTACGTAGGCATACGTCAATTCATCATTGTGATTGCATCGGCACAGAAAAAATAAAAAAGTGTTTCAGAGAAAAACTATTTCATAAATGAAAAGCTAACTTTTAAAAGGACGTTTGAAACATTATGACACATTGAAATGTACACGAAGATTTAGGCATTCAACAATTTATTAATTTATCAGCTGCTTTGGCTATGCACACTATTTAATCCTAAGATTCAAAAGATAATCCTCTTATTCTTTCCTCGCCTTACCTACTTCTTATATTATATATTTTATGAAAAATCCAATTATTTTATGTTCTGTTACGTTTTCTGTATAATTTTAAATATTTTATTAAAATAAATTTGAACATAATTCAGTTAGATCTATGGTAGATTTCCTTGTAACTAATTTATTACCTTGCTAGAACAAATGCGCAAACAAAATTCACCTTCACATGCTGCTAATAAGGTGAAGCTCCCCCGTGCACTACCATCATCAAACCTAAGGAGTGTGAGCACCCCTATTTAAGAACCCTTGGCATAAAATAACAATAAATTACTGTCTTCATTTACATAGTTTATTAAAAGTCGAATCAAAATATTATACACGATTTTAGGACGTTTAGTTTCGAAGATTGCAATGTAATTGTTATAATTTAAATGTAATAATTACGATCGTATTTGTATAAGAAATATTATTAAAAAATGTTGCTTTACATAACTGAATTAAAAAAAATTAAAATAATGTGTTGTATTTCGAAAATAAAAGCCGGAAGTTCTCCACCAAGATGGCCGCTTGCTTGTGAATAAACATTCAGAATCATATTCTGTTAATTAGTCGCATAATCTATCCTATTTTTTTACATCATCAAAACAAATTCTTGTATTAACGTGTAACGTACAGTAAAAGACTTTAATTTTGTTATTTCCGACACCCAAAGGTATGTTATTTTATTATCTTTAAAGGCTTAAACTTTTTTTTTATTAAATAATTAAACAGCCGCTGATTTTTTTTATTTAACCTGCCAGCAGACCTGTCACAGTCATTCAAACAATACAAAAAATATATTGAGAACTGAATCAGTCTGCTTACTACTTTTGGCTAACTAGTACTAAGTTTAGCTGGGTTAGCCATCACCTACCAGGGCGCCCTGTCTTTAGCCCTGCTAGGCCTTGGCAAAATAAAATTTAATTTGATATTTAGTATAGTCTAAACAAGAATTTAGAGCAATGCATAGCCTATTTATAATTATAAATTATACTAATACTATCCATCCATGATTATGATTCAGATGATAATCATGGGTAGGCAGGGGCCTAGGTGACTTTTTTTGACAGAGGAGGGCCCAACCTTAGCCATCCTTTGAGTTTGAGCACTATAAAATATCGAAGTGTCTACATGTACGGCAACCAGAAGAATAATTTTCGAGATATTCGTCCGGCGACCAGGTCACATGACCGCCGTAACAAAGTTGGGCGAGATATCTGTCAGTCAGCCTTGTCACGTGACTGCTAATGGTCGATCATAAAACTTGCGTCGGAGATGCATGGTGGGAGACGAGTATACACTTTATTTCAAGAAATAAGGGGGGGGGGGATGGGACTGAAGCAATGCATACTAGAAGGAAGAAATACTGAGCGCGAGAGAGAAAAGATAAAAATGATTGTGAGGGTGATAAATAATTAAGGCGGGGAGGTCGAAAGTTAATAAAGAAATAGACCCTACATCTTAATATAGCCAATATAGTGTGCTGTTGGGGTAGCCTACTTCTCACGCAATATTAATAGCCTAAAATAAAACTTTTTTGACAGTAGATATATTGACAGTCAACTGGCAAGTATTGTTCTTATTTTCTTTGGTTCATATTCTAAATTTAGTACTAGGCAGAGCTGTATAAGATATTTAAACCAAGATAACAGACTTTAAAAAAAAATTTGCCGGCGACCTCTTGTCACATAACATGTCTGCCAGAATAATTACACATACTAGTCATCTAGCGGTCAAGTGACATGCCCGCCAGAAGATCTCCCGCACTATTTGTCCGGCCGCCGGACGTGTAGACACTGCCATATAATAGATACTTCTGTGGCCCACAGTGTACTCTACTACTGCTGATTACTGCACATTATAAAACGTAAACATTTTTGTCACCAGGTGGGGGAGGGGGGCTCCAGACCACAGGACTCCCTGACCTGTAGCCCTCAGCCTACAGCATTTCATGATTATTCTACTATATTTATATATATTTCAACTTACTGACTTAGTTTGGCATACACAAATTATACAAATTATAATAAAGTATTAAGATTAGATTAATAGGTAAATGCAGGCAATTGGTGCCATGAGGTGCCATGGCAATTAGGATGATTTGGAGTTCACTGTGGATCAATTTTCAGATTTTTAAAATATGAAATCCAGAAAATTTCAAATAAAGAAAATAATAGTTATTTGTGCAGAAATTTAATGCTCTATGAAATGAATATATTCAACAGACTAACAAATTAGGATTAGATGGAAATTTAATTATCTAGATGGTTGACTAAGCTGATTAAATTGATAAGTCAGTTAGGACTCCAAAATTAGGAGCACTGAGTCTTAAGCTGAAGTTCCTAAGATGTATGCGAGTTCTAGGTAGTATACTTGGGCAATGCTTAATATTTTTAAGCTGTAAATATTGATTAGAGTTACCTTTCATTTACTTAGATTACTTTTTCAATTATCATAAGAAAGAAAAGGATTATACTTTTGTGTGTAATTTATGGGTAAGATTTGTTTGTATTTATTTTTAAGAGATTTAGTACGTATTTAGTTAGACAGTGTTTCAACTATCCCACATCACTCAGCGCTGCCAAGCAGAATATCAAAGCTAACTAAAAAAAGAAGAGTGGTAATATGGATGGGCTATGGGCTCAGTAGGAAGATATGTGTTCACACACATGGCTAACCCAGAACACATACGACTTAATAGCCACCTGCTTAAATGGATAGAACCAGATAAATCACCATGTGCCCCCTCTGCAGGCATCCAAATGGGGCAGTAACACATCACTTCATTCATCTTACCAGCACTTCAAGACTTGCGCCTTAACCACCTACTAAAAATACCAGCCTGAGCTAGCACCCTATATTGAGATGAAGGTGAGATGCAGTGATTGTGCAAAATCTTCACCATGGTCAAAGAGGGCATTGTTTCCAACATTGAGAACCTCTATCAAATAGCTTTTTGTTTTCTAATTATCTGCTGTTTATCATTAGTCTTGTCTGGTGAAGAAGGCATCTAACCTTTAATTTGTCCTGTCTTTTCATTTCAAGCTGAGACATATCCTGTTCCAATACTTCTTTCACCACACTGGTTTGATGCAGTCACTCACATAATATACTTTAATGATAATTATAACATCAATGTTCTTCGGCATAATTGGTCTAAAGTAAATTGATTCACATACTTTATCTAGCTGTAATGTTAACCTCCATACTAACATTTGTCCAATAAAGGGAGGGGTTCTTTAATAATTCACCTTCAGTATATTATATAAATCTTTGAGAAAAATGTGCTTTAAGTTGTAAATGATGCTTTAAAGTGTTGGTTTCTACCTTTTAATTACTGCTCTGGTTACTGTATCCATGAAATAGTTTTTTTTAAAATGGTAACGTGCAGTTACCTGACCACGAAGTGAGCATATGTAATGATGATGATGGTTTCAGACCTGTAAGAAATGATAGGATATCTATCAACTAAACATCCAGTGCTGATGTTTGTTTGTGCTTTATTTAAAAAAAATTGTTGTTAGCTACTTTGATGTGTCGCAGTAATTTTTTCCAGCCGTTGAAGAATAATATCTTAATTACTGGAGCAGTTTTACAATGGAACATAGCAGGTGTTTTACAGTGAAATTATAGTTCTGTCTGCTAATGATGACTTCATTTTTTAAATAATTATATGAACCAGGTAGCAGAGATGATGAAAATCATAGTTTTTAACAAATTAGAAACTTGACTCTCAAAATTATTCAATGCCGCTCATTATGTTCTTATGAAAATACATAATTTTATCTCTGGAAAAAACTTTACAAGTATGGCAAATTTTTGTATTATTTACGTTAGTTGCTATTCATAACGTTTCCCTTTCCAATCATTCATATCATTATCTTATTTGTATAATGAAGCCTGGTGTCCATTTCGGAGTCTTTTTTTTTGTTGATTATATTTTATTTGAATCCTGCTGAAAGAAAGATTTTTACCCAAAAAACATCTTCCCTCTGCCTGTTCACTGATATGATTTTTCTCTGATCCTAGCATTTTTATATTTACTTCGTTCTCGTATGCTAAGTTAAAAGGTATCAAAAACAAAACGATGAAGATATTCTTCATAAATTGATCAGGTTAGTTACTGGTACACTTCCAAAACTGGAAAAAAAAACTTCCTTTTATTTGACACAACTTAGAAATAACATTTGCAAAGCGTTTTATTTTCAATATTTTTTCTACAGAAGCTGTCCAACGGTGAATATATTTTCTATATTTATAATTAAAAAACATAAGATAATTTCAAGCTGTTTAGTGCTTTTTGGACAAAATAATAAAGTGATTTATTATAGCTCAAAACAGGTGTTCTTAACCAGGGGTGTGGTGGATACCCAAATATCCAGACATATTCATTTGCTGTTATTGCTAGTTGTTGCTGCATTTAAAAAAAATAAATTAAAAAAAGCAGCTTTATTTGCATTTTGATAAGCAGCAGTAGCTGTTTTTGTGCTGAATAATGGTTGCTTATGACCTGTACCGGGCACATTAAAAAAATTATTTCTAGCAAGTTAATTAAAAAGGGAAAACTAACAGAACTGAACCATTTTCATATTTTTTTACTATATTGTATTACTTTTTATGCGAGGGGTCGGGGTGGGAAATTTTGTGAAATCGAGAGATTGTGGTGCTGCAAATTTTAAAAAAAATAAATTAAACCCTGGCTTAAAACATTGTGCTGCTTACATCAATAAAATAAAAATTAAATTACTCTAAGATAAAATCTACATTTATTGTTTTTTGTGTTCAAAGTCACTAAAGAATCTTTGTCGATAAACTGGCTGAAAAGTCCACTGATTTTGTCTCTGTATTTTTGCTGTCAAAGGTTTCTTAGCCCAAAAAGTCCTTTTCTTTTGTGTATGTATTGCCCTTCTTCAGGTTTTTCTCTACCCTGTGTATAATTCTTATTGCTTCAATCTGAACGCAGTCCTCCCCACATATCTCAAAAAGTTTTTTTTTCTTCCTTCTTTTAATTTACGATGATGGGATTTGAAAAAATGTTCTATTAAATATCTAATACAATGTTGTAGGCTGTCATAGCTTGAATTTTTTTGTTTTCCCAGCCTGTTCATTAATATACATATCACACACTGAAATAACTTATTCAAAATTCAATTATGTTTAAATTGAATTGAACCACATCATGTCCACCTATTATTATTATTATGTTGATTTATTCCACCAGGATCTTAATTTTACTCTAGAAATATTCAATTAAAGCAGTGTTATTTTCATGTATCCCCTTCCTGTCTGTTTGACAATTACATTATTTAACTATTAGACCACACAAACATAATAATTAAATTATTTCCCCTGTCAATCTTATTTAATTGAGTTATCACAGTAGTTTTTTTGCTGGTTTGTTTCAATTTTTGCTAATAGAAACCTATTAAACTTCACTAGTCAGAAATATGAATGACTTCTACACTCACGACCTTAATAAAATATAGATGAGCTTGAATAATTTTCCTTAGTATACGAATTTTTGTGGAAAATCTTTTAAGATGGGCTATTTAACGTCTGGGGTTCAGATGATTTTGACCACACTTTGCTGAACTTAAAAAAAAAAAAAAAAAGTTATTACACACATTTTTTGACCCTTATATTAAGGATTAATTTTCACGTGTGATATGATTGGGTTTTGAGATACGGCCATCCAGTACATTTATAATATAAACATGTTGTCATCCTCACAAATGTAGGCACACCTCTGCTCCTCAACTATATCTTTGGAAAATTGGACTATATCTTTGGAAAATTGGGCTATATCTTTGGAAAATTGGACTATATCTTTGGAAAATTGGACTATATCTTTAGAAAATTGGACTATATCTTTAGAAAACTGGAGATAGAAAAACTTGATGCCTTTAGTTTAAAAGAAAATCTTATTGACGCTCTTCGCCTTTCCAAGTTCAATGAGAGTTTTCATGCATTGGTAGACTTGTGACCCACTGTGTGTCACCGCCCCTGTACGGCATGGGGTTTAGACATATTGATTTGTTTTAACAGAAAATCTAAAACTAAATTTTTATGACTCGTATCATCGGATTTAAAGATATGGTCATTCACATAATAATTTTCACATCCTTCTCTCCCCAACCCACCTTTTTCACATCCTTCTCTCCCCAACCCACCTTTTTCACATCCTTCTCTCCCCAACCCACCTTTTTCCCATGAAATGTGTTTTCTGCAGAAGGTTCAATTTATTATTTCATAAGTTTTAAAACTATCTATATAACAATGTCTGCCATGTAACCTATTTGAGCGATGAGATATTGTTATAGCTATAAAATACTTTCAACCACGTATCTTGTGCTGGCTGTCGAAAAATCTAAAATATCCGAAAACAACACCCCCCCCCCACCCCGCATAATTATTTTATTAAGTTTTTTTTTATTAGGGCTAATAAAAAGCGACCCCTAGGTATGCCCAAAGCCCGTGAACTATAAACTTTCTAATGTCTCCCCTACCCCACCCTTTTTTACCACAAATATTCTACGTTTAAAAAATAAAATGATAATTTCCGTAAATTTAAAGTATACGGTGATCTATTTTTAGATGTAAAATCCATACAAAATTTACAGGTTNTAAATTTAAAATATACTGTGATATATTTTTATATATAAAAACCCTACAAAATTTACAGGTTCGGGTATATTGATATTGGTGTGAGTGCCCCCCCCCCCCTTTTCTCTTCGCCTTGAAATTTAAAATTGTAAAGTAATTAGTTAAAATAGTTTATTTTAAATTATATATATATATATATATACCAATATTTTAGCCTGTAAAGTTTTGGGATATTGAGATATTGCTAGTTCGGAAACGACCTCGCACAAGTACAAACAAACTACCCGGTATTCAAAATGTAACCCCCCACCCAACCCCGCCTTTAAAAAAAAACAAACAAACAAACAAACATCGCCCTTGAAATTCTTTGAGATTTAGCTTATAAAAGTTATGTGCTTTCAATCAGATAAATTGCTTTAAATAATTCTTAACTCATTGTATAACATTTATTTTTAATGTGTTAAAAAAAAATAATACTCCACTGAAGAATTAAAGACGTTTATTATTTAGACATAGTGATCTAAGCATTTTTATTTGGTCAGATATGATAGTGATCCGGTTTCTGCAAAATACAATTAAAATCTTATCCGTTTTCTTCAGGTATCCCATTAAGAGTAGGAGTTTTATATTATGTGCTGTTGGACTGAGCGTCCTTGTTACAAGTTGTTAACATCAAACTTGTCAATATTTAATGACAGATTCGAAACCAAAATTAGCCACCTGTAAATTGAATTAAGAACGCAAAACTCATAAAATTGCTGAGTTTTTTTTTTTTTTCTATTGGCGGTTTTGTTCAACTTTTACTTAACACGCATTTTTTTTATTAGCTTTTCCATTCCTAGGGATAAGCAGTTGTGTTGTTAACATCAAACTTGTCAATATTTAATGACAGATTCGAAACCAAAATTAGCCACCTGTAAATTGAATTAAGAACGCAAAACTCATAAAATTGCTGAGTTTTTTTTTTTTTCTATTGGCGGTTTTGTTCAACTTTTACTTAACACGCATTTTTTTTATTAGCTTATCCATTCCTAGGGATAAGCAGTTGATAATGTAGGGGCTAGTTGCAAGCGACAAACAGGCAACTAACCATAATTTTTTTTAAAAATCCATTTATAGGCAATAACCAAATAACTATATATATATCAACTATTTTATAATTTAATTTAAGTTTATAATATATTTTAAATTAAATTAATTTTATCCCAAGATTTCTTGGGAAATGGAGAGATCCCGGGATGATGAAGAATTCATTCCCCTTTTCCCGGGAGAAGCGAAAACCCCGGGAAATGAGAAACCATAGTCTCCACTCCATAGACTCCACTCCATAGACTCCACTCCACAGACTCCACTCCATAGTCCCCACTCCACAGACTCCACTCCATAGTCCCCACTCCATAGACTCCACTCCATAGTCCCCACTCCAAAAAATAGATTTAAAAAATACGGTATTGGTTTTGAAAACATTGCAACATTTTCAGTGTGTAAATTTCAAAGTAAGCAACACCGTGATCAACAACAAACCGTGGTCAGTGGGGAAAAACAACAACAACGAATTTTAAAACAAAACTGTGGTGATTGGGAGAAAACCATTTGTGAGGGTTTGTCATGGATGTCTTGAGGGGCCCTCCATCTGCGGCCGACTGTTGCTGGATTGGTCAGATTGTGGTGGTGCGGACCAATTAATCACTGGCGAGGGTTGAATCTATGGGGACTCCAGGAGAACGGGGCCCATCACAAGTGTCCCCACGCAAGACAAATATTCCTGATTGGGCCTTCAAACCCCCGAATTATGTTCGTAGGGCCCAATTTTGCGTTTGATGAAGCCGGCAAATTGCTGATGTAAAGATAGTGGCCGAAGTATCGCCAGGGGAGAGAACTACCGCCATACGAAATAAGGTGCATCCACATTTTGGGAAATTAGAAAAGCTATTGGAGCTTTCTTTCTTTCTTTCTTTCGTTCTTTCTTTTTTTATTCGATATTTTAGTAGACCCGAATATGGGTGGAGAAGGGGAGGGGGGCTGCTGGGTGGTCATTCCTTCTCGCCATCTTCATAAACAAGTGAGCAAGCACATGTTTTAACAAAAAAAAAAGTAGAATCTATAGTTACTCTAGGGTACATCAATATCATAATTGGTGCTCAACCAATTGGGTTTGTGTATGTTATTGATGGTACTCGTCCAGCTGGTTCGGGGGAGCAGCTTTTCTTTCAGTTACGAACACTTCCAAACATCGCTAGAGCTTTATTATTTTGTTTCGGAAAAGCGATTCATTAAATGCAATCGCTTCATTTTTTAAAGAATTTAAAAAAACAAACAAAATAAAAACAAAAAAAATTGAGGTCGCGAGTGCTGTTGGGATGTTTGGAAATTGCCTGAACGCTACTGATGGGTGCAAGGGAGACAAAAATCCATACTTGTTATGTTGGTTATCTTTCACTTTGAGCAAATTCAATAACAGGTCCTGCCAGAGTCCCCCTCCCCCACCCCCTCTCTTTATTTTGTTGAGATCGCCCGGGCCGATGCAATGTTCCCTCTTTCAATGCCCCCCCCACCCCCATTTCTTCAATAGTCAAAACCTATTTAGATTTTTAGTCTTGATTAAAAGGAAATTTATGTCAACGGAATTAGTTATAGGCGGTCTGTATCTGATTTCGTTAAGGTTTTCCATCAGTCTCTCTCCCCTTTACTGGCGGTATTTCCACAGTGTTGAAAGTAAATGACAGGGTTAAAAGTGCTATCGCAGTCTCCCCAAATCCAACGCCTCCGACGTTAAAATTGTATTGGCCCGCTGATGTAGCTTGTCTTTGACGGGTTTCAGGAATTGAATAAGATGTAGGTCTGTACGATTCTGAGAGTAGGCGACTCGTTTGAGATTATTTGTAATGCAACTACCCGCCACTATAAGATTAGATGATGCTTAGTGCTCGTTCATTCACATCGGCTTTGAGAGTTTTAATCAAATGTATGCCTACTTGCTTTCACTTGATAAATTCCATTACATCGCACGCTCTAACCTATCTACATATTTAGTAGCCGTATGTCTGTCTATATGTCTGTCATAAAAAAAATATCCACTTCTTATCATAAGAACGGTGTTGTTATTAGGGGTGTGCCGGATCCGTTTTTTCCAACCGGATCCGGATCCGGATTTTCTTATGCGAAATCCGCCGGATCCGGATTCCGGTTTCTCCCGGATTCCGGATTTTGGTACTATTGGTAGATACTTCGGTAAGTCAAGGTGGACTACTACTTTTTGTGTATGGGAATTCGCAATCGGCGCCAAAAAATCCGAGTTTTTAATTTTCCGATGTGTGTGTCTATTTATTATTAAATTAGTACTTTCGATATATATTTGAGTTCCGTTCCATTTGGATAAGTGTCTTACGAGAGACGCCATGTTTCTACGCGTTCGCAGCAGGTTATGCAGCTCGCTCAACCTAATTTCGCCATGGGGTTGGCCACGCCCCCCTTTTTAATGGCGGAAGTTGACGATACTTAGGAAATATTAATTTATTATCACTATTTACATCAAAATAATTGATAACTTGTGTTTCAGAATGCATTTAAAGACATTTAAACTGGAATGTTTTAATTTGAGCTTTAACAACCCGGTAGAATCCATATTATAAATGATCAGAATTTACCGTGTGCAACACGTTGTCATTGGCAACCATTCACAGCCACTTGCATAACTGTATCGTAGTACTACCTCAGAGTTTCATTCATAAGAGTTTGCCGTGTGCAAAAACTATTAAACCATTGGTCAGGGAAAGCTTTAATTAATTATTCATGTGCCAAAGTTGAAAGTTTAAACTAAGTCTAAACAGTATTTTAGTGATAAGGCAGGGAATGCGTTGCCTTATATAAACTATATAGTCATTGCGCATGACGGGATTGGTGGAATGAGATCACAGAATGTGGAGATGCAGTCCATGTTAAAAAATGACAAACCAAGTCGTACTTTAAAAATTCATAACTTTAAAACTACAACAGCTAAAAATATGATTTTGGTGTTATAATTCTTTAAAAAATTACATCTTTTCAACTATGCCATTGGTTTATTTTTACAAAAAGTTTAAATTTTCTTATCAAAGTCCCTACACTATTGGCCACTATTAGCGGTGCTGACTCTAGCCTCTGGTATGTACGGAATATTAAACATTAAACAAGCTCAACGCTCGAAACAATCGATTAATGTATCGTGATCGTGTGAAATTCGGGAAAGAGAATTACTTTTATTTCAGATTATGATCCGGTGAGTCACAAAATCTGGCAAATTCCGAAATCCGGTATATTCCGGATTCCGGAATCCGGTTGTTCCGGATACATGTAAATCCGGCGGAACCGGATTTCACCGGATAGTGCAAAATCCGGCGGAACCGGATTCCGGACCGGGGTCCGGCACACCCCTAGTTGTTATTACTATGTTAAGGGACGGCCCCTTTTTTTGTAAATTGATGAAGAGCCCAAACTGTAACTGTGTGTGAGGAAGTTCAAAGTTGAATATGTTCTGCCAGTGTGGCGTCCGTCTCATGTTATTTCTATATCCGTCTGTCCATTTATATGTCTACCCATTACATGTGTTGGGTATGCCTTTCTTCAGTCCTAAGTTAACTGCTCGTCTTTAATACGTTCACAGATTTAAAAACCAGACCAGCCAAGGAGAGAGGTGGCATCCGACCAAGGTGAACAAAAGCAAACCAATGTGTTAAATACATTGAGTACTTGTAAAGCCCAGAATTCCCTTCATCTCATCAACTCATCTGCACTGCCGGTGTAAGGGCTAGCACAATCGAAACTGAACAGTAAGTGGGACTTAACCTTCCGTGTGTCAGTGTGATTGGAACCTTCCATGTGTCAATGGGACTGAACCTTCTGTGTGTCAGTGGTAATGAACCTTCCGTGTGTCAGTGCGATTGGAACCTTCCATAAGTCAGTGGGACTGAACCTTCCATGTGTCAATGGGACTGAACCTTCTGTGTGTCAGTGGGACTGAACCTTCCGTGTGTCAGTGCGATTGGAACCTTCCATGTGTCAATGGGACTG
Source organism: Lymnaea stagnalis (assembly GCA_964033795.1). NCBI lineage: Eukaryota > Metazoa > Mollusca > Gastropoda > Lymnaeidae > Lymnaea > Lymnaea stagnalis. Next base: position 160,158 of record CAXITT010000005.1, on the reverse strand, counting down.
AACCTTCCGTGTGTCAATGGGACTGAACCTTCCATGTGTCAATGGGACTGAACCTTATGTGTGTCAGTGGGACTGAACCTTCCGTGTGTCAGTGCGATTGGAACCTTTCATGTGTCAATGGGACTGAACCTTCCGTGTGTCAATGGGACTGAACCTTCTGTGTTTCAGTGGGACTGAACCTTCCGTGCGTCAATGGGACTGAACCTTCCGTGTGTCAATGGGACTGAACCTTTCAAATCACCCCCCCCCCCCATCAAATAGTTGAATAGTTTTTTAGCGTCAATACATTTAATTAAAAAAACAAAATT
>CAXITT010000005.1:118652-151336 GCA_964033795.1 Lymnaea stagnalis | reverse complement strand
TAAAAAAAAAAAAAAAAAAAAGTGATTACCCTTTTGATCAGCTTTTATTACTTTTTAGGTGAACTTTTATCTCACCTTAAATTTGAATAAAGTTGTAAACTATAGATGGGACAATTATTTTAAATAAATATTATTACATTAACCTCGTTGATATTTCCAGCGGCCATAAAGAATATTTATTGTTTTTACATATGTTCGTTTTTTTGGGTGTTTTTTTTTAAAATGTACAGCGGGTTAGTTAGTGAAGGGGCATAACTGTAACAGAACATTTGAAATTGACTATTTACGGGCCCATCGAAATCAGCCTCAATATCTCCATTCTGCTCGCCGTGAATAAGTCATGCACAAAAGACGGTGCACAAATGCTATTCTTTTAAACATAATGCTATGTCTGATCATGCGTATTGTCGGAGCTGGTTCTTTATAACGCTGCTCATCCCCATCCTATTACATCTTCCATTGATAGCCTCTATTGGAAGGTGTACGATTTAAAACATGTGGTAGCCGATGGTTCGGGTCATACCGTTTAAGACATTGTGATGAGGTTGAACGGACTGAACAGATAGGCGGGGAAACTTTGATTGGTTTAAAAAAAAAAAATATCAATTTTTTTTTTTATTACACCCGATACGAGCTTTAATTGTTTGTTTGTCTGTCCGTTAAAGCCAGCCGTTTAAGTAAGTTAACTAGTTGTTCAGTGTAAGGCCCCNCCCCCCCCCCCTCTCTACTTCCCATAAAAGACAATCTACAGTTGGCCGTCAGTTCCGCCCCTCCATATAAAGAAAACTATATAAGGGCAGCTCGGGCAGCCCCCCACCCCCCTTTTTTTTTCCACACCCCTCCCCCATTTTTGTACGACATTGCTTGCAGGCCCGTCACACCTCAGAGAACTGACATTAGATGCACAGCTTAAGATACGTAATACATTTTAAGATCTCTAACATCTTCGGATCCTGGATTTACGGATTCAAATATACATATACCCAATAGTTCATGTTTTAAATTCAACTTTGGTTAAAAAAGATATGATAAAAGTTGCAGTATTTACGGAAGTACGGTACATCGAATTTTAGATGTTTACAAACGCTGCTCTCTGGACTTAATAGTAACAAACAAACACAATGCTTTATTATGTTCTACTGTAATAATCCATCGCCCCTCCTCCTTTTTGTGGCCGATTTTTCTTCTCTCCTCCCCCATCACTCTTTTTCCAACCGCCGATATGTCCTGAAATAGGACAATGCCATTAAAAGGTCGTGAGCATTTGGGTAGCGAGTTCTGCACTTCATCTTGAAAAAACACAGATGTCTTGCGCTTAGCCGAACGGAGGCGTTGTTTCGGGTTCCTAATGTGAACAACTCTAAGTGTGTGCATTTTGTATGTTGTAGGTTCTTCCATTTTTAGATGGTCCATGATCTGATGTATGCTCTGACATCCGACGTACGCACATGGCCTTCTCTGTATCTTCTAAAATTTTACACGCACCACGTTTACTGTTGTGCTGCCATATTAAACGCATTATATATATATTTTTTTTTCTTCCACATTACCCGCATTTTCGTTTAACGTATATTAGTTCTCCCACGCTCAACATCAGCCGCTCCGACTGATAATCCTGTAGAATACCACGTGACCAAGTGCTAAATTGAATGGTCCCCGACCAAATGAGGCTTCTATTTGCGTAGTGCAATATACACATTTCTTAACTTTTTTTTGCAGTTCACAAGCAACCAAAGTCTTTGCACATTCATTGTCACACTTTGACGGAAACGATTCCACGCGCACCATAACGCCGACCGGTCATTTCGTATTACCAATCGTCACCCTATCGTCACCCTATCGTCATTTTCTTCACGTTTTATAAGTTTACTTCCCTGTAGAGGTGCCAATGTTAAGTGTATGGTCATATCTTCAAAGACGTTTTACAAAAAAAAAAAAAAAAAAAAAAAAAAAAAAATGGTTCTTATTTAAACTGAAGTAATGTAACATTGTTGAGTTGATCTCACTTAAGCATCCTTCTTGATGCTGATAATGGATTACATTGAGACTGAAGTTGGCTCCAGTAAGGTTTGCTAGGTTGATTACATTGAGACTGAAGTTGGCTCCAGTAAGGTTTGCTAAGTTGATTACATTGAGACTGAAGTTGGCTCCAGTAAGGTTTGATAAGTTGATTACATTGAGACTGAAGTTGGCTCTTGTAAGGTATGAAAGGGTTGATTACATTGATACTGAATTTGGCTCCAGTAAGGTTTTATAAGTTGATTACATTGACACTGAAGTTGGCTCCAGTAAGGTTTGCTAAGTTGATTACATTGAGTTGAAGTTGGCTCCTGTAAGGTATGAAAAGTTGATGACATTGATACTGAAATTGGCTCCAGTAAGGTTTTATAAGTTGATTACATTGAGACTGAAGTTGGCTCCTGTAAGGTATGAAAAGTTGATTACATTGATACTGAAATTGGCTCCAGTAAGGTTTGCTAAGTTGATTACATTGAGACTGAAGTTGGCTCCTGTAAGGTATGAAAAGTTGATTACATTGATACTGAAATTGGCTCCAGTAAGGTTTTATAAGTTGATTACATTGACACTGAAGTTGGCTCCAGTAAGGTTTGATAAGTTGATTACATTGAGACTGAAGTTGGCTCCTGTAAGGTATGAAAAGTTGATTACATTGATACTGAAATTGGCTCCAGTAAGGTTTTATAAGTTGATTACATTGACACTGAAGTTGGCTCCAGTAAGGTTTGATAAGTTGATTACATTGAGACTGAAGTTGGCTCCTGTAAGGTTTGATAAGTTGATTACATTGACACTGAAGTTGGCTCCAGTAAGGTTTGATAGGTTGATTACATTGAGACTGAAGTTGGCTCCTGTAAGGTTTGATAAGTTGATTACATTGAGACTGAAGTTGGCTCCAGTAATGTTTGATAAGTTGATTACATTGAGACTGAAGTTGGCTCCTGTAAGGTTTGATAAGTTGATTACATTGACACTGAAGTTTGCTCCTGTAAGGTTTGATAAGTTGATTACATTGACTCTGAAGTTGGCTCCTGTAAGGTTTGATAAGTTGATTACATTGAGACTGAAGTTGGCTCCAGTAATGTTTGATAAGTTGATTACATTGAGACTGAAGTTGGCTCTAGTAAGCTTTCATAAGTTGATTACATTGACACTGAAGTTTGCTCCTGTAAGGTTTGATAAGTTGATTACATTGACTCTGAAGTTGGCTCCTGTAAGGTTTGATAAGTTGATTACATTGAGACTGAAGTTGGCTCCAGTAAGGTTTGATAGGTTGATTACATTGAGAATGAAGTTGGCTCCAGTAAGGTTTGATAAGTTGATTACATTGACTCTGAAGTTGGCCCCAGTAAGGTTTGATAAGTTGATTACATTGACTCTGAAGTTACCTCCTGTAAGGTTTGATAAGTTGATTACATTGAGACTGAAGTTGGCTCCAGTAAGGTTTGCTAGGTTGATTACATTGAGACTGAAGTTGGCTCCAGTAAGGTTTGCTAAGTTGATTACATTGAGACTGAAGTTGGCTCCAGTAAGGTTTGATAAGTTGATTACATTGAGACTGAAGTTGGCTCTTGTAAGGTATGAAAGGGTTGATTACATTGATACTGAATTTGGCTCCAGTAAGGTTTTATAAGTTGATTACATTGACACTGAAGTTGGCTCCAGTAAGGTTTGCTAAGTTGATTACATTGAGTTGAAGTTGGCTCCTGTAAGGTATGAAAAGTTGATGACATTGATACTGAAATTGGCTCCAGTAAGGTTTTATAAGTTGATTACATTGAGACTGAAGTTGGCTCCTGTAAGGTATGAAAAGTTGATTACATTGATACTGAAATTGGCTCCAGTAAGGTTTGCTAAGTTGATTACATTGAGACTGAAGTTGGCTCCTGTAAGGTATGAAAAGTTGATTACATTGATACTGAAATTGGCTCCAGTAAGGTTTTATAAGTTGATTACATTGACACTGAAGTTGGCTCCAGTAAGGTTTGATAAGTTGATTACATTGAGACTGAAGTTGGCTCCTGTAAGGTTTGATAAGTTGATTACATTGAGACTGAAGTTGGCTCCAGTAATGTTTGATAAGTTGATTACATTGAGACTGAAGTTGGCTCCTGTAAGGTTTGATAAGTTGATTACGTTGAGACTGAAGTTGGCTCCAGTAAGCTTTGATAAGTTGATTACATTGACACTGAAGTTTGCTCCTGTAAGGTTTGATAAGTTGATTACATTGACTCTGAAGTTGGCTCCTGTAAGGTTTGATAAGTTGATTACATTGAGACTGAAGTTGGCTCCAGTAAATGTTTGATAGGTTGATTACATTGAGACTGAAGTTGGCTCCACTAAGGTTTGATAAGTTGATTACATTGAAACTGAAGTTGGCCCCAGTAAGGTTTGATAAGTTTATTACATTGACTCTGAAGTTGGCTCCTATAAGGTTTGATAAGTTGATTACATTGAGACTGAAGTTGGCTCCAGTAAGGTTTGATAGGTTGATTACATTGAGACTGAAGTTGGCTCCAGTAAGGTTTTATAAGTTGATTACATTGAGACTGAAGTTGGCTCCTGTAAGGTATGAAAAGTTGATTACATTGACACTGAAGTTGGCTCCTGTAAGGTATGAAAAGTTGATTACATTGATACTGAAATTGGCTCCAGTAAGGTTTTATAAGTTGATTACATTGACACTGAAGTTGGCTCCAGTAAGGTTTGATAAGTTGATTACATTGAGACTGAAGTTGGCTCCTGTAAGGTTTGATAAGTTGATTACATTGACACTGAAGTTGGCTCCAGTAAGGTTTGATAGGTTGATTACATTGAGACTGAAGTTGGCTCCTGTAAGGTTTGATAAGTTGATTACATTGAGACTGAAGTTGGCTCCAGTAATGTTTGATAAGTTGATTACATTGAGACTGAAGTTGGCTCCTGTAAGGTTTGATAAGTTGATTTATATTGAGACTGAAGTTGGCTCCAGTAAGGTTTGATAGGTTGATTACATTGAGACTGAAGTTGGCTCCAGTAAGCTTTGATAAGTTGATTACATTGAAACTGAAGTTGGCTCATGTAAGGTTTGATAAGTTGATTACATTGAGACTGAAGTTGGCTCATGTAAGGTTTGATAAGTTGATTACATTGAGACTGAAGTTGGCTCCAGTAAGGTTTGATAAGTTGATTATATTGAGACTGAATTTGGCTCCTGTAAGGTTTGATAAGTTGATTACATTGAGACTGAAATTGGTTCCTGTAAGGTTTGATAAGTTGATTACATTGAGACTGAAGTTGGCTCCAGTAAGGTTTGATAAGTTGATTACATTGAGACTGAAGTTGGCTCCAGTAATGTTTGATAAGTTGATTCTATTGAGACTGAATTTGGCTCCTGTAAGGTTTGATAAGTTGATTACATTGAGACTGAAGTTGGCTCCAGTAACGTTTGATAAGTTGATTACATTGTGACTGAAGTTGGCTCCAGTAACGTTTGATAAGTTGATTACATTGAGACTGAAGTTGGCTCCTGTAAGGTTTCATGAGTTGATTACATTGACACTGAAGTTGGCTCCTGTAAGGTTTGATAAGTTGAGTACATTGAAACTGAAGTTGGCTCCAGTAAGGTTTGCTATGTTGATTACATTGACACTGAAGTTGGCTCCATTAAGGTTTGATAAGTTGATTACATTGACACTGAAGTTGGCTCATGTAAGGTTTGATAAGTTGATTACATTGACATTGAAGTTGGCTCCTGTAAGGTTTGATAAGTTGATTACATTGACACTGAATTTCGCTCCAGTAATGTTTGATAAGTTGATTACATTGAGACTGAAGTTGGTTCCTGTAAGGTTTGATAAGTTGATTACATTGAGACTGAAGTTGACTCCAGTAAGGTTTGATAAGTTGATTACATTGACACTGAAGTTGGCTCCAGTTAGGTTGGATAATTTGATTACATTGAGACTGAAGTTGGCTCCAGTAAGGTTTGATAAGTTAATTACAATGTTGCTGAATTTGGCTCCAGTAAGCTTTTTGTCGTATTAAGTAAACCCACTTTTTTTTAGTGGAACCCTACCCACCGACATGCGATAACTTAGGGGAACGTAGTGCTTGAACATCAGAAACTAATCTACTGTTATTATCTTTTGTTTTCTTCCTCATTTATTATTATTTTTTTTAACTGTTGTACATGGATCCGCCATTCTTATTCGGTTAGTGAATTCTTCAAAGACAAGGTTGACAAACATAGTCTCGAGGGCGGTTTCCCGTAACAACCTTGGTCTACCCTGCTTGGTACACCACCCAACATGTGCACGTTTTGAGAACAGGTGTGTGCTGTAACCCCCACCTCTTAAGCCCGCCTTGTCTGGATGCAAAGAAACATACGTTTTTACACGCAAAAGTTCGTTTTTTTCCTTAGTTCTGCCCCTCCCTGACCACCCGTCTGTAAGCTCACCTCGCTGACCGGTCTGTAAGCTCACCGAAACGGCCCGCCCCGTCATCAATCGTCGGCGGGGATCAACGCTTACTCCATAATACCATCATTTGATGACCTGCGATGACCCATTCCTCGCCGACCCTACCCGGCGAATCAAGGGAAGGGGTCTTGACCACTGGGCGACCAATTAATCGGGTGACCAGCAGAGTCGCCAGCGGGTCTGATGGATCATCTCATCAGCAGACGATGCCCGGTCAACAAGCGGCACCCCTTCTCCGTTTGTGTGGGTATTTATTTTTTTGGGCCTCAACTGCCCCCCCCCTCTAGTACCCCCCTCTCCCCGACTCCATCAAGTCTTATCCGGCCCAGAGCGAGATGAAGAAATTAGGAGTTGGCATCTCTTAACCCGGGCTCATTTCTCTCTGGTCCGGCGACCTGTGATGGATAATGCCCGATGATTTCTGCTTCCATTCCGGGATGAGCTAAACGGACCCGGGCTTTTGTAGAGACGTAAAGAACGGGGGGAGAGAGCGCTGATGCCCGAGTCCGTCCTTTGGCTTCCTCATGTCAGCCCTGGGTGACCACTGATGCATTAGAATAACTAGATTGGGCCTACGCACCTAATGAGAACCGTAGTGCATCAAACTAATGGCCGGCCGCCATTTTGATTGGCGCGTTCTAAAGAAGCCATTTTGCTTATCTGCGGCAAAGGTTGGGGGTGGGGGGGGGACTCGGGGGAAAAAAGGGCGGGGGGGGGCTGGTTGGTTGAACATGACGATCGATACTGGTTTAAATTGAGGATCAGATTGGTGGAGATGTTTGGCAAAGCTTGCAATTACATTGAACACTTGTCGCGACCTATGCAGCCAATTTTGTCTGTACTGAGCTCAAAGTGAAATTTGGTTGCCGGGGAAGCGACGTTTTATGGGCCCGGGCTGTTGCGTTTTGCATCTTGGGTCTCCTGCAATCTGCATTGTCTTGGGGCGGGGCTACAGAGTCTCCGAGCGTTGCACCAACACTGGCTCTGTTCGCCGGTGTCCAGTGAATGATGTCTGGCGGTGACGTTGTGATTTCTTATCCAAATAAAGATTGGCTGCTTTTGTCTCTCCCCCCTACCACCCCCCCCCCATATTAAAATCAGATTATAACATTTTATAAACATATATTTTGACGTTTCAACCCGAAAATGCACTTTTTTGGGCTTTCTTACACGTTGGGCTTTCTTACATGTTGGGCTTTCTTATATCAGACCTGTTAACTCTTACGATTTTGGCGCACAATGTACGATTTTTAGATGTCTTTTACGATTGTACGCCGAGACCCGCCAAATCTAAGATTTTCAGAGGCCGGGTGAAAAGTATTTGGGTAATTTTTCTGAAAAAAATAAATAAATAAATACTTTTGATTGTTATAGTTTGAGACCTTTCTAATAAAGATCTGGCAGTGAATGGACCGAGAAAGACGATGGGTTGGAATTTTTTTTTTTTAAAGTTGGAACCATCAATCGTTATATTATGTGCACACTGAGAGGGGAGGTGGGGGTTTTTGAATAAGGAGAACGCTTGGGCAGGGGGATTTGTGGGAATGTAAACGTCTATAAAAATAACCACATATCTATTGAGCTAGCTGCCTCAACTGTAATATTTAGAGTTTTAGACTAGTCGCCCTAGCGACAACTTCGCCCCCCCCCTCAACTACACCCCCCCCACCCATCTTCTCTGACTGCGACCAAGAATGTAAAGTAGTTTTGTTACATAATTATTTTGTTTGTTGGAACTGGCGCAGTGGTGAAAACCCGTGTCACTTTTTCTATTCTGTAACTTCAAAAATTTAAAAATAGATTTTAATTTTTTTTTTTGGGGGGGGAGGGGGGAGAGGGGTGTGTGGTGTCCCCCGAAAACTCATTGTAACGTAATGGTTGGGAAAAGTGTTCCTTAATTTTTTTTTTCTTTCTTGAAGTACGCGTAGATAATGTGACTTTTATTCGTACCGGTGTACCCTATATAGATCCCCCCGCCCCCAACAGTGGGCAGGAGGTTAGATAATTTGACTTTTATTCGTACCGGTATACCCTATATAGATCCCCCCGCCCCCAACAGTGGGCAGGAGGTTAGATAATGTGACTTTTATTCGTACCGGAATACCCTATATAAATCCCCCCGCCCCTAGGTTAGATAATTTGACTTTTATTCGTACCGGTATACCCTATATAGATCCCCCCGCCCCCAACAGTGGGCAGGAGGTTAGATAATGTGACTTTTATTCGTACCGGTATACCCTATATAGATCCCCCCGCCCCCAACAGTGGGCAGGAGGTTAGATAATGTGACTTTTATTCGTACCGGTATACCCTATATAGATCCCCCCGCCCCAAAAATAAAAAAAATAAATAAAAATCCAGTTTATTTGCTTTGTATGACCTAATTTGATGACATACCGGTAACTATTTCGTGCGGCTGACCGCGGAGAGTACATATTTCATAGCATCTGAGAGGGCCTTGAAATTGATAAAACGCACAAAACAGCTGTACGATTTTTAATACCCCTCTTCCTTTCACAAATTTACAGCTTGTGGTCGTATTACTACATCAGTTAGTTATCAGGAAATAGGCATAATGGATATTTATTATTATTTTTTTAAAAACAGCTTTTCCTAAAAAATCAATCTCAATTTACTTGGTAGGTTGTTGTTTTTTTTAATGATGCCCCAATTTTTGACCGTGTCATTAATTCTTATTAGAATACATTTTATTTGCTGCTGATCTGACTTGGAGTTTGAACCACGTCACATTTCAACAGCAACTTTACTTTTAGCAATGACTGTGATCATGTCACCTGCACTTTCACCTAAATATTATTTTATAACGATGGCTGATACACATCTGCAAAACAATGTGTCCGTCCCTCCAAAAATAAAAACCCATGCTTTTTTTGGTTAAAATTCTTTTCTTTCGTTCATTTTTTTTATCATCCTTTAAAAAAGTAAAATAAAAATTATGTAACTTTAAATCTAAGCAAAATTTAAATTAAATTTAACATGTTTCTTTAATGTACTTCCTTTTTAATTACGTTAGTTTAAAATCTTGATTTTTCCCCTTTAAAAAAATACTGATTTGTTATTTTGTTATAGTATAGAGCAGTGGTTCTCAACCTGTGGGTCGCGACCCCTTTTGGGGTCGCGAGACCCTTTTCCAGGGGTCGCCTAAGACCATCAGAAAACACATATTCTCTACAATTATAAAGTAGCAACAAACACAATTTTTTTCCTGGGGGGGGGGGTGTCGCCACAACATGAGGAACTGTATTAAAGGGTCGCGGCATTAAGAAGGTTGAGAACCACTGTTATAGAGTCTAAGCTCGTTTGGGTCATCAAATGGGGAAAGTCGGTAACACCTGCTGCCTCAAGTGTCAAACTTTTTTGACACTTTCGACACTTTTAATAAGTAAACAATTTAATTTGTAGCCCATCCCTCTCCCCAATGCCCATACCCCATCCCTTGTTATTTTAGCACCATTACCTCCCCTATCCAGTCTCTGCAACACTAAATCACAATTTGGGGGGGGGGCGGGTGTCCTTGAAGAACAGGTGCGCGACAAGCTACCACGAATGACACTCGGAATCAACAGCTGTATGATTGGCGTCGCCGTCTGAGACGATCGTCTGTGAGTTTGATACAGTCCCCCTACCCTAGGGCAGTAGTTCTCAACCTTTCTAGTGCCGTGACCCCTTAATACTGTTTCTCGTGTCGTGGCAACCCCCAAGTCACACAATTATTTTCGTTGCTATTTCATAGCTGTAAGGATATATGTTTTCAGGTGGTCTTAGGCGACCCCTAGAAAAGGGACCCGTGACCCCCAAAGGGGTCGCGACCCACAGTTTGGGAACCGCTGCCCTAGGGGGACCAAATCATGATTTGGAAAATCGGGACGCTTTCAAGGACGGTTTTTTTGTTGTTGTTTTTTTCGGGGGGTGGGGGGGGAGTGGAACTATTAAAAAGGGACGCTATGAAAGTCTAGTCGAGTGCACAGTTTGCACTAGAATGTTTTTAGTGTTGGTCATGATGGACGTTCAAAGAGGGGTCAGGGGCGTAGCTAGGGGAGGGGGAAGGTGGGTCCAAATTCGAAAGTCCCCCGGGCCCCTACTTGAGGGGGGCCCACAAAGGCGTGTCCGAATTTTCTTTCCACATTAAATAATGTCGAATGTCAAAATGCAGGGGCCCCTAAAGAGGCCAAGCCCCCCCCCCACCGGGCCCCCAAATCCCTAGCTACGCCACTGGTCGGGGGGGGGGGGTAAAGAGAGGTCCAGGAGCCTCCACCGGAAACTCTTTATTGAAACAGGCTCATTTCAACTATGAAATTTAACCTAGAAATCTACTTGAGGCAATCAGTCTTTTCCTATATCTCACTAAATGCAGGGGCCCCTAAAGAGGCCAAGCCCCCCCCCCACCGGGCCCCCAAATCCCTAGCTACGCCACTGGTCGGGGGGGGGGGTAAAGAGAGGTCCAGGAGCCTCCACCGGAAACTCTTTATTGAAACATGCTCATTTCAACTATGAAATCTAACCTAGAAATCTACTTGAGGCAATCAGTCTTTTCCTATATCTCACTGATTTCATGTGTTGTTTTATAACTGAACGTCTACCAATACTAAAAACATAATTGCAAACTGTGCACCCGACTTCACTTTCCTAGCGTCCCTTTTTTAAATAGTTCCACTCTTTGGAATACTCCGCTGTAAATTTATATTGAGCATAATTATTGTTCTAATGAGAAGATAATATAAAATTAAAGACTAAAGTTCAACAGCTAAAACAAACACCTGTCACACTGACACGAACAGGCCTGCAGCAGGGCTGCCACTCACTTTTTTAAAATTTCCCAAGATTTGGTGAGCAAATTTCCCAAGAATTCCCAAGATCATAAAAATATATGAGTTTTTTTTTTTTTAAAGTGGGATTTTCTATGTAATTAATGTAATAATAGATTGAATTAATGCCCCTGAAATCATGGTACATTGACTGAAATTTATTGAAAAAGACATTTAAAAAATGTTTATCACATAAAAAAACAAAGCAATTTGTTTAAAAAAAATAATTTATAATCCAAAATATAATACCCACTGGAGATAGGCTACTAAATATTACCTCCGAATTCTCGGGTAAAAATATCATCTACAATCATGGGCGCCCACAGAAAACTTTCTATGGGGGGGGGGCGAAAAAATCGATTAACTTTCCAGGGGGGGGCAAAAATTTTGTAGCAATGTTTTAATGTAGTTTTAATTTACTGTAGCGTATTTGTATGGTGAACGAATGGACAGGACATCAGCTTAGTGACATTCTCTTTATTTTATCTTTACTTTAATACATTTTTTGTCTATTTTTGTCTAAAAATTTTGTATCCAATCAATCCAGGGGGGGGGGCAAGTGCCCCCCTGCGGGCGCCCATGTCTACAATATATGTGTAATAGAGGTCACTTGGAAACAAAGCTTACAAGGTTAATCAACACATTATTCCTTTTACAAGGGAAAAAGGTTCTTGATCAAAAAATGAATTTTATTATTGTAAGTCTGTTGATTAGAAGTGGGGTTCGCAAAGCAATTAAGCAAAATTTATTAATAATAATTGTAGTTAAAATGGATTGATATTATTATGAAAACAATAATTATTTTTATTTTTTCTTGTAAATATACATTATAACAATTTTTCCAAACAAAAAAAAATCATTTTAAAGGAATTGTTCATTTATAATCCTACAACTTAGACATATACTTTTAATATCTTAGTTACCTGTGTTTCAATCCACAAATATTTTTTCTAATTCATGAAAATTAGGCTGGATTTTTTACAGATACATTATATTTTGAATGCATTGTAGAAGTAATTGAAATAATCAAATTTTACAATGGCATGGATTCTTGATTGAACACTATCGTTCACTCTTTAGCTTGTACTGTTTTTCGTATGGTTGCTAACGTCTAAGAGCATAATGATAAAGTTTCGGAGCCAACCCCCCCCCCCAAAATTTCGGGACCAACCCCCCCCCCCCCCAAATTAATAAACATTCAAAACCTGGAAGTAATTTGTAAATCTTCAATTTAAAAAAAAAAAGAGAAATTGAAATTTTAAAAAATTATTAACTTTTTAATAATTCACAATATTAACTTTAATATCAGAAGAGTTTTTAATTATTTTATGAGCCCTTAAAAATTAAAACCAGAAAAGAAAATTAAAATAATTAATTTTTTGCCTTGTTACTTTAAAAATTATTTTGCTTTATTTTCACTTCATTTTTTATCAGATATTGTTGCGTTTTTTCGAAAAATATAATAAAATGTTCCCCCAAGTTAAGATTTCCCAAGGTTTTGCCTGATTTTCAAAATTATTCCCCAGATCCCAAGGGGGGTCGTGAATTCCCAAGATCTTGGGAAATTTCCCAAGGTGTGGTAGCCCTGGCCTGCAGGGATCACACATAATTGTAACACACTACACGTAGCGTTAGTGGAATCAAAATTGTTCTGCACTGCTACATGCTTCCCCCCCCCCCCCCCCTTTCCCTTTGCGGGTTCAAGTCTCGTGTCTTTCGCTATACATTTACCTATAAGATCTAGCGGCAGGGACACTGGTGGAGGGGGGAACAGTGCAGCCATCACGCGAGCCCACATCACTACTGGCACTGGCTACACAGCTAGACAAAATATTATTTGAAGTTATATTATAAATTAGGAAGTTTTAGTGATTAGGGAAATGTGTTTGGTTAAAAAAAAAACGGGACATTTAGGCGTCCCGAGAGATTTTTTCGGGACAATGGGTATGATCGTGAAAAAACGGGACAACCCGTTTTTACGGGACGTTTGGTCACCCTACCCAACATCTAATATCGGTAAATAGAGTGGGGTGTGTGCTTTGTTGAGTGCAATGGCTTTTGTGATTCTTGGTTACCAAGCTTCCGTCAGTCACGGTGCGGGAGAAGTCATTGGAGGGGGGGGGGGGTTATCATGAAGTGAATATTGCAAGTGCATTCAGAAATCTGAAAGTTTAAAGAATTTAATCTTTCTTAACTGGTTGGCAGTTTAGTAGTAGCAATAAAATTTGTATTCACAATATTACGCCACCAATGTTACAAACATTCACAAGGTATTTTGTAATCAACGTCAACCTTGGGGGGGGGGGGGCGGCTGGTAATGTTTTCTTAAACCCTTAAAAAACGGAAAAAAATAATAAAGTCACCAGCTCACGTCAGCACAGTAGTAGGGCCCCCCCCCCCCCCCCCCCCCATGGGGGGGGGGGGCGGCTGGTAATGTTTTCTTAAACCCTTAAAAAACGGAAAAAAATAATAAAGTCACCAGCTCACGTCAGCCAAGTAGTAGCGCCCGCCCCCCCCCCCAACCGGTCAAGTTATTTAAAGTAATCTTGACAAAGCGATGTTTCATAGAATATTCCCCGCGCTAATCTCTTGGATGGGTATCATTTCAATTGTATGGGTATGGCAGACCTGTTGCTCATCTCTTGGATGGGTATCATTTCAATTTTATGGGTATAGCAGACCTGTTTACTCTTACGATTTCGGCGTACAACGTACGATTTTAAGGTGTATACATGTTTATACTGTAGATTTATTATTTTACAATTAAGATAATGTTTTAAACGATTTTGTGATGATATTGTACGATTTGAAGAGTTTTAGCAGGTTTGTTATATGTAGGGCTTTCTTACATGTAGGGCTTTCTTATATGTAGGGCTTTCTTACATGTTGGGCTTTCTTACATGTTGGGCTTTCTTACATGTTGGGCTTTCTTTTATGTAGGTCTTTCTTACATGTTGGGCTGTCTTATATGTAGGGCTTTCTTATATGTAGGGCTTTCTTATATGTTGAGGTTTCTTATATGTAGGTGGTTTATTATGTTTCACTACTTCTGAAAAGTAAATATTTTTTTAAAGTGTCTTTGTATGAGTTAAGATATTAGACAGTGTTTTTTTTAAAATTATGTTTAATTTAAAAAAAAATAAATATTTATTTATTTTTTGTTGTGTCATGATTTTCTTTCTATGTTTACGTTGGGTAGCTTGTGTGTGTGTGTGTGTGTGTGTGTGTTCTTGTTGCATTGAAATTGTTAATGTCTTTTTGTTCAGTCGAGAAAGTGGACAGTTTGTATGTGTAACTGTAACACTGACTGGTATGGCTCGCATAACGGGAGTACCGTCATTTTACGATGATGTCTTTTTTAATGCCTGTCTTTAAATAAACATTAATTTATGTCTGAGCAATCAGGAGGCGTAAACCGGTCAGATTTGTTGGGTATGATTTCGCCGTGGAGGGCGAAACAGCTAATCGGCCATTGGCGCAACTGCTACGCCGAGAGAGCGCACGTTGGGGTAGAGCTGTATTTGAATTGATATATTACAAAGTCTGTATACACCAATGCGGCGACTGGCAACCAAAGACTGTACAGACAGCTGATCAATTTATTTCCATACCGTGATTAAATGCGAGTCATTAGGAGGGGACAGTCGCAGGTTGTAACTCGTAGTTTTATGTCCGTACATTTAACGTGGTGCCATGTTCAGAGTCTGTGGGATGCGAACCGGTCTCTGGAGACGGCAGTTGACAGGCCCACGCGAAGTAGACCATCATTTTATGTACAGTCTGGTATGTGTGCTGGTGGCCCTGGGGATCAATTCTGGTCAAGCGGCTGTGACAGCATTGGAAGAGTCTCTATAATTGCTCACACATACACATATCTCTTTCATTTCAGCCAGGGATTTGGGGCGGAGCTCTGGAGCAGGGTCTTTTTCACCGGTGCTGGTAAAATATCTAACTGCTTAGAACTCCAAAAATGTGCCCCCACTCTTCTACAGCTATGTTGCCCCAACTACTCTGTTATTTTGCTAGTGCATGTATTTCTATTGCCTGGTTAATGAGATGGGTGACCGTAATGAAAACATTTCTTTACACACTTAGCATCCCCCCCCCTCCCTCAATTACCCCCTCCCCACTTGTTACTTTAGTCGCAGCTGGGATCGGAGCTGACAAAAATTGCGCGCGGAGCTCGTCTCAAAATTAAAAGTCTGCTCCAAGATCCGTGATTTCCACTTCCCACTGAGGTCAGTTTTGGTTTAATCAATTGCAAAATGACATCCGGCATCCTGTGCTTGTAGCACGCGCCCTATCTTTATGTTTCCTAAATAAAATGTTCAGAGGGCAGCAGCATCACACTTACAATACTTAGGTTAAAGGTCAAAACCGTTCTGAAGCGAGCGGAAGTAGCTCTAATCCTTGCAGAAGAAGGAGATACTGAAATATTTAAAATGAAAACTATTGAAATTGTATTTCTATATTATTATTATTTTTATTTGTGTGTGTGTGTGTGTGTGTGTGTTAAATGTTCTTTAAAACAAAACAAGTACAAGTCAAACGTTTATTATCAGATCTTTACTTTTGAATGAAGAAGACGCTTCCCTCTACACCCCACAGCGCGTATGTTACCGTAAGATATTCTATTGAACTTATGGCTCAAGATGTTCTATCAAACTTATGGCGTAAGATGTTCTATCGAACATGGCATAAGATGTTCTGTCTAACTTATGGCGTAAGATGTTCTATTGAACTTACGGCTAGGGGGGTAAGTGTATTGAAATAGTTCCTGGTCGCTCTATTTTTCCCTTCGCCTTAAAAAAAAAAAAAACACAACCAAAAAAAAAACCCACATAATTTTCTCGTATTTCATGGGCAAAGTGTAGTGTTCTGAATGCACTTCACATCTTAATTACAATTAGATGCAAAAAAATAAAAATGAATAAATTCTATTTTTTAATACATTTCCGCTCTTTTTTGACGGCCATCTTTACTTACTCATTAATTAGTTGTCATTAGCAGGGGGGGGGGGGGGGGGGGGTATATAATTATATCTATAAATGTGCCCCACAATGGGATTCGACATGTATTCATCCGATCAACTCAGAATTAAACAGGTCTATTTTTAAAAAGGGAACAACAACACCAACTATTGCTGAGAACCACTGATAACCAGAAATGTGACAGAGACTGGCAAAAGCCATCCGAGCTCCTCGCTAGTCCCATGACATGTACCCACAAGATGGTCAATACCGTATTCAAATAGGGGCGAGGACACAAATTGCTTATGATTACCGCGACAAAACAGCGAGTCCCCTGGAAGAGATGGCCGCCTAATACCGGTCCCGTGCTGACACTTTATGTTTTGATACCGTAGGGGATAATGCACTTATTAGGGCTACTCGTACCGCTCGATAGCCCCGCACGGGGGCCCTCCTCCCCCTCAGACCCCGTTCCCAGGGCCCGAAGAAGACACGGCATTATGGGGCTCATCATAAAATGCAAATCCAAACTATTAGAAGATGATTTGGGTTGGATGGCAGTAAGGGGGGAGGGGGTGGGAATAGGGGTTGACTGACAATATACTGGGGGTTGCTTTATGAGTGGAGTGGAAGAAATACCTCCCTCCCAACACAGATCAAAGTAAAGAGTGTGGCAATTCGTCTGTGTGTCTGTTGCGTGTCACAATAACAACATAGTTAACAAAGCGTGGGGATTGTAGAACAAAATAAATGCTCTGAAAGGCCATAGATACCAATAGGTGGGGATTGTAAAACAAAACAAATGCTCTGAAAGGCCATAGTTACCGATACGTGGGGATTGTAGAACAAAACAAATGCTCTGAAAGGCCATAGTTACCGATACGTGGGGATTGTAGAACAATGCTCTGAAAGGCCAAAGTTACCAGTAGGTGGGGATTGTAGAACAAAACAAATGTTCTGAAAGGCCATAGTTACCGATAGGTGGGGATTGTAGAACAAAATAACACACAAATTCTCTGAAAACCCATTGTATAGGGATAAAAAAGCGATATATTAATTAAATATTAGACATATTTTGGCGTCCGCTCAAGATGGCGCCCGGGCGGTACCACCTTCCAACTTCGCACGGCCCTGTCCACAACCTCCGCCTTAACCACGATCATGTATCAAAATACTCTAATAGCGGTGAACAAATTAAATTTAAAAAAAAAAAGAAAAAAAAAAAGAAATATATTTATATCTAATAATAATCATAATAGTGCAAAGTTAATACACGCTGTTCAGCTAGTCAGCTCATCCCTGTGTCAATGTGTTGAGTTTAATGCACGCTGTTCAGCTAGTCAGCTCAGTCCTGTGTTATGTGTTGAGTTTATTACACGCTGTTCAGCTAGTCAGCTAAGTCCTGTGTTATGTGTTGAGTTTATTACACGCTGTTCAGCTAGTCAGCTCAGTCCTGTGTTATGTGTTGAGTTTATTACACGCTGTTCAGCTAGTCAGCTCAATCCTGTGTTAATGTGTTGAGTTTAATTTGCGCTGTTCAGCTAGTGAGCTCAATCCTGTGTTAATGTGTTGAGTTTAATTTGCGCTGTTCAGCTAGTGAGCTGAGTCCTGTGTTATGTGTTGAGTTTATTACACGCTGTTCAGCTAGTGAGCTCAATCCTGTGTTAATGTGTTGAGTTTAATTTGCGCTGTTCAGCTGGTGAGCTCAGTCCTGTGTTAATGTGTTGAGTTTAACTTGCGCTGTTCAGCTAGTGAGCTCAGTCCTGTGTTAATGTGTTGAGTTTAACTTGCGCTGTTCAGCTAGTCAGCTCAATCCTGTGTTAATGTGTTGAGTTTAATTTGCGCTGTTCAGCTAAGTCCTGTGTTAATGTGTTGAGTTTAATTTGCGCTGTTCAGCTAGTGAGCTCAGTCCTGTGTTAATGTGTTGAGTTTAATTTGCGCTGTTCAGCTAGTCAGCTCAGTCCTGTGTTAATGTGTTGAGTTAATTTGCGCTGTTCAGCACGTACAACCCAAATCCCGTGTCAATGCGTAAAGTCCATTCCTTTGTCAATGCTCTAAGGGTCTAATAACAAGCTCAGAAGACGAAAACAAACATGATGAATAGCGTTTAATATCTCCCACCGCTTTTTTTTAGATGCGGTCGTGCGCACCGTTTGACATTTCTCAACCATCCTGATGATGCAGTTTGACATTTCTATCGGGCAAACAATTAGTGCGTGGTAAATAGACGGGACGACTTGTCGAAGGGGAGATCAAGGAATTAATTATGTCTCTTTTTTAAATTAAAAAAAAAAATAATGATCTGGGTAATTGTCATACATACAACTATGAGAGTTCTGCTGGTGGTCTTGTTGGCACTGCATGAGTGGTCCTGATGGTTGGAAGATAGGTAAGCCTCTTTGGGATCGAACAGAGACTCTTTAAAAAAATTGCTGTTGAGAATCTACAAAAGATTGGTGGTCAGTTAGTTGCTAGAAATGTGATATTCTTGTGATTTTATTTAAAGAAATTTATAATTTGGAAAACTTTGATTTAGCATTACTCATCTGCTGGTTCCTTAGCATTACTCATCTGCTGGTTCCTTAGCATTACTCATCTACTGGTTCCTTAGCATTACTCATCTGCTGGTTACTTAGCATTACTCATCTGCTGGTTCCTTAGCATTACTCATCTGCTGGTTCCTTAGCATTAATCATCTGCTGGTTCCTTAGCATTATTCATCTGCTGGTCCCTTAGCATTATTCATCTGCTGGTTCCTTAGCATTACTCATCTGCTGGTTCCTTAGTATTACTCATCTTCTGTTTCCTTAGCATTATTCATCTAATGGTCCTTCTGCATTATTCATCTGCTGGTTCCTTAGCATTACTCATCTGCTGGTTCCTTAGTATTACTCATCTTCTGTTTCCTTAGCATTATTCATCTAATGGTCCTTCTGCATTATTCATCTGCTGGTTCCTTAGCATTACTCATCTGCTGGTTCCTTAGCATTACTCATCTTCTGGTTCCTTAGCATTATTCATCTAATGGTCCTTCTGCATTATTCATCTGCTGGTTCCTTAGCATTACTCATCTGCTGGTTCCTTAGCATTACTCATCTTCTGGTTCCTTAGCATTACTCATCTTCTGGTTCCTTAGCATTACTCATCTTCTGGTTCCTTAGCATTACTCATCTTCTGGTTCCTTAGCATTACTCATCTTCTGGTTCCTTAGCATTACTCATCTTCTGGTTCCTTAGCATTACTCATCTTCTGGTTCCTTAGCATTACTCATCTTCTGGTTCCTTAGCATTACTCATCTTCTGGTTCCTTAGCATTACTCATCTTCTGGTTCCTTAGCATTACTCATCTTCTGGTTCCTTAGCATTACTCATCTTCTGGTTCCTTAGCATTACTCATCTTCTGGTTCCTTAGCATTACTCATCTTCTGGTTCCTTAGCATTACTCATCTTCTGGTTCCTTAGCATTACTCATCTTCTGGTTCCTTAGCATTACTCATCTTCTGGTTCCTTAGCATTACTCATCTTCTGGTCCCTTAGCATTATTCATCTGCTGGTCCCTTAGCACTTGAGATTTAGGCTCACGAAATAGCCACACTTTCCCATGGGATAGAGGGTTCACATTTCGTTACTTTGAACCTGGCTGCGTTCAGGGGCGCGATGAACACATATCTACGCCCTAGACCAAAGCACAAAACCCCCCCCCCCCCAAAAAAAAAAAAAAAAGTTGATTTAAAATGTCCAATTTAAAAGGTACTAATTTAAAAAAAAAAAAAAAAAACAACAACAAACAAACAAACTATAAACACATTATACATTCTTGTTAATCTTGGAACCACATTATGTTTTTAATGCAAATCTACACTACCACACTGCTTAAGAACTTGCATAATCTCAACACCTACAAGAAACTTTCCATCTGATTTCTTCAATCATCTAAAATAACTACTTAAATAATGTATGTCTTCGTGCTTTGTTCAGGAAGGCATCAATTGTTTTCATTGAATTCGGGCCCTGGTCGCGTCTTACGTTTGAACCTTTCAAGGTGCATCCTTCATTGACCTATACGAAGACTTCACGGAGCTAACATTTAGAATCCAGCATACAAGGCGGCAGACACCCCACTGTGAAGCGAGCATGATTCATTTGAAGCCTAACTTGGGTACACATCCATTTTACAAAGCGGTTCTCAGACTGAGTCGTGACCCCTTTGGGAGTCGAATGACCCTTTCCCAGGGGTCGCCTGAGACCACCGGAAAACACATATACTCTACAGTTAAGAAGCAGCGACGAAAATAATTTTATGGTTGGGGGTCCTCACAACATGACAAACTGTATTAAAGTGTCGCGGTATTAGGGTGGTTGAGACCCACTGTTTTAACAGATGGTTAGCGCAGGCTGTGGGGCTCTTTTTATTGATAATGCAAATGTTGTAGGTTCTATCCTCCTTCTTTGCTTTAAAAAAAAAAAAAAATATGGTGTCTTTTTCAATTTTAACATTTAAGAAGTGATTGCTAGTTCAACAAGACATTACATAGATGTGCACTTCTTGCGGGGAAATTAGCTTCAGCGCATGGGCTAAGATGCCGCGATTTGTTCCAGTGTTTTTTGTTCGGTTTTTTTCAATTAGGTTTATAAAGGGCGAATGAATGAATGCAAGTATTATTAAGGTTAGGGTTGGAATAATCACGTGACATTATCTCGGTCAATTAACGATAGCCGTCGTGACGAGGTTTTTAAATATTTTTTAGATCACATCATTTCCAGACATGCAAATGCGGCCTATCATTTTATTTTATTAATTATTCATTACTAGAGAGAGACACAAAAAAAAAGGATAAAAAAAAAGTAATGAAAAAAACTTAAAAAAAAAAAAAAAAAAATTCAAAATAATTCCTAGAAAAAATTTGAATAACTCATTTAGGTAAACAGGTTCAACGTTAATTGTTCCTAATATGCCAAAATTTCTAAATCTCGTCTTAACCTCTTCATTTTATAGAAGTTACCCTAACACATGCAAAGGGACAGTGGATGGAGATGAGCGCCATCTTGACGGGTGACGGACCTGTTACAACAGATAGATAATATTACATCCAGCTGATTTTTTTAGCGGAGATTGGGAGGGGGTGGGGTTAAAGGTCTCCAGATGATGATAATTTCCTGCTGATGGGGATAAAGGTCTTCAGATAGATATATGAGGATAGTATCCTGCTGATGGGGATAAAGGTCTTCAGATAGATAGATGAGGATAGTATCCTGCTGATGGGGATAAAGGTCTTCAGATAGATAGATGAGGATAGTATCCTGCTGATGGGGATAAAGGTCTTCAGATAGACGCCGCTTCAGCAGCTAGATGAGAGATGTGTGGGTCTCCAAGGCGTTATTACCGCATATATTGCCAACAACGAGCGTGGTTACATGACATGAAGAAAACCCTTGGGGAGCAGTAAGAAAGCACAAGTTGAATGATGTGCAACACTGACTAAATGAGGACATGTACATTGACTAAATGTTGAAGTGTACCTTGACTAAACTATGAAGTGTACATTGACTAAACGTTGAAGTGTACATTGACTAAACTATGAAGTGTGCCTTGACTAAACTATGAAGTGTACATTGACTAAACGATGAAGTGTACATTGACTAAACTATGAAGTGTACATTGATCAAAGTATGAAGTGTACATTGACTAAACGTTGAACTGTACATTGATCAAAGGATGAACTGTACATTGACTAAACGTTGAACTGTACATTGATCAAAGGATGAAGTGTACATTGACTAAACTATGAAGTGTACATTGACTAAACGTTGAACTGTACATTGATCAAAGGATGAAGTGTACATTGACTAAACGTTGAAGTGTACATTGACTAAACGTACAATGACTAAACGATGAATTTTACATCGGAACTAGCGTATGCACTGTGGTATCAGAGTCTTCTGAGAATTGCCCATCTTTAGGTTCACCCGATAGAAGGCGATAGTAGTTTGACACGGTGCTGCGCTTAATAGATCTAGTTTCTAGAACGTGCCAACATTGAACTATCTGCTCTGTGGATAGTTACTGTGTATCCAGTGTGTAGTCATCCACCCTCGCCTTGCTTGGCCTATTTACCTTGACATCCACACTGGGCAGATTGGTCTCAAACACTGTTTAAACAAGATTAGTTTCGCAGAGGGAGAAATGTTACTGCACATACCTTGCACATTCCCAAAATCAACACCAAAATTGCTGGGGATACTTCTCTGTGCGTAGTAGGTTGGACAGCCGATACTATATGTGTAGTACAGGTTTGTGATGATGATGATGATGGGGTCATTTTGCACAATTTACTTAGTCTATTTATAAATGTGGCTTAGTTTCTTCATGCGATAACATGCTGTCATTCATCATATTGTTTGATATAAATTAACATTCTGTTACATGTTGTCTATGCTATGCTCATGTTATGTTACTACACCAACAGATTCGTGCGTACACTTACTCACGTATTCCTTAGGGCTCATTTTGCGACTCATACAATGCATCATGTTATGGACAACGAAGATCGAACGTAAGAAGCAACGATTAAGCATCGATACCTATTTTTCTAATGCAGTTTCACTCTGATATATCTGAGGTCCAGTAAGAAAGTTTTTTTTTTTTTGTAATGCGTTTTGTGAAACTGTGCGGTGACACGAGCTTTGCTTAATCTATTGCTATTAAGCTGATAGGATCATTTCTCTATTGCTATGGGCATCTTGCATTGTAATCATTTCTCTATTGATATGGGCATCTTGCATTGTAATCATTTCTCTATTGATATGGGCATCTTGCATTGTAATCATTTCTCTATTGATATGGGCATCTTGCATTGTAATCATTTCTCTATTGATATGGGCATCTTGCATTGTAATCATTTCTCTATTGATATGGGCATCTTGCATTGTAATCATTTCTCTATTGATATGGGCATGTTGCATTGTAATCATTTCTATATTGATATGGGCATCTTGCATTGTAATCATTTCTCTATTGATATGGGCATCTTGCATTGTAATCATTTCTCTATTGATATGGGCATCTTGCATTGTAATCATTTCTCTATTGATATGGGCATCTTGCATTGTAATCATTTCTCTATTGATATGGGCATGTTGCATTGTAATCATTTCTCTATTGATATGGGCATCTTGCATTGTAATCATTTCTCTATTGATATGGGCATGTTGCATCGTAATCATTTCTCTATTGATATGGGCATGTTGCATCGTAATCATTTCTCTATTGATATGGGCATCTTGCATTGTAATCATTTCTCTATTGATATGGGCATCTTGCATTGTAATCATTTCTCTATTGATATGGGCATCTTGCATTGTAATCATTTCTCTATTAATATGGGCATGTTGCATTGTAATCATTTCTCTATTGATATGGGCATCTTGCATTGTAATCATTTCTCTATTGATATGGGCATCTTGCATTGTAATCATTTCTCTATTGATATGGGCATGTTGCATTGTAATCATTTCTCTATTGATATGGGCATCTTGCATTGTAATCATTTCTCTATCGATATTGAAATGCTGTGAAGATTTCTCTATTGATATTGACATGCTGTGACTGTAAATGTTTGTGTTTCTCTATTGATATTGACATGCTGTGACTGTAAATGTTTGTATTTCTCTATTGATATTGACATGCTGTGACTGTAAATGTTTGTGTTTCTCTATTGATATTGACATGCTGTGACTGTAAATGTTTGTATTTCTCTATTGATATTGACATGCTGTGACTGTAAATGTTTGTGTTTCTCTATTGATGTTGACATACTGTGACTATGAATGTTTGTATTTCTCTATTGATATTGACATGCTGTGACTGTAAATGTTTGTGTTTCTCTATTGATGTTGACATACTGTGACTATGAATGTTTGTATTTCTCTATTGATGTTGACATACTGTGACTAAGAATGTTTGTATTTCTCTATTGATGTTGACATACTGTGACTATGAATGTTTGTATTTCTCTATTGATGTTGACATACTGTGACTATGAATGTTTGTATTTATCTATTGATGTTGACATACTGTGATTAAGAATGTTTGTATTTCTCTATTGATGTTAACGTACTGTGACTATGAATGTTTGTATTTCTCTATTGATGTTTGTATTTCTCTATTGATGTTTGTATTTCTCTATTGATGTTGACATACTAGGATAATTTCTCTATTGATTTTGACATATTGTGACTGTAAATGTTTGTATTTTTGAGACACTATGTCTCTAACTTTTGACGTGCTGAGACAAGGTGTCTAGATTTCGACGTAATGCGACACCCCATCCATTCGTCAATGTTGAGTTGCCATGTTTAGTTCTGTTTGCATCATATGCCTTCATCTGACACGTGCGTGTCTTCAATCGACCCGTGACAAGCCGCTTCAGTCTTGTTGGCGTTCTGCTGTTGTTGTCATTGACCCAGGGCTGTCAAACCTTGAATTTCGCGAAGATCTTGGGAATTCACTACCCTATTCAGGACAAAAACTCAATTTAAAAAAAAAAATTCCAAGATTTAAAAAAAAAATCTTATATATTTTTATGATCTTGGGAAATATTTTGACAAAATCTTGGGAAATTTAAAAAAATTGAGTGGTAGCCCTGCATTGACCTACCGTGGCGGTACCACTCCAACCACCCCTGCTCCTTGATTCAGTACACTACAAGGGGTTTTTGCGAGAAACAACTCTACTAATTTCAGTAGGGTTTTGGGGCTTAAACAAAAACGTTAATTATATTGATTGTTTGAACTAACGATTGTGCTTAATAAACGTGAGTTCTAATTATGAAATAAAAAATATGCGATTCGAGCATAATGTACAAAACAATATTCAACGTGGAGACCATCGATGCGTGAAATGGAAGTCACGTGACCACGGTACTGTCACAGCTCCCGCCCTTGGTATATAGGTAGTCCTCGTCTCTATCTGTGACCAGGTGTCGTAGTCTGCATACGGTTACGAGTCATGTGACCACGGTGCCGTCATGACTCCCGCCCCTGGGGACGACACCATAGCGCTTGTCTCCGTGTGTGAGTAGCTACTGTAGGCTGTCACTTGCGGTCCCGGCCCCCTTTGATCCCGGATACAGGACCAGGTTCGCGTGAAGCCCTGTGGGCCAAACAATGGCGACCTAGAGCTTTTAATCCATGGAGGTGTTTGGCGAGATCAGCGGTTCTCATCCTAGCATAAGACAGATTCAAAATCTCTTAAAATTGGTTTGTTTTAAATGTTAAATGTTGCGTGTAAAATCCGTCCATCAATTCAGCATAGGGCGGTCAAGTAATACAATAATAATAATAAAACTAGGAGATGGAGACTGAGTTCCGATGTAACTTAAAAATTCTTTATTTTCTACCATATTGTAGACAATTATCTTGTTAATAAGATCAAAGCGTTTCTTTTAAAAAATTATAATTATTATATTTTTTTAAAAATATCTCTCACACTTCATATATAATTAAACATATATCAAGGTACCCCCACCCCTTTCATTCCTCACCACACACAACCAAAGACTTTTTTTGTCCTTTTTTTCTCTCCAACAACTTGGGTTTATGAGAAGAAATTTTTAAGAAGCGCCGATCAAACTTTCAAACGACAACAAAAAGAATGGCTGCTGGTTGATCCCGTATTTGGCTGAGAGCAAGAGGGGGCTGTAAATTGGCGAAGGTCAGGGTCACGGGATAATCCGATCCTATTTTCTCTCTTGGCCGCCTTGTCTAGAATGTCTGTTCGCCAATAATGGCTTAATGTGTGGACTAATGATGGATTATCCTCCGAGAGGAAGGGGAGATTACCTTTCACGGCATCTTCAAGTTATTGGGCTGTAGAGAGACGACACACGTACAGAAAACCAGAGGAGCCGGGATTACATGACGATAAAACGGATTATGTGGGCCGTGACATAGGTCTGAACGTGACATAGGTCTGAACGTGACATAGGTCTGAACGTGACATAGGTCTGAACGTGACATAGGTCTGAACGTGACATAGGTCTGAACGTGACATAGGTCTGAACGTGACATAGGTCTGAACATGACATAGGTCTGAACGTGACATAGGTCTGAACTTTACAGTTGGCTTGGTCGGATTGTCTCCTCATTTCCGATGGTTAAACATTGTCAGACTCATGATTTCTGCTGTGTACATTTTGTCAGATTTCGGTCCGGGTTTCAGCCCGGCTACTAATCCACTTCCACTAATACACCGGCTCGGCCAAAATCTTGCTAGTACTCCACCGCCTCTGCCACACTCTTGCTAGTACTCCACCGCCTCTGCCACACTCTTGCTATTACTCCACTGCCTCTGCTGCAACCCTGCCGCTAATCCACTGTCACAACTCCACATCGACCCCCGGGAGAAAAAGTCATTGTATGGTAATTTTGGAAGAAAGGTTCACCTTAAAGTTGCGCGCGGCCTCTGACAAGATAGATGGAAACAGGCGAATAATATCTCTATGTCCATCACAGGGCTGTTAGGGTCAGAGCTAATTGTTGACCAACTCTCATCGTGGCCCGAAAAGGACGGCCGCTGGACATGAGTAATGGGGGGAGGTGGGAGATGGTCTTGGAATCTACTCGACTTAATTGTTCCATGGTTGGCGGCTGGCCCGTGAGGTCCGGTTGGGGTCAACAGCCGAGACGAAATTAGCCCGCTTCTCGGGCGGCGCTTATTAGCCCCAGGTTTTGAAAAGGCCCGAATGCCAGGATCAAGGTGCAGAATTAAGATGACAAATTTGTCAAATGTAACACCGACAAGTCGTCGGGCGATGAGTGACCTTGGGAAAACAGGTTAGGGGAAAGTATTAATTGTGTGGATAAAGAACTTGTGACCTGGGACTTCGAAATGTCGCGTTTAAAGGGTTTACCAACAGCAGGCGGACATAAGTCATGAAACAATTTTCCCTTTGTGTGACGCGAGTGTTGTCCCGCGATGCTCTTACAGATCTTGTAACAGATGTGGGTGGTTTTGGTGAGTACATTTTACTGTTGTAGTCGCTGTCTTATTCCCATTTCAATGTTTGGGGGCTCCCTCCATCACACACGCGTGCCTCACCTCCACAATGAAAATACGAAGTCCTGTTTTGAAACAACACCTTTCTTACTGTCGCACTCACAGCAAACAAACACATTTAGTATCCAATGCTGGCTCCTTCGATGTTATGAGAATGATTTTTGTAAGTACGCTATCCTTGATTTGTAACTCTAACTTCTAACAAACGTCGATGCACCATGCTTGTTTTTTTCTCTCTCTACTTTTCTCTCTCTCTCTCTCTCTCTCTCTTTCTCCTCTCTCTCTCTCTCTCTCTCTTTCTCCTCTCTTTCTCTCTCTCTCTCTCTCTCTCTCTCTCTCTCTCTCTACTCTCGTTCCAAATCTCGTGCCTCTCGAGATTCTCAAAATATATCCTCTAAATACCGAGACGTGACACATGTGTCTGTTAAATGTTAATTAATTCCATATCTTGATGTTTTTTTCCCCCTAGAGCAGGGGTCGGGAACCTTTTTGTCTGAGAGAGCCATGGACACCACATATTTTGAAAATTAATTCTGTGAGAGCCATACATTATGTTTAAAACTAAAAATTCAAGTAAATGTGTGCATTTTGTGTAATTTCAACACTAAAAATGCAATAGTTATGTCTCTGAATTCCTTTTAATAACATTGCTATGCTGTTGCTAATCAATGACGAGTATGTCTTACCATTAATGCGACTTTTTTTAAATAATCGAAAATTTGTCTGCGAGCCAGATGCAGTCATCAATAGAGCCACATCTGGCTCGCGAGCCATAGGTTCCCGACCCCTGCCCTAGAGTATAATTTTTGTTAGCAAAACAATAGAGATGACAAATTGAAAAAAAAATGTATATAAAAATATACGTTTAAAAAGAAAAGTAATGTTTATCATGTGAAACATAGCAGTACGTCACTGGGGTTGGGAAGACTATTCTTCATCCAATGATCCTGTTAAGTCTTTGGTCTGAAGCAGCCACTGAACGGCAACAAGCACTTTGGTGCCATTTTCCAATGTGAGGAATACGGTTCACCGGTGAGTTTGTCTAGATTTAATCTGTGCAGACAAGTTTGAGATGCATGGTTACACAACTGTTTTCGGTTTCACCTAAAAGGACGAACATTTTCTCTCGTGATTCTCTCCTCCACCCCATCACTGACAATATTCTCCTCCCCATCTCTGTCATTATCCTCCTCCACATCTCCGTTAGTACTCTCCTCCCCATCTCTGTCGATTCTCTCCCCCAAACTCTTTCAATTCTCTCCTCCCCATCTGTTAGAATTGGGGTCTTGAGAAAAATAATAATATAGAGTCCGCTATATCTGGGACGAGCAACCCAATTTCTTACGCACTGACTTATATTGGGAGAAATTAATCTCCTATTTTAATTTTAATTGGCTCGTTGTAAACAGTGCCTAACAAAGGACGATACCATATAATCAACAATATTAAAGATACGACCCAAAACAGTTTCTAGTTACAATTAATTAAGATTTATTATGTCTTAAGATAATTACAAAATAAAATAAAATAAAATTACAATCTTCAACTTACAGTATGGCAGATGTCGTACCTAGATAATTACAAAATAAAATAAAATAAAATTACAATCTTCAACTTACAGTATGGCAGATGTCGTACCGGTACACACTTAATACAATTAGAAATAATGATGCCAATAAATAATGCGGAATAAACACATATAAGTAAAACACGCCTCGTAATGTTAAGAAAATCTAGGTGAAAAATCTCCGTCCCTCCTCCGTGCCTGTCAATCCCTTATATAGGTGGGTCTACCGACGCCCAAGCCCTGCCTTCGAGACATTTCGAGAAAAATCCCAATCATTCTACCAAATACTATTTGGAACAGATTAATTATTTTTATTCGTTGGCGGCGTCAACAAGTTACTTCAAAGGCCTAAGCCACACCCCTTTGTGAACACAGCGTCTCATGCGGGGTCAATCAGAGGGCACGTACAAGAAATATTGTGTAAACAAGCTCTCTGTAACACCATCTCTGTCATTTCTCTTTTTCCACCTCTTTCAAGTATATCCTCTCCATCTCTGTCAATATCCTCCTCCACATCTCCGTTAGTACTCTCCTCCCCATCTCTGTCGATTCTCTCCCCCAAACTCTTTCAATTCTCTCCTCCCCATCTCTGTCATTTCTCTTTTTCCACCTCTTTCAAGTATATCCTCTCCATCTCTGTCAATATTCTCCTCTCCATCTCTGTCAATATTCTCCACCCCACCACTGACAATATTCTCCACCCCATCTCTGTCAATATTCTCCTCCCCATCTCTGCCAATATTCTCCTCCCCATCTCTGCCAATATTCTCCTCCCCATCTCTGCCAATATTCTCCTCCCCATCGCTGCCAATATTCTCCTCCCCATCTCTGCCAATATTCTCCTCCCCATCTCTGTCAATATTCTCCTCCCCATCGCTGCCAATATTCTCCTCCCCATCTCTGTCAATATTCTCCTCCCCATCTCTGTCAATATTCTCCTCCCCATCGCTGCCAATATTCTCCTCCCCATCTCTGTCAATATTCTCCTCCCCCTCTCTGTCAATATTCTCCTCCCCATCTCTGTCACTATTCTCCTCCCCCTCCCTGTCCATTTTCCCCCCCCCCATCTCTGTCAATATTCTCCTCCCCATCTCTGTCAATATTCTCCTCCCCATCTCTGCCAGAGTGTGAGGTGCGTGTGGGAGATGCGACGTTGTAAAAGATCCTCCGTGGCCAAAGATCACGCCACTGTGAGCGTGGGTGGAGGACGGGGGTTCGTGCCCTATAACCTTTTGTTGTCGGCGTGTGAAAGTTCACAGGTCAAAACCCGTGCCGTGTGGAACACTGCACACATCATTAAATGTATCTACCCCGTCATTATCATCTCATCGTTGAAACCTGTACGTTCTCACCGTGTCTCGGGGCAGAAGTCGGTCGTCCTGTTCGACAAAGATTGTTTTAATTTCTTTGGCTTGCTGTCACTTGCCCCCCTCTCATTTCGAGCGCTGCTTCTGCCAGGAGTCCGCCTATGGTTAGTGTGCAGACGTCTGCTATTAAGGCTGATGATAATAAAGTGAATGATAGGTTCCGACTTGACTAGCTTACACCCGCAATTAGTAGGGTCGGGACAGGTGTCCTGATAGGTGTCGGTCAAGGTGTGGGAGAACCACATAATGAAGTGTATGTTCATGGTGCAGAGGTGTCGGTCAAATGGTTGAGGCCATGGTATTGGCATGTAGTCGTTGGTGCAGAGCTGTCGGTCAAATGGTTGAGACCATGGTATTGGCATGTAGTCGGTGCAGAGGTGTCGGTCAAATGGTTGAGACCATGGTATTGGCATGTAGTCGGTGCAGAGGTGTCGGTCAAATGGTTGAGACCATGGTATTGGCATGTAGTCGGTGCAGAGGTGTCGGTCAAATGGTTTAGACCATGGTATTGGCATGTAGTCGGTGCAGAGGTGTCGGTCAAATGGTTGAGACTATGGTATTGACATGTAGTCGGTGCAGAGGTGTATGCACAGGAGGGTGTTGTTTTTTTTTTTCTTTTTCATCATTGTGTACCTCCACTTAATGTATTTATCTTATAATGGGACATGTCAGGTTATGCTCTGATATCTTTGGATGTGTGGGCATATGCCCTGATATTTTTGGATATGTGGATATATGCCCTGATATCTGTATCTTATAATGGGACAAGTGGGGATAAGCCCTGATTTCGTTATTTTAGAATAGGACAAGTGGGGATATGCCTTGATATCTTCATCTTATACATAGGATATGTGGGGTGGGGGCATGCCCTGATATCTGTATATGATAATGGTACATGTGGGGGGCATGCCCTGATATCTGTATCTGATAATGGTACATGTGGGGGGTCATGACCTGATACCCAGTTCGTAAAGCCAACATAATCAGTTCATTATTTTAATGAATTACACACGTCCATTTATTTCTCTACATCGCGTGTGACATGCATGTAAGATTGACCTTGTAAGCATTTCAAGGTGATACAAGACTTCTTCTGCCGCCTGGATTGTAACCGTTCAATTCACAATTATCAATATTGACAGTCATCAATGTGAACCTTTCTGACGTCGTCTGCTTTTATCATCAGACTTTGTTGAAAGTATTTGAAATGGAGAGTTACGGCCCAAGTCGATGCTTTCAGCTTCAAGTATTAGTCGTCTCTTCTCTTATATATAGTTTGCTTCTGGTGTGGCAGCTTTCATTTCCCAACCGCACCCCCCCCCCACACACACACTTGACATGTTTTATTTTACTAGTACTTAGTGGAGAAAAAACAACTACCAAGCAGTAAATGTCTTGAGTGACAGTTAAACCCAGGTTGAATTTTTTCGGAGGTGACTGTTATATTAATCAATATAGAGCCACGGGTATGGTGTAGGACTGTCTGTAGGACTATCTGCGGGATTATTGTTTGATTGCCGGCAGGTAGGACGTAGGACTGTCTGTAGGACTATTCTTTAAGGCTGGCGGGTAGCATGTAGGACTGTCTGTACGGCCATCGTTTAAAAGCCGGTATATATTTATAGAAGTTAAGGTATTAGCTAGTTACTGATAGATCTTTGTTTATTTCCGCAATTAAAAAAATCAAGAACACCATTTTCTTATTGTTTTGTCATTCTCTCCCCCCCCCCCCCCCTCCCTCCCCCCCCCACCTCTTTCCTCCCCCTGTTTTCTTTTCTTTCCTGAAGCGATGTTGAAGATCGCTCATCTCTCCACACTCTTGCAGCCACCCGTGCTACTCTGCCCTCAACAAGTCTATAATAATCTCCCTTTTCGACCTCTGACCTCTCCCGGCCGGGCGAGACCCTCTCTCGCGCTGTGCCGCTGATTTCATTTTATTTTTTTTTGTCGGTCTAAGGGAGACAAATCCAATAATAGAGTTTATCACACACTTGAAGGCCGAAGTAAAAATCCTTCCCAGCATCTGTGTGCACATTTCACTTAGGGTTCAATCTCGCACCAGACGCACACAGAGAAAAAAAAAAAGTGGGGGGGGGGGTGCTGGCGGCCCCCAATTCAAACGTTTCTTGTGTCAGACGCTTAAAAAAACCGTAACGATCTTTTATCAACGAATTTAAATTATCTGAACATGGCACCGCAGCCAAGGGAATGTTTTGTTTATTTTTAACTTGAATATCCCCCCAAAAATGACTCGTGGCTTGGGATTCACGACACGATCGAGGCCCTTTCGATCTTTGATTCTGTCTGCTTGCAGGGCGGGGGGAGAGTGCCCGTTGATTGAAGGGAAAATTCATGAAATTTTAACCCGATGTTTATCCCCCCCCCCCCCTTCCCTTTTTTCCCTTTCCCCCTTTAAAAAA